>ML058549.1:0-388811 GCA_003013855.2 Liriodendron chinense
CTGAACACTTGAACTTCGACTTTGTGCAGCAATGCATCTCCGACCTAATGGACCTGATTTCTAAGGAAGTGCGGGTCCAAGTGAAGGTGGACGAGTTGAAGGCTCGGATTCTTCCGCTGCTGCAGGACTGAGATCCTTTTCTATCCATGGGGAGGGGGCCCCGCAATTTTGTGTCATCTTGTGAAAAACTTTTAATTTCAACATTTAAACAATTGATATGACAGTCCAAATATTTTGGGCCTGTCTTAGTTAATGAATGATGATTATATCGTTTTTCTCTTTCTTTTATCCGTTCTTGTTTGTACGTGATGATGATGTCGTGGTTATGAATTCTGTCGTGCTATTTCCTTCTTTGCCAGTTCGGACACATTTTACTATGACCTTGATTCGTTTATTGGTGCTCGTGCCTCCTTTGCCTGCTACTTTACATCCGCTTGAATTTTGAGAATGTCGATTTCTTTTGTGTGCATTTTCTCTTGCTTTGAGCTATATCTAAGCTTTCCGTGTGCCGTCGCAATTGTGATGGCTAGTGACCCCTCTGAGGCTGGTCCTTTGGGTCCTCCATTCACTCCATCAAAGCGCAAACAGGCGGCTTCGAAGAACGTTATTCGCCCATCTGATCAGAACCCCCAGTGGTTCCTGCCTCCAGAAACTTTCAACTTCTATGAACAGTATACTGCACTGTCCAAGGACATGCAAAAGAAGATTCTCTGTGATCGAGTTGTGCCACCCCCTCCAGACAGGGGCACGCAGGAACAATGGGACGCCTGGTTTGCTCCTTTGCGGGGTTTCCTAAAGTGATAGGACAACGGGTTCCGAAGAGGGCGAGGCGAGTCCGTTGGCCCCCGCCCAATCTGCTAGACGCGGTCGCCCAAAGAGGGCCGGCAAGGGCGCGAAGCAGGTGTACCTGGAGAAGCAGACCAGGTCTAAGTCTGATAAAATGAAGATCGTTTGGTCAACTGTAAAGCTAGTCACTTTTTCCTCTTGCCATTCGGAACCCTTATACGCGAGGGTACATTAGGTCCACTAGAAGTTTCTAGCGGCACCGCTCTCTTCCTAGTATCGAGCCTTCAGATGTGTGCCGCGCAAATTCTTTTTTTAGCGTGGAAACATGGACATCTACTCCTGGTCCTTTCCTCAACTGTTCCCTGTCTGAGAATGGCAGACGTCAAGCTGTCTTGGACCCAAAGATTATGATATTTTTAGAGCCAAACCAGGACCCCCATCGGTCTTTCCCTACACACTACTTCGAGACCCTTCGGTAAAGTTTTCATCACCTGGGAGATACAGAATCTGGTTATTGGGCGCATTCCGGACACGAGGTCATTTGATCGCTCATCCCGGATATGAAGCATGGGCGAACCGGATTTTGGAACGCCATAGGGAGACCTTGAAAGCGGTAGGCCTCTTTAAGGCTATTGCGGCGACCTCGAGTTACTTTTGCCGCGAACCGTGGGTCTACAAGGGGTTTCTAAACCACTGGTGTTCTATCACCAACACCTTTCATTTGCCGTATGGAGAGATGAGCATCTCATTATGGGATTTGAACCGTATCGCTGGTCTCTCGATTCGCGGGAGGATATACGATGAGTGGGTTCTGGGCGATGAGGAGCTGTCTCGAAAGAAAAAGGGGGTGAGCGAAGGCTTCTTCTCCTCGGATTGTTATGAGCTATTTGCGAAGCTTCCTTAATTCTGGGCTTTCAAGGATAAATTTCCTTTGAAGACTGGCTGGTTTATTTCAGCCATGGCTTAGAGTAAGCACTTAACTGCAAGCTGTACGTCATTATTTTGTTCCATCTTTCTCTCTTCCATTAATGCTTTGTTTTCTTCATTTCAGTCTGGACTATGCGGCTTATGACGAAGACCGCGGGGATAAGGCCTTTTTAGAGAATCGAATGAAGGAAAGCTTCCCCCGTCCCAACAAGTTATCCCCGACCTGTGAGCTGGCTTGCTTCGTAGCGTATTGGTTGAGTTGCGTGGTCTTGCCGAGCTCAAAACAGGCCGACAGTGTGAGGGTATCTTGTTTTCCCTTCGCAGGGGCCTTGGCTAATGGCCACCGTTATGCAATAGCTCCTGCCGTATTATGTTCTCTTTATCGGGCTTTCGGTTACGTTATCAGCAATAAGGACCGGGCTGCCTTCGGTATGAATTCGGCTTACTGCGGATGGCATTTCCTGTCTGGATGGCTTAGAGTGTATTTCCCCTGGGTATATGATATCGAGTCCAGGGATTATATTCAGCGAGGTGTGGTCCCGTTATACTTTTTCCAAAAGCTGGAAGATGGTAGGGCAAAACTTGAACATCGTGAAGGAGAGGATTGCTAGATATGACGATGTCCACTTTTTTCACTTCTCGGGCACCCGGAGCAAAGATTCTATATTGTGCACGGACGATGATAGCATAGACCACAATGAACGCTCATTCCTGATAGCCATCCGCCCGTCCTCGCTTCCTTTACGTGAGGGGTTGGAGTTCTGGAGAGAGCCGTACTACCCCAACCGTTTCGCTCGTCAATTTGGATATGATCAAGGAGTACCTGCCACATTGGAGCCGGTGACTCGTGAGCAGCGAGCATATGGCATCGGGCCTATCCATTGGAAATGGATGTGGCGACAACTTCTGCTGACTGGGACCGGTTGCTCTTTTACCGTCCCTGGTACGAGGAGTGTCACTTGGCGCATTTTTCGGGTGGATGAGATGGTGGGCTCACCAGTATACGTTGATCCTGAATGGTCATCATGTTACTGATCCCGTCTTTGTTACTCCTTCGATTGTTAGCCCAGCTCCTGCCGATGGACTAGGGTACGTGGCGGAGCATCTTCATCAGCCTGCTGTACCGGGTACTCAAAGGCTAATGACTTCGATGAATGTGATAATTGATCACGAGAAGCCCGAGCATACCCTGGAAGGTTGGGTTGCTTACGGGGAATGGAGTATCGTGCAAGAGGGGCCAGAGTTCCCATCTCTTGGGCCTATTGATGAGGCGTATCAGGGTGGTGATGCTTCCAGGGGTAACCACGATCAAAATGATGGGGACGGTGATGATGACAATGGCAAGTGAGGGTGGTGATGATGGCGGTGCTGGTGGTGGAAATGACGGCGATGATGGTGGTGATGATGATGGTGGTGATGATGATGGTGGTGATGATGAGACGCCACTTGAGCGGACTAGTCCTCTGGTGAAGACTGCTCATCATACTTCGGTAGTTGATGGAGGGAAGCACATTGCCGAGATGCGTAAGAGGTATGATGAAGAGAGATTACAGAAATGACTTTCTGAGGCTGTTGGTGGCATTCCGATTGGTGACGCGGGTGAAGTCAGGGAAGAGGGTGAGCTGAGCCTTCAGGAGAATTTGAGCGGGGATCATCATACTGGAGAAGGCAATGATGATGAACCGATATATGACAAGCTTGTCCCTGAGGCGGATATTGAAGCGATTTTCATGGACTTGGATGACGAGGTGCCCATTGATACTGTTCTTATCTCCGATATCCCCATGGCTGAAGCTGTAGATGACCAGGGTCTTGTTCATGAAACGATGACCACTGCCGCTAGTGGAGGTTGCACCTCCCCCGACCCTTTCCCGTGTTGAAGATATTGGGGTCGGGGATGTTGATTTAGCTTCTCGGGGCATTCCGGTTTCTGTCGCTGCATCGAGTGTACTTGAACTTACCTTGGAAGCATCTCTGACTGTCGAACCTTCATCAGCTAAGCCTATTGTGGAAGCTGTTCCCATTGTTGGACCGTCATTAACTGCGCCTATCGGGGAGGTTTCCCATGGGGTTGAAGTTTCTGGTATAGGAACAAGTGCATCGAAACGTGCCATGAAAACTCTTCCTACTATTGTACCGTCGTCAGTTGAACCCGTTGTGGAACCCCTTCCTATTACCATGCCAACATCTGACACCAACTTTCCTGAGGTCATAGTGCTATCTTCTCCGAAACTACCTGAGCCGTCGACCGAGGGGATTGCTGAACCCGTCCCAGTATTCCTACGTCTACTGCCTCGACTAACGCGCCTGCTATTGACATTCTTAAAGCCACTGGTATATTACTTGTCTTCACCATTTCGAATAACTTTTTCCTTACTGAGGCCTCTTTATACTGACTTTACCATTTCTTTTATCAGCGGCCGCTCCTGTTCATGCTTTAGCCCCTGTCGCCTTGCCCGAGGCATTCATTTCTTCTCTCCGAGGACTGTCAAAGCTGAAGGTGGACCTTTTGAAGAGTCTTTTGACGAACATCTCCGCCTCTCTGAAGAATATGGATGAATGGTCCATTTTGGATGAAGGGCTGCACGCGCTTGAATACAACGCTGCATGGCTCGGGATTGACGTCTCTTTGATGATCAACCATGTAGTCCTGTTCAGGGAAGGCATTGCACAACTCAACGAGGCGAGACACTTCAGAATCGATCCTTCTATTGAGGAGAGGCGCGGTCATTTGTAGTCCCTCCTGCCAAAGCTTGAGTTGTGTGAGGCAGATATAACTAGCGATGAGGCGCGACTGGCAAGATGCCAACGTCGGGCATCAGGGAGCCACAGATCGACTGGCAGAGATAGACAATGAGATACACGATTGCAAGCTGAACGCTCCGTTGTTCACCTCAATCTCTTAAAATTTGGCAATCAGAAGGCTCGTTTGCAATTATCTGTCGAAAAGCGTGAGGCCGAACGTAACACTATACGAAATCAGGTCGCAGAACTGAGAGAGTTCCTTCAAAGCGTCCCCGATCCTGCACAGGTCTTAGCCGCGGTAAAGGCAACACAGAGGGCAACCAAGGAGTCTGCAATTCATTTTCTAGAACAATGTTTAAGAAATTTGAACGGTTAAGCTTTGTAATTGTTTCATTCCGTAATTTTGTGGAGATACGTTGTGATAGTAATATTGTAATGATATGTATACTGTTTATGTGATCGTGCTATGTGTTTTATCTACTTGATACTTCTTTCATTTGAGTTTGGATTCGAATATAATGTAGATTATTTTGGAAGGAATGTCCCCCTGTCAGGACTCAAACCTATATTTATACGGAATGTGTGTGCCCGAGCCTTAATCTTAAGGTCCATCTTTTCATTCCGATTCTTGATAACCTCGGATCGGGTGGGGTGGCGACGCCTGATACGTCTCGGGTTTCAATGACTTTCCTGATGCCTGTGTAAACACACGGAATAAATGATTAGTATCTGTAATTGTAAGCATTAATTACCGCATGATATCATTTCTTTTGATGTTTGTCTATTACAATTTCCCTCTAGCGGGGTGTTTACAAATCACAGTAGTATTCTATGTCAAGTATAATATCTTTTCAAGAATCGGCCATTCACCAACCAGCTAATGCCTTGCCCCTTGCAATCGATCACTTAATAAGCTCCATTGGAGTATACTTCATCGACGATGGACACTGGATCCTACTTCGGGTCGAATTTACTTTTCGGACCTTGAGCTAGCACCAAGCGTTTCATCATTAGCACCAGGTCGCCTCTTTTAAACGACCTACCACGAACTCGTTTGTCATATGAGGCTGAGATCTGTTTCTGATAGATTTCGAGCCTTTGCTGAGCGACCAGTCTCTTTTCATCTAGATCATCTAGCTCGGTCATTCTGATCTCGGCATTGTGCTCGGTTGTCAGGGAGTGTCGAAGTGTGACCCGTAATGACTCAACCTGTATCTCCATCGGGACCACCACCTCCATGCCGTATACCAACGAGTAGGGTGTGGCTCACGTGGTTGTGCGGTGTGTGGTTCGATATGCCCATAATGCTTCGGGCAGACGCTTGTCCCAATCTTTCTTACTCTCTGCTACTGTCTTCTTTAAAATCTTCACAAAAGTCTTGTTAAAAGCTTCAGCCAGTCCGTTTGCAGGAGGATAGTAAGGTGTTGAATAGCAGTGCTTGATCTTGAACTTTGTGCACAACTTATCAATGGTAGCGTTCTTGAAGGGTGTTCCATTGTCGGTGGTGACTTTTCTCGGGAATACCATTTCGGTATAGTATGGTGTGGCGGATGAAACTTTCGACATGTTTTGCCTTCACGCTCCTAAGCGTGACTACCTCGGCCCACTTAGAAAAGTAATCCGTCGCGGCTAAGATGTATTGGTGCCCCTGGGAAGAGGGCGGGCTGATCGGTCCAATCACGTCCATGCCCCAAGGCTACAAAAGGCTAGGATATCACTGATTGATGCAACTCTTCTGGTGGCAAGTGTATGATATCTGCATGGATTTGGCACTGATGACATTTCTTGACAAATTCTATCGCATCTTTTGCCATCGTGGGCCAATAATATCCCATGTGTCAGAAACGGTGATGTAGGTTCTTACCTCCTTGGTGGGCACCGCATTCTCCTCCATGGGCTTCCTTTAACGTAGCATATGCTTCATTCTGGTCCAAGCAGCGCAACAATACTCCCTCATACGAGCGTTTGTAAAGGACGTCGTTCTGTAGTATAAATGACCCAGCGCGTCTCCTAACCTACGTGCGCATCTTGGGCTTTCTGGTAAGAATCCATACTTCAAGTAGTCGACGAACTGGCCTTTTCTAGTCATTATCTTCTGTGATTTCGAAGCAACAGATGGGGTTTACGCTTGCTCCGCCACCACTCAGTACGGCTGTCGGTAGGATCCTCCTTTTTTCGATTGTTACTTGAAGTGAGCTGCCTCCAGGGTTAGCCAAAGCAGCGGCCAGGCTGGCCAATGTGTCGGCCCGTACGTTCTCCTGCTTTGGTATATGTGAAATGTTGCTGTTACGAAACTGGTCGAATAGTGACTGCGCTAGTTGGCAGAAAGACGACAACTCAGGTTTGCGGACTCATATTCTCTCGTCAACTATCCGATGACTAGTCTGGAGTCACCATATATCTGTATTGCCTTGATTCGCATCTCTAATGCGAGCTGTAGCCCAATGATGAGGGCTTGATATTCTGCTTCATTGTTGGTCAAGCTGGCACGATCGTAAATGAGTAGGGCAGCAAATCTCCTTGTGGGCAGATAAATATAACCCCCGCTCCTGCCCCTGTCAACCTGGAGGCTCCGTCAAAGTACATCTGCCAGAGTCGTGGTTCTCCGACCATCATGACCTGATCATCTGGGAGATCACATTCCATTTCTTCGCTGCTCGGGACCGGATGTGCAGTGAGAAAATCTGCGATTGCCTGTCCTTTAATAGCTCGGGCCGGGACATATGTAATGTCGAATTCAGAGAGGAGAAGGGCCCATTTTGCTAAGCGTCCGGATAACATAGGCTGGTTCATAAGGAACTTGATCGGATCCGCCTTGGATATCAACGTTATTTGGTGCGAGAGGCAGTAATGCCTTAGTTTCTTTACAGTGAAAATGAGAGCGAGACATATCTTCTCAATTGCTGAATAGTTAAATTCGGCCCCCAACAGCGTGCGGCTTAAGTAATATAGCGCATTCTCCTTCTCTTCTTCGTTCCTCTGTGCCAGGAGTGCTCCCAGTGAGTTATCACCTACTGCGATGTATAGAATCAGTGGCTTTCCCTTGATTGGGGCGGCAAGGACTGGCGAATTTTCGAGCATCTCTTTTAATGAATCGAAAGCTTTCTGACAGGTGACATCCCATTCAAACTTAACATCTTTCTTGTTGAGGCGGGAGAACGGCTGACAACGACCAGCCATGTTCGAAATGAATCTTCTCAGATATGCTACGCGGCCTTGGAAACTCTTCAACTGCTTCAGGTTCTTCGGAGGCGGCATTTCTATGATAGCCTTGATCTTTACGGGATCGATTTCTATGCCCCTGTGTCTGACCACGAAGCCTAAAAATTTGCCAGACGCAACTTCGAACGCGCATTTTAGTGGATTCATACGGAGACTCTTCTTGCGCAACCGTTGGAACACTTGCCTTAGGTGCTCTCTGTGCTGCTCATGATCGGCCGACCTTACAACTAAATCATCTACATAGCATTCGACGTGTTTGTGCATCATATTCTGAAATATAACGTGCATTGCGCGCTGGTATGTTGCCCCTGCATTCTTTAGTCCGAAGGGCATTACGCGATAACAGTAGATGCCGAGAGTTGTATGGAAGGCCGTAGCTTCTTCATCTTCCGGGGCCATGCGAATCTGATTATATCCCGAATACCCGTCCATGAAGGACATTACTGCATATCCCGTTGTGTTGTCAATCAATAATTTTGGAATCGGCAAAGGAAAATCATCTTTCGGGCTAGGCTTCATTAAGATTCCGAAAGTCCACGCAAACTCAGATCTGTCCGCTCTTCTTCTTGACTGGCACGATGTTTGAGATCCATCGAGGGTAATTCACCTCTCGAACTAATCCAGTCTGAATTAGTTTCTTGATTTCTTCTTCAATCTTAGGTATAACATCAGGATGAAACCGTCGTTGCAGTTGCTTCACTGGCTTCTTTTCCTTCTTATACTCAGCTTGTGCATGGCGATTGCCGGACTGAGCCCGGGCATTTCTGAATATGTCCAGGCAAAGATGTCCTTATTCTCCTTCAATAGCTGCATGTATCTCTCTCTTTCATTTTTCGAGACGTTTCTGCTCAAATATGTATTCCTGGGTTCTTCGAGGGTGCCCAAATTCACCTCTTCGAGTTCATCAATCGTCGGTTGTCCACCGTCTTCTAGTTGCACAGGTGCGACACTTGGCTGGATTATGTCGATAGAATCTTGCGACTGAACTTCTTCTACCTTGCCAATGGTCACCATGTTTACGCTTACCTTGGCTCCTAGACCTTCTCCATTTCTGTATACTTGCTTATATTCTTCAAATGGAGCTAGCAGTCTTTTCTTTATGTCTGAGCCTTGACCGAAGAATCCCATATTCCTCATAATCTTCCTGCTGGCTCTGCTATATCTCTTCTCTTCTATTGGTCGGGGTTGGGCAGACCCTCTTCCCTCTTCTCTCTCTTCTGATGGTACTGGCTGACTTGGCCCTGAGTGGAACTTGATATCTTTCTGGGTGGTATCTCTTGACAGCATGATGAATTGGCTTGGAGCTTTTGGAAATGGCTTGGTTCTTCCTATCTTGGGTATCAGCATATTGAAGCTGGACTTGAGTACACTCATGTATTGATCTGAGATCAGTTTTAACACAGACTGCCCTAGCTGACGCAGGTGCTGCGGTACTACATAGAATTTCTTCGTGATCGGCTGAGGTTGGTTTTCCCGCTGACATTGGGATCTTTCCTGAGTGATAGGCTGAGGTTTACTTTTCTATACGCACTTCTCAACTCGAGGTTTTTCCCCTTCCCCTTTCTTTATTACGTCGGGCTTTTTGCTGGTTTTATCACTTTCGGACAGGTTGTAATATTTCGCATCGGCCAAAAATGACTCAGCTATCATGTATGGCTTCGGATCTGCTGCTATCCTGTATTGGACACCATCTCTGTTATATTTGAAACACCGGTGATACGTCGAAGGGATTATCCGCTGATGGAGCCAGGGCCTTCCTAAAGGAGGTTGTAGGTTATCACCGCTGTCGATCACCTGATACGTTACTTTCGTCGTTAGTTCTTCGATCTCTAACATCACTGTGATTGATCCAAGAGTGCGTTGACTGTCTTGATTGAACCCTTGAATCATCATGAGACTCGGGCGTGGTGCCGATTGCCTATAACCCAGCTTCTATAATGTCTTCAATGGCATAATATTCATGGCAAACCCGTCATCTAACATGCACCTTTTAACCTCGGTGTCCCTAATTGTTCCTGTGACCATCAACGGGCGATTGTGGTCTATTAATTCGATCGTGCGGTCTTCTTCTGAGAAAGTGATTGTTGAAGGATGGTTGACATGCATGACTTGTGACACTGGCATATACCCCTCCCAAAATTTGTCTGTATTATTCATTTCTTCTTCTATCTCTATCATCATGACCTCCCTGACTTCACTGTCAAGTAAGGCATTGATTAACATTTCTCTGTACACTTTCGAGAGACATAAAGCATCGTATATACTTAACCGGGCGGGAACCTTCCGTAAATGTGACACAACATCATATGCTACTGGTCTCGGGCTTGGCTGAATTAGTCGTGGCTTCACCAACCTTCTTTTTCGACTTTTGTATGCGAGGTCTCTCTTGCGGCCTGTCAGGGACATCGTCTTCTTGCATTGGGTCGTCTGGTCTTGGAGGGGTACGGTCAGGCATTTGCTTGCCTGATCGTAAGATAACCGTGTTAACTTCTCACTCAGCCGCTTGTGGGGTAGCTTCGGATGGTGCTTGTTCGACGAACGACACCATTCCGCAATATGTCATGCTCGTCGCGGGTCATCTTTTTAATATTTCTCTCCTTCCTCTCCCCTTGTTTCTTCATCGGTTAACGAGCCTTCGTCTATTCTCGAGTCTTTTCTTGCTACTGACTAGAGTCCATGGTTCCTTCGGCTCAGGGAATGAAGTCGTTCGGTGGGTACCATCTTCTATTGGAATTGCTAAAATTTCCCCGGCTATCTCCCTTGTTGTCTCGGGTACCTTCATGCTGATGACCCCTTGATTGATCAACCCTTGTATCCTTCCTTTCAAGGAGAAGTAATCTTCTGTCTTGTGGCTGACACATTGGTGATATTTGCAATATTTGGGATCGTTTACTCATCCAACTTCATGGGGACGGACGGGCTCTAGTAGACGCATTAAGCCTTCCTCGATCAATTGTTCCATGATCGGAACCAGATCGGCCATATCGAATGTATATGGGCCATTAGCCCTTTCTCTTTCGGCTATTGATACGCGTTTAGGTACATAGGGTCTCTTACCCTTGTCTTGTATGATTGTTGTCTTCATCTCCAGCCTATGATCGGCAGTGGGACGTTTTCGGTCTTTCTGCTCCCTGATCCTTGTTGACCTGGTGGGTTTCTACCACTCTTCCTGTTTCTCTCTTCTGTCTCTCGGGTCTGACGTTTACCCGGGATGCTGCTTCTTCCACCAGATGGGCTTTCGTCACTAGTTCGCGAAAGGAGTTGAAGGTGTTACCTGACAATTCATACGAGATCATAGGGTCTAGAGCCCTTAGGCACATCTTCATCTACTTGCCTTCACTAGGTAATTCACGACATTGAGCCGCTGTAGTTCCCCATCGGTTGATGAATTTCTCGACTGGTTCACCATTCCTCTGTCTGACCAACGCTAGGTCTGTTAATGAGATCTCCCTCTCGGTCGCAAAGAATTTTGAGATGAAATCGTCCTGCATTTGCTCCCATGTCCTTATAGAGCCGGCTGATAGTGACATGTACCATTGAAAGGCCTTCCTTGTCAGGGTAGATCCGAATAGCAGCATGCAATACTGCGGGACTGCGGACCAATTTCCCAACGTAGTTAAGAAGTGGGTGATGTGCTTTTCCTGGCGATCCTCTTCCGTCGAATTTTTCGAAGTCTGGGCATTTGAAATTGGCTAGGAAAGGCACCTTCCACCTCTAGCGGGTACGGGACCCGATATTTATAGCTGCCCCTCTTCTCTTTCTCTTTTTCTTGCTGCATCATGTGGGCTATTGTCTGGGATAATTCTTCTTGCGATACATGAGATGCAGAAAGTGGTGCGTGTTCTATTGGTGTGACCCTGAGTTGGACGGGCGGTTCGGGCTCAGCTGGACCTTCTGCTGCCCCTTGGGATTCCTCTGCCGACGACGGGTGAGCGGCGCGATACTTCTAGTGGCATTCTGCGCTATCAAGGTGGTCAAGGCTTCCTGAATGGCCCTCATCCGATCATTCGTCTCGCTGTTAGCCTCGACCAATCTGTCGATCTGATCTTGAAATGGAGGCAATTCTTCTACCTCATACGGTCCTTCTTCTTCTCCTTCGGCCACCTGGACCATCACCACTTGTGCTAACGGGATTTTCTGAGCTGATCTCTGCTTCGGTTAAGGGTTGTCATAGCTCGGCTTTCTTTACATGTGCGGGCCTGATAAGATTCCGAAAGGCGCGGGCGACCTTGGACAACGGCGAAAACTGCTCGGCTGTCATTTTAGGTACTGCGGATTTGACTGCTATGACCTGGCCATCGATAGGGATCTTCTGCCCCTACTTTGGCTGCCACTGTTTCCTGATCACGGGGCGAGGCCTTGCAACGTTCGCCTGCCTATATACTGCTACGATGTAGGCTTTCTTTTGTTCCTTCTTCAGCCTTCGAGTCTCAACCAACTGCCACTCTAAGCTTGGTCTTGCAATTGCTGGTGAAACGGGGGAAGCTAAAGCCTCCGGCAGCAAGGAAGGTGCACAAACTCTTCATTGAGCATGCCATTTCTTCCGTCTGTGTTACTATCGTGCTAATTCTGCGGTGTCAGGAAATCATTAGAATAGTTCATAAATACGGCCGGGAGCGTGAACCCATCGATCGCAGTGAATAAACTGATAGGAATAGGCAAGAAGAAGACAAATACGTGTAGTTGTGGGGGTTCGTGGTTTGAAAACCTTTTACTTTACCGTCTATTGCCTTAAAAGATGAAGGGAAGAACGTTCCCGTTGAGAGTCGCCAGTTTGGCGCCCGAGGGTGCCGAAACATTATGCCTCGCTGATAAATATCCTGTGTACACATTCGCATCTGTGAATGATTGATCTTAGAGCGTTTCTATACTCAGAGCTAACCAAAGATTCTGGGTTCGATCCCCAGCAGAGTCGCTAGTTTTTTAGAACTAGAAAATGAACTGCAAGGAAATTTTCCTGAAATGTGGGTATTATTGCTCTGGGGTTCTGAGTAATAGAAACATTCATAGACAATCATAAGCATTCACAAATGTACACAAGAAGAGATATCGCAAGGCGAATTTTATTCCAGAGATCCTGAGATCTTGTACATTCCAGGCCGTGATCTGGCATGAGCCCTTAATTACATCGAATGATCGATGACCCTTGATTAAAAGGCAAAAGACTAGTCAGCAGGGACTATGGTCTTAGAGTTTGTGGTCGTAGAGACCTGTATTTGTTTTGTTATGGACTGAACCATCTTTGTATTAGTCAGATGTCTATGTCCCATGTTTTGGACGGAGATCCGGGCTGAGACTATCAGGGTTTATGACTGGACGACTCTGGGCTCGCGCCTGTCAATGTATGGACAGGTGACCTCGGGAAGTCCACTCTACAGTTGTATATACCTGCGTAGCCCAACCGACGGATGCCGTTTGAATGGGTAGGGCATCGACTGTTGTGTTGTGGCAGTTCATAACAATTGCTTTGTAGAGAATTGAAACTATTTTAATATGGTTTATTGTAATAACCATAGTCCCGTTTGCCTTACTTTCCGACCCAAATCAGATCACATCTTTACAATAGATATAAATGATGACATATTTGCATAGTTCTGGATGCTGGCAGCTCCTTTTCAAAAAGTCATTTCATTCAATGCGTCGGACCGGGTTAAACCTCAAAGATGCACAGTTCTTCTCATTGTTAGAGATCCCGGAACGTCCATTTGACCATTCCATTGCGTTCGGAACGCTCGAAATACCCAAAATCGGCTTAAGCGGCACTTGAAAATACTTAAAATTAAGTCCGGTGCACCCATGAACATGTTATAGGAATTGGCTGATTTTTTGGGTGCGTGGGACTTAATTTATGGGTGCGTTGGCTCCAACACACCTTTAAATTAAATGCCTGATTTTTGTTGAATTTACGGATGCGTGGGGCAATTTTCGGGTGCAGTTGGGGTCCAATGCACCCTGAAAATACAAGTCCTGAATTATGTTGAATTTTCGGGTGCGTCGAGCTATTTTCGGGTGCGCGCCCACACTTATGATTTTTATAATCCGGACCTGCGGCGGTATTGGTCGGAGTGATCTTTCGGCGGATGATCGGAAATGGATTCTGGTGACCGGGAAAGTTTTTCGGCGGTCGGAAAAGGATTCCATCGAGGGTTTCCGACGATAAATTCCAAATACTCAGGGGATAATGGCTCTCTCTCTCTCTCTTAATCTGTACAAATGAATAGTGAGAGGGGGTATTTATACCCGAAAATACCGGACAACGACCAATGAGGGGCTGTCACGTATGGCGCATCCCATAAAGCCTTTGACGCACCCTCAAATGGGCGCTTGGGAGCTCTGACGCACCCCAAAATGATATTCTGAAATGTGCTGATTTTATGGATGCGTCGAGCTATTTTCTGGGTGCGTTGGAGTCCAATGCACCCAAAAAATGCTATGCTGGTTCTTGGTGATTTTATGGGTGCGTCGAGCTATTTTATGGACGCGCTGGACGATTTTTGGATGCGTCAAGGTCCAATGCACTCTGAAATTGCAGTTCCGTATTTTCTGAATTTATGGACGTGTCGAAGGTATTTTTTGGGTGCGTCAAGCCTATTTTTGGATGCGTCAGAGGTGAAATACATCCTGAAACACTTCTTGAATTTTCATGAATTTAAGGGTGCCTTGGGCTGAATAAATGGGTGCGCTTGATGCACTCGTGTCTTGCAAAATTGGGTTTTACGAAACGAAGGGCTTGCGGGGCCCACTTCTTGGTGAATCGTCATGCACTGCTTATCATAATTCATAAAGAAGGTATCTGCTTGATTTCGAACGGTTTTGATTACGGTGATTCGTGGGGCCCATCGGAGAAAATGGCTAAGTACTGGATCCTTTGTAAATCTGGGTATTTGGGTGCGTCGGGTAGTATTTTGTGGGATTTCCTCGAAGCACGTGCCCAGTTGA
Source organism: Liriodendron chinense (assembly GCA_003013855.2). Classification (NCBI taxonomy): domain Eukaryota; kingdom Viridiplantae; phylum Streptophyta; class Magnoliopsida; order Magnoliales; family Magnoliaceae; genus Liriodendron; species Liriodendron chinense. The sequence continues at coordinate 14,620 of ML058549.1, forward strand.
TTTGTTTTAGAGGGTACTGACTTTTGGGACCCCAACAGAGCCCAAGGCTTATAAATACCCTTTTGAGTCCTCATTTGCAACATGTATTCAAATCTAGGTAATTGCTGCCGCTTTGTTGGTGATCTCCTACCTCCCTCTATCCAATAGAGGCCTCAGCCCCTATTTGAGATGTAGGTGATGCAGCTTGTGCACTTGGGCCCAAAGAAAGGTCACAGACCCTTATCTGAGGCACCTGCAGTTGCTAAATGGCTAAATGTGTAATCCTTAATTGTGCACCTTTCTCTAAGGCAGTACTACCAGAAGCTATACCTAGGGGGTGTGGTCCTCCGGCAGGTCGCACACCCATGTCTAGAACATGATCAGTGACCTGTTCATATCCCCGAGATCCATGCCAAATTCTGAATTGGCTAAGCCTATTTCCTACTTGTGCTTACCCGATGTCAAGGCATTCAGGGGAACCATACTTAATCTAAAATCTTGGATCATTATACTAGTGGTCGTGCACCCCTCTGCCCAAGTTGCGCTCCCGCTTAAAGGAGTCGCATACCTCAGAATATTCTCCAATGTATATGTTGATACATTCTGGCATACATGACCCCTAGCATTGGCAGAACCATTAGCTTGTGTACACCATAAAGCCACATGGCTATTGAAGCATTGCTCTTAATTAGGATGCATGGTCCGCATCATCATGGTTCTGAATGTCGGTATTGGTCGGCGTATTGGCCCCGCAGAAAAATGATACGATACGGAGTCGCATATCAAAATCGGCCTCGTATCGGCCTGTATCGAACCGTATCGGTCAGAATTTTTTTTTAAAGAAAAAAATATGAAAAAATATCTGAAAAATAGGATAAAATGAGATATTCACGAATCTATCATTTTTTCATATTTTGACCATGTATTCAATGGTGTATCAGACCATTCTTTGGTAAGAATGTTGTCCTGACGGGTTGACCTTCTGTAAGTTCTGGTGTTGATTTTTTCTTTATATAAACTGTTGATATATGTCATAAATTGATATCATATATTGCTAATGGTCTAATATGTCCTAGAAATATCACTACTCAGTACTCACTAGACACAATATTTGAAAAAAAAAACTACGCAATATTAGGAAGAAGAAAAAACTTCTAAGCTACTTAGATATGATGAAAAAACAAAAAAGAAAATAACGAAAATCCTACTATTTTTGTTTATTTGCAAAAATTTTAGTGACGGTCTAAACTCCAAAGCCATCGCAAATTTTTAAGTCTGAATAGTGGGACCCTGAGAGTGGCCCCCACCATTACATATGTGTTGTATCCACACCGTCCATCCATTTGGAGAGATCATTTTAGGGCTTGAGCCAAAGAATGAGGCCAATCCAAATCACAAGTGGACCTTACCACATAAAACAACGGACATAATGATGACCACCTATTGAAACTTGAAATGACTTCTAGTGGAGCCCACCATGATGTTTATTTGAGATCCAGCTTGTTCATAAATTCATAAAGATATGGGCTAAGGTAAAACACAAATATCAGGTTGATTTAAACCTTCTATGGCCCACATAAAGTTTTAATGGTAGGAGTTCAACTTCAATCCCCACTTTTTTGTGTGGTGGTGGGGTCCACTTGAGCTTTGGATTTCACTCGTTTTTTTATCTCATGACCTAAAATAATCTTTCCAAATGGATGGATGAAATGGATATACAATACATACATCAATGTGGGCCCCACTGTAAGGTTCATACCGTGTACACCCAGCCGCACCTAATCCACTCTCCCTGGCACGGGTTAGGTGCTATGTGGGTAACAGCTTAGTGGTGTTACCCTTACCGTATCGACCACATGGATGATATTTTGCATATCCACTACGTCCATCCGTTTCTCCAGCCCATGTTAGGGTGGGTTCACAAAAATTATGTAGATCCAATTCTCAAGTGGACCATACCACTGGAAACAGTGTGATTGACTGCCCCACCATTAAAATTTCCAAGGAGCCCATAGTAAGGTTTTCATAATGTTTATTTGCAATCCAAGCTGTTAATAATGTCAATAAGGTTTCGATGAAGTTAAAATATAAATATTACCATGATCCAAAGCTTTTGTGGCCCACAAAAGGTTATTAATGCTCAATAACCATTGTTTCCTGTGGTTTGGTCCACATGAAGTTTTTATCTGATTCATTTTGGAACCATGGCCTAAAATAATCTAAAAAAACAGATGGATGGTACGGATATACAAATTCATACATAGATGTGGGCCCTAGGGTCAAGGTCCCACCCACATCGATGGTTCCGGGGTCGCAACGAAGTCGTGCTTGAAAAAGGGAAGCAGATTAGGTGAGACGGACCTGGCCTCATCCAAATGGTGAGGCCCTTACCGTGGGTCCCACCTTGAGGTACGTATTCTATATCCACGCCTTCCGTCTATTTTTCCATATCATTTTAGGGGATAATCCCAAAAAATGAAAGATATCCAAATCTCAAGTGTACCATACTATATGAAACAGTGGTGATCGAACATCCTACCATTAAAAACTTCCTAAGGCCCATCGTAAGATTTTCCTAATGTTTATTTTCCATCCAAACTATTGATAAGTTCACATAAAACTGGATTAAGGGGTAAAACAAAAATCAGCTTGATCCAAAACTTTTGTGACTCCATTAATGGTCAATCACCACTGTTTCCTATGCTGCGGTCCATCTGAGAATTGGATCTACTTCATTTTTTCTATCATTCCCTAAAATGATCTGGCAAAATGAACGGATAGCGTAGATATAGAATATATACATCAATGTGGGCCGCATGGTAAGGGTCGCACCATATTGGGTGAGGCCAGTGCTGCATCTAATCCGCTCTCCTTTTTAAGAGGTAGATTGCGTACCGAGTAACTCAGTACCCTTAGCGTACTGAGTAAACTCTGTGGGGCCCATTGTGACTTATTTATTTTATCCACTCCATCTATCCATTTTAACGGAGAATTAGAGGGCTTGATCCAAAAAATAAAACATATTCAAAGCTTAAGTGGACCACACCACAGGAAATATTATGAATTAAACCTCAACCATTGAAAAATTCTTGGAGGCCACGTAAGTCTTGGATCAAGATGATATTTGTGTTTTCCTTTCATCCATGTCTTTGTGATCTTATGAACAGGTTGGATGACAAATAAACATCACTCTGGGCCCTAGGAAGATTTCAACGGTGGACATCATTATTCCAACTGTTTCTTGTGGTATGGTTCACATGAGATTTGGATATGTTTAAATTTTGGATTCAACTACTAAAATGAGGGTTATAAACGGATGGACGGTGTGGATAATGGACGGTGTGGATAACCCAAATATATTTAGAGTGGGCCCAACTGAGGTTACTGAGTACAATAAGAGCGTATGAGTAACTCAGTACGCAATCTGATTTCCTTATAAAGGCTTTCGAAGCCAATTTGAAAAACGAGAGGGTTCCAGAACCGGAACCCTAAAATCCCTCGATTCTCTCTCCCCCATACCCTCTGAAATCCCCAAATTCTCTCCTCCATGCCCAAATCTTTGGGATTTTTTGGAAGATTTGTAGTCGAAATCTCCATTTATTCGAAGAAACTTACGGCGCACGCACTGCTGCTGATCGATGGAGTGGCCCGCCGACGTCTGCTGCTGATCGATGGAGTGGCCCACGGCCCACCGACGTCTTCGGATCTTCTTCTACAGGTGCCGAAATCCCCTCATCTTTCTCTCTTTTTTTTTTCTTCTATTTTTCTGTAATTATACAACCCCGACAATGCTGCCCCAAAAAAACCATGCGAATCTTTTTTCTTTTCTTTTTTTTTTTTCTTTGGTATTGTTGACGGGTATCGATCAAGCCGATATGGGTACAAAATATCGGACACGATACGGTCCGTATCGCCCAATATGGTACGATACAGCTTGATATGGTACGATACGTCCCGATACGGCCGATACAGGGCTGTATCATGTATCGTATCGAGCCGATACGGATACGATACACCCGTATTGGCCGATACGATACGGATATTCATATCCATGCGCATCATTTACTAGTATCCCAACACCTAACCAATTATACGACATGCCCAAATGCTGAAGGCTATCACTAGTACCTTAGCCTAATTGATGATTTGGCCACTTTGAAGATGAAGGACCATTAATTTTATATATCATTTGCATTTGCTATACTAAATTTTATATATGATCATTTGTGCTTGCTATTCTATCCCATGTAACAAATTAGTTTTATTTTTATTTTTCTATTTTTTACCTTTTAACCTAGTTTTTATCTCCTGGGTAACTTAATCGAGGTCAATAAAAGCCTCTCAACTCAGCATATTTTAGTGCATATTATTTGCCGTCAAGTTAGTAACAGTAATATAAACACTAATAATAATTTGAGATGAAAATGCTTAATAGCCAGACATTCATCAAGGGTAGTTGGAGAAATGTAGGACTGAGTTTTTAATTGGTGTGATTTTTTTATTCATGTTCCATAAATGATAGAGCCCAGTTGATGGAAAGCCACAATCGATACATCTCACTCCATGTTTATGAGGCTCTACTATGATCTATAAATTTTCTGCATCATTTGCCTTTGCCATTCTATATTATGTAATAAATTAGTTTTTTCCTTCTTCTAATTTTTAGCTTTTAGTAAAGTTTTTTTCTCCCAAGGAACTTAATCAAGATCAATAAAAACCTCTCAACTAGGTGTATTTGAGTGCATATTGTTCATTAACCGAGTTAAAAACCATGTAATATAAAACCCTAACAATAATTTGAGATGAAATGGTTAATGGCCAGACGTTCGTCAACAGAAGTTGGAGAAACGTAGGATAAGATTTTTTTTTTTTTTTTAATTGGTGTGATTTTCGATTCATTATACATAAATGATAGAGCCCAGTTGATGGAAACCCACAATCATCACCTTCCACCAAAGCCTTCCACATTTGAAATCCGCCATAACATAAACTCACCTTTATTTGAGAAGAAAACCAAAGAGCCATGCAAAGCACACACGCGTGCAATAAAGTTCACCTACACTTGACACATGTGCCGCATGGCACATAAGTGCAAGATACAATCTACCATCAGCTTTGTCCGACCTTTTACATATTTCCCCAAAAATGAATTTGCTCCACTCAGCATGTGGCCCTGAAATTAGACACTAGATTGGTTAGAAAACTTCAGCAAAGCTCTTCACATCCGTGCATTTGTTTTGAAAACTGTGGTCCACCTGACCAGTTGATATGCCGGGGATTGCGTATAGCGTACTTAGTAAACTCTGTTGGGCCCAAAGTGATTTGTGTGTTTTATCCACACCGTCCATCCATTTTTCTAGCTCATTTTGGGGCATAAGCCCAAATCGAAGCATATAGAGCTCAAGTGAACCACAACACAGGAAACAGTGAGGATAATGATGTCCACAATTGAAACCTTCCTACGGCCAAAGTGATGTTTATTTGTCATCCAACTTGTTCATAAGGTCACAAAGACAAGGATGAAGGGAATAGAAAATGTAACGACCCGAAATTTTGGGCAGCACAAATCTTCCAAATTGTTAGGCTTAAAAGATTTTATCTGTAGTAATTAATGAAAACAACATGGAGAGAAGATCGGGGATCAAATCCTACTCCTAGCAATATTTTGTTTTACACTTTAAAACCTTATTTTGAAATTCAAATTCTAGATAATGAAGGATGTGCTCATCCTACCTTATCTGGAGAGCCATTCTCTACTAATAGGGAGGCGAACTTCCATAGAACCTAGAAGAAACCCTAAAGAGAAACAGTAAGAGAAGAGGAGAAAGAGAGGGGAGCGGGGAGATTGCTAGGAGCTAGATCCCGTAATCTAAGCCTTCTCATTCCTTTCTTCTTTTTATTTTTATATTTATTTTCCCTGATCTATCCAATGGACGGCAGCGATCGGCCACAAATCTATGAAATTGCGTTACTTTGATAGAAGCTATACGTGCGGAAGCTTAGAGCGGAGCAACTAGAATTACGACTAAGTCCTAGAGGTGGGGTGATTATGACCTTTTTGAAATTAATTTTGCCTACTAAAAATGATTAACAATTAAAACTAAGTAAGCAAGAATACTTCGGCTTCCAAGCTTAAGTTGATCCAATCACAAAACTAGCATAAGATAAGCAATTAAGCTACATAGTCTAAGCACATAGATTATCAAATGATTTAACTAATTAAAAAAATAATCTAGGTGCAATGTCTAGACTATAAAAGATCAAACAATCAAACAACTAGTCTAGAAGTGAAGGTACATCTTTTGTGTGTGAGAATTAAATAACAAGTGCCTAGCATACATTTCAATTGATGCATTCATAATAAAATAATTAAAATATAATGCATAATAAAAAATGTGCTTAAATATAATTCCAAACACAACTGATATATAGTGGTTCGACTACTTGTCTATCTACTCTACTCCCGGTTCAAGTACTCATGCCTTGAGCACACCAGCATTCACTAGGGAGTTTAAATCAGGTCCCTCCCAACATAGGTGTTTTAACTCAGATACACCCTACTGAGGAGTTTACAGGTTCCTCCTAACCAACACGTTCACATCCGTGTTAGTGGCTCCCATTGGAGACTTGTTTTAGGCCCAACAAACAGGTCGATCGATAAATGAACCTGAGATTTAGGCTCAACGAATGAGCCAAGGATTGACAAACGCCCTTGGACTTTTAAGCTCAATAAACAAGCTAAGGATTAACAAACGAACCTAGATCGAGTTTGACAAATAAACTTTATACTCAATTTTCCATGAAAAAGTGCTTGGACTTAATAAAAATTAACAACCTTACATGTCAGATTTAAGCCCCGTTGATGCAGTGCTTGGGGTTGCTTGATATCCACTCTCCCATGCTTCAATTAACTCCCTTTTGTTCTTCTCCGATGTTGTTGTCGATGTGTCGGCAATGTTCCAACTCTAACGATCAGCCACCTTACATATGATGCTCCGACAGAGATGCCCAAGGTGTTAGGGGGTAGGTTTAAGATCTCTACAACTAATAAGAAATGGTTGCCTAGAGAATCTCACCTACAATGATCTCATCATAGAGTTTATATATGAATTTAACTATCTAGATCGGTCAAAACTCTAGAGATCAAAGAGGGACAAGTGCATCTTCTTCATGAGCTTGGAAAGCTCCATTCTTGCGATGAATCACAGGGACTATGTTTTGCTATTGTTAGGATTTGAGCATCTAATGGTCTCCAACAATGGTGGCTTAAAACTCCTCAAAATCCCTCTCCACATGCCCAAAAATGTCTCTTCCTCTTTTATAAATAAAACTCAAATGGTAAAAAAATGGGCATAAAATGGTTTCTTCAAATGATTGAAACCACCATTTCGATTAATCAAAAAATCTGTTCAGACAGTTCAGCAAGTTGCTGGACATATTTTCGATTGATCGAACTGAGTTTTGATTGATCGAAACATCAATTTCGATGCATCGAATTGATGTGTTTAATTGATTGAAGAATTTGTTTAGAGAGTTTGTAAGTTGCTGGACATATCCAATTGGAGTTTGAAACTAGACTCCATCAATTGGAGTTTGAAACTAGACTCCGATGTATCGAACTGGTCTTTCCGATCAATTGGAGTTTGAAACTAAACTCCGATGTATCGAAGACCTATCCAATACTATTGTTTGGGCTAATCTGATTACCTAAGCTTGAACCTCTTTTATAAGCCTAATTTATCATGTTTTTTTATATGATCTAAGGCTAATGAAGATGACTAAGGATTTTTCTATAGGGGTCCTAGTCATCTAGAGGTTTAGGGTGTTTTAGTTTTAAGAGCTAGGGTCACCAAGACATCTCATTTACCTGTTCTTCTTCCTTGATGCTTCTGGTCCACTTGAATCTTCGGTCTTCAGCTTGCCAAGGCTTAACCAACATTACAACATATGGACGAATGTGATTGACAAATAAGGTGCATTAGTATGCCACAGAAAAGTGCACTAACAATCTTCCTCTTTTTCAATTACATTACATAAACCCAACCTAGACCGTATCATGGTCCATACCAATGACACTACCAAAAAAAAAAAAAAACATTACATGTTAAAGGGAAATAAACATTGCAACTCAATTACACTAAGACATGTAAGCTAGTAATGCTTCTCTTGATTGCTCCCCCATAATCTTGAAATTACGTCGGTAGTCTAACACGATACCTTCGTATGTGCGGAAGCTTAAAGAGAAACTACAATTATGGCTAAGTCCTATAGGGGGGTGATTAGGACCTTTTGAAAAAAATTTCGCCTACTTACACAATTTAACACATTAAACTAAGTAAGCAAGATCACTTCGACTTCCAAGCCTAAGTGGGTCCAATCACAAGACTAGCATATGGTTTAAGCAATAAACAACCTAGTCTAAGCATGCATAGATAATCAAATGATTTAACTAATCATGCTCCTAACCTATACAACCTATGTAGACTCATGAGAATGGATCAATGAGCTCAAGTCTAAACAACTACTGAAAGTACATCTTGTGTGTGGATGTGTCTATCTAGTACCTAGCATACATTCCTATCAAGCATTCATAATTAAACAATTAAACATACAATGCTAAGATATCAATGTGCCCAATCAATCACAAACACAAGCACGTATAGTGGTTCGACTTTGGGTCTGCTCCACTCCCGGTTCAAGTACTCAACTCCTTTGAGTATATCGGTATTCATTATCGGAGGTTTTAAATGAGGTTCACCTCTCAACCTTTACACGGAGGTTTTTCTGGTTTACCTCTCAACCATAACCGGAGTTTTGAACAAAGGGCTAACTCTCAACCCAAATGGAGTTTTGGACATAGGCTAACTCTCAACCCGATGCACGTTCACTCTTGTGTCGTATGCTCCCCCTTGGAGACCTTGTTTAGGCCCGACAAACGAGCCAAGGAGTACCAAACAACCCCTAGTCTTTAGGCCAACAAACAGGCCAAGGAACGACCAACGTCCCTAGTTCGAGTTTGACAAACAAACTCTATACTCAACTCCCATAGGAATTGAGTGGATGGACTCTCAACAAAGACAACCTTACTTGTCGGATGAGCCCCTTGTTCACCGCCGGTTTGGATTGCTTGATCTCCGCTCTCTCATGCTTCAACCAGCTTCCCTTACTCCCCCAATCGTGTTGCCGTTGCGTCATCAATGCCTCAACTACACTTGATCAATCACCTTGCTTGTGATGCCTTTGAGATGCCTAAGATAATAGGAGGGTAGGTTTGAGAACTCTACAACTAATAGGAATGGGTTGCCTAGAGTTTCTCACCTATAACGATCTCATCTTAGAGATTTGGATAAGGATATACCTATCAAGGAAGATCCAAACTCTAGAGATCAAGAGGGGATGAAGGTCATCTTCTTCATGAGCTTGGAATACTCCAATCTTGTGTTAAAGGACAAGGAAGATGCCTTGCATAGGTTGGGAATGAGCCTTAAATGGTCTCCAACAAAGGTGGCTTCACTCCTCACAAAATCCCTCTTTTTTACTCAACAAACACCCCAAGCCTATTTATAAAAAGGTCCAAACGGACATAAAACGGTCAAAAAATGGCTATTCCCGACCTGTCCCGACCGGTCAAGACCGATCGGCCAATGGCCAGGCAGGACAGTGTGGTTGCTGTCTAGTTGGGGAGTCTGTTCGACCGGTCAAGACTGGTCAGGACTAGACCTGCCGACCGGTCGGCTAAGGGGCCTGAATGTACAACAACTTGCTGTTTGGTCTAGCCGGCCGGTCGTGACTGGTTGGACAGCTAGGGTTCAGCCAATTTGGTTTGCTGACCCACTTTTTCACAACCCAATCTCTTTGGCCATAGTATGGGTGATCTTTTAGGACACCAAGGGCCAATCTATGATGACTAAAGGTTTTCCTAATATGGTCAAGGTCATCAAGAGGTTAAGGGTTAGGATTTGGTCAAGGTTAAGGCACACCGAGGCATCACTTATACCTGTTTCTTGTTCCTTAATGTAGCAGGGCCACTTGAGTCTTCGGTCTTCGTCTTCATTAAGCTCAACCTACACTAGACTCACTGATCCTAAGTGATTGACAAATAAGGTGCACTAGTATGCCACAGAAAAGTGCACTAACAAATATGTCAATTCCTATAACACAAAATATAACAAACGGTTTTGGTTGGACTTGATCTTTCTCCCCCTTTAATTAGCAATTGAGAAACAAATCTCTCCCCCTTAATGATACATCAATTAATTTTAGGGAATGAGAGATTAGAGTGTCGCAGTTATAACTATAAGTGCATGCTAACTAAGGAGAGTATATGGTGCATGGACATTAAAACATGGAGTATATATAGAACATGATCAATAAGAAAATGTAACTATCTAAGCATAGTTGATCATGCAAAATTGGTTATTCTAAGATAAACATTAAAGTAAATGATTAAGGCATAGATTAGCATACATTAAGCATAAAATTCAGCAAGATTAGCTAATTTAAGCAAGGTGATAGTCTAGCATTAAAATTTACCAAACAAAATATGGGCTAAACTATCATTGGTGGGTTAATGAGGCTTAAATCCTCTGATATGCCCCTAAAGTATTCGTTTCTAATTACTCTTACTAACTATTTCTAGTTTAATCATCCTGAGGGTAACGAATTTTCATAACTCCCTCATAAAATTTAGCATGAGGTGAGGTGTTGAGAACTCCTCCTAGAAGGGAAGGTGGTCGAGATCCTCTCTTAAATTAGGGGGAGGTAGTGGTAGAAGCCATGGGAATTCTCACTGGGTTTTTGCTCTCATCACTAATGAAGTCACTAAATTTGAATTTGGACTTCTTTATGTCATACCATGTTGCTGTCATAGCCTTCTTACCTTTCGATTTTGGAGCTTCTGGACAATCCGGAGTAATATGACCATGATGACCACAGCCATAACAACAGATAAATTTAGATTTTAATGAATTCCCTTAATGTTTATCACCCCTCTTTTTCTTCTTGTCATAACTCTTTCCTCTCTCAAATTTGAGGAATTTTTTGAATTTCTTATCTAGTTCATCATTCTCATCATCGATATCTTTGAAAGATCAACTCTTATCTCATTTTGCCTATGTGAGTGTCTATGTGAAGTCTTCAAAGTAATGTTCTTCTTCCTAGAGGGGCCCTTAAAGTGTAGTTCATGAGTTTGTAGGGAACCTATGAGTTCTTCTACTTTCATATTGTTTATATCTCTACACTCTTTTAAGGTTATATAACCTTGGAGCTAAATCTCTCCGTGAGGGAAATCGCACAACAAATCGCATTGAGAGCTTTAACATTTACCATGTATTGAGCTATCTCATTGTCATTACACTTCTCATCATCTTTGGGAATGACAATGTCTTACCATTAACCTTCACTTATTCTGTGGGTGTGGAATATCTAAGTTGTGTACTTACCCCACAAGAATTGGTCCAAGGATTGTAAAAAAATCCTCATCTTAGCCTTCTAATAGGCGTAATTGGACTCATCAAAGAATGGTGGACGATTAATGGTACTTCCATTTCAGTTAGACATTATGTTAGTGCTCCGGTATCGGATCCAATTCTAGACGGTTAAGTCCTTAATGAGCAACCCGCTCTAATACCAATTGAAATTGCTTCAGTTTGATGGATGTTATGCAGCGGAAGCTTAGAGCGGAGCAACTAGAATTATGGCTAAGTCCTAGAAGGGGGGGGGGGGGGGGGGGTGATTAGGACCTTTTTTAAATTCTTTTCGCCTACTTAAAATGATTACCAATTAATACTAAGCAAGAATACTTCGGCTTCCAAGCCTAAGTGGGTCCAATCACAAGACTAGCATATGATAAGCAATTAAATTACCTAGTCTAATCACATAGATTATTAAATAATTTAATTAATCAAACAGCTAATCTAAGTGCAATGTCTAGACTATAAAAGATTAAATAATCAAACAACTAGTTTAGAAGTGAAGGTACATCTTGTGTGTGTGAGAATTAAATAACAAGTGCCTAGCATCATTCTAATTGATGCATTCATAATAAAGAAATTAAACTATAATGTATAATAAAAAATGTGCTTAAATACAATCCTAAACACAACGATGTATAGTGGTTCGACTACTTGTCCAGTTACTCTACTCCCAGTTCAAGTACTCACCCCTTGAGCACACTAGTATTCACTAAGGAGTTAACGTTAAATCAAGTTCCTCCCAACTTAGGTGTTTTAATTTGGATACACCCTACCAGGGAGCTTATAAGTTCTTCACAACCTATACGTTCACACCCATGTTGGTGGCTCCCTTTGAAGACTTGTTTTAAGCCCAACAAACTGACCAAGAATTGACAAACGAACCTGAGATTTAGGATCAACAAACGAGCCAAGGATTGACTAACGCCCCTAGACTTTTAGCCTCAACAAACAAGCCAATGATCAACAAATGAACCTAGATCGATTTTGACAAACAAACTCTATACTCAATTTCCTACGAAGAAAGAGTGTTGGACTCAAAACAAATTGGCAACCTTACTTGTTAGATTTTGCCCCATTGATGCGTCGCTTCTGATTTCTTAATCTCTGCTCTCCCGTGCTTCAATCAGCTCCACTTTGTGCTCCTCCGATGTTGTTGCTGATGCGTCGTCAATACTACAGCTCCAATGATCAGCCACCTTGCATATGATGCTCCAACAGAGATGCCCAAGGTATTGGATAGTATGTTTGAGATCTCTACAACTAATGGGAAGTGATTTCCAAGAGAATCTCACCTATAATGATCTCATCATAGAGTTTAGATAGTAATTTAACTATCTAGCTAGATCGGTCCAAACTCGAGAGATCAAAGAGGGACAAGTACATCTTCTTCATGAGCTTAGAAAGATCCATTCTTATGATGAATTACAAGGAAGCTGTCTTGTCAGGGTTAGGATTTGAGCCTCTAATGGTCTCCAACAATTTTGGCTTCAAACTCCTCAAAATCCCTCTCCCCATGCCAAAAAGCGTCTCTTCCAGTTTTATAATTAAAACTCCAATGGTAAAAAAATGGGTAGAAAATGGCTTCTTCAATTAATCAGAATATCCATTCGATTGATCGAAGGTATCTTTGATTGATCAAAACCACCATTTAGATTGATTGAAAATTTTGTCCAGAGAGTTCAACAAGTTGCTGGACATATTTTCGATTGATCGAATTGAGTTCTGATTGATCGAAACATCAATCTCGATGCATCGAATTGATGTGTTCGATTGATCGAATAATCTATCCAGAGAGTTTGTAAGTTGCTAGACATATGTTTGATTGATTGAACTGGTCTTTTCAATTGATCAAAGTCTTATTGAAACTGAACTCCGATGTATTCGAAGATGTTATATCTGATCCACATGGGTTAAAAGGACTCTAAGACCGAACTATACCAGAGATTAGTATCTTAGGGTCATCTGATCTTCGGGTGGTCCACCCCATTATGATCCTAGGATACAAGTTGATCCGCCATGGACCATCGGGAATGTCCAATCTGTTCTAACCAATCCATGTTATGAAGAGCATTCTTTATAGATCGGATCATCCAATGGATCAATATGGTTAATATAATCAAAACATAATCATGAAAGCCTAGTCGTAGAATGATCGTCATGGTTATATCGATTGGCATGAGGCCACATGATTTAGTAAAGGTGGAAGTACATGAACAGCCTTAATCTGACCCATGATGAGCATACAATCACTAAGGTTTGTGGAACTGAGGAAATCGTATAAGGTTATGAATCAACCGTTTTTAGAAAATCACGCTCTTCAGTTGACCGGGAGCATAGTTCGGTCGACCAACGGACTAAACCTTGGTCGAGAGCAATCTGGAATCATGATCGAAGGGAGTTTCGGCAGACCCAAGCCAACTTCGGTTCACCAAGGTCAACCAAGGGCCATATTTTTAAAAATCAGTACAATTTGTAATCTTGACCGAAGGGGCATTCGGACGTTGACCGAGAGTAAGGTTTGGTCAACTGAACGCCCTTATTTCCATTTTTTCAGATTGGGTTTCCTGAAGTGAATTGTTATTAACAACTTACTTTGAATAATAGAATGGAATAGAACCTTAATAAACTAAACTACAAATTACATAGGAAATCATGTGGTTCAAATAAATAGATAAAGTTGTATCGTGATTGTGTTTTAAGATTTGGCACTAAGTCAGAACTTGGAGAACTAGAGGATTATTCATCACCAAAGATAGGTGAGTGAATCCCAACATGTTTCCGCTCCATCATAGTTGAAGATGGATTGTATGGTGTCTTGTTTGATGTTTGGAGGAATGTATGTGCTGATAGATGATTTGTATTTACCTCTATCAATTATTGTGAGCCACATGATCATTGCAAAGCATAAATTGAGTATTTGAATTGTCTACTTGATGTATAAAGAGAAGGGAGGATTACTCCTCACTTGGCATGACAATCTGTATTTCATTACAACATCATATGTGTAGAGATGAGACTGTACCATAGTATGTGAGCATATGTATTACATTCATTCATTTACATGCATCATAAAGTGTATCTGGAGGACCCCTCTGAAAGATCTGTAGGTACTTAAGTACCGGATACCTAGGGAACCATCCCTGGATTCCCACGTAATAGTGGAAGCCTACCCAAGGGGTAGATACCGGCCCTAGGAGGCTTGATGCGAGTTGATGGATTCCAACTCAAGCCGGTAGAAGGACTTCCCATGCGGACCATGCATCATGCATTATTTCACACATTGCATCTTTTCATTGCATCATCATCTTAACTATTGTTTGTATGAACCATGGTGGGTCACTCATTGAGCCTCACTAGCTAACGGTTGTGGATTAACTGCTAACGGATGGAGTCGAGTTTCCTCCACCGGAGATGAATCCTGAAAATGAAGTTGGCTCGATGGAGGAAAATCAAGGGAATTGGTCGTATCTGACGGAAGAGGAAATTGCTGCATTAAATAAAAAAAAATCGATTGTTATGCTCTTTTATTAGATTAAGATATTTTCCTCTCTATGAAATTAGAAACTCTGAACTATGATTCCAAGATTTATGGTTTGAAATAAATCTCAAATGGGTGGACTTTAGATAATTGAGTTAAATGTCATAAAGTTTTTGTTGAATAAAGTGAATATATGGATGATATTTGATTGTGAATAACTTAGTCTATGCGGGATAATATTCCTCCTTAACTTTATGACACTTGGATTAAGTGCAATGTGTGCAAGGGTCATACACCATAACTCAAACTTGAGGGTGCATACTATGCGTTTGAATTGCAATGCATGACAAAAAAATATCACTTTTGTGCCTCCAAGAAGTTTTGGAAGGTAAGTGTTAAATCCACATTGTTTCCAGTGGTGTGGTCCATTTGAGCTTTGAATATGTTTCAATTTTGGGTTTATGCCCTAAAATGAGTTGGAAAAACAGATGGACAGCGTGGATAGGACAAACATCATGGTGGGCTCCACAGAGTTTTCTCGGTACGCCATGGTACGCTATGGCATACTGAGTTATACGCAATTCGGGTCAAGAAAAATTTTGCTACACCCATGCGTTAGCTACGCTAGCTACGCCGGTGTAGCAATTACCCCACCATGATGTATTTGTTGTATCCACACCGTCCATCCATTTGGCGAGATTATTTTAGGGCATACATCAAAACTAAGACGGATCCAAAGCTTAAGTGGACCTAGCACAGAAAATAGTTGGAATTGAACGCCAACCATTAAAATCTTCTTGGGGCCACCTGAACTTTAGATCTGCCTCATTTTTGGTATCATGAACTAAAATGATCTCTCCAAGTGGATGGATGGTGTGGATACAAAAATATATCATGGTGGGGTCATTTCTACACCCGGTGTAGTTGGAGTTAGCTAACGCGTGGGTGTAGCAAAGTTTTTCTCATTCCCGTCCCAGTTGAACAATTCGATTCTTGGATTGGATATCGGACATATCATACTTGTAAGCACATTCATAGCTTGTCTTTATTGCACACACACATGCAACCAGCAAAGCTCACCCGGAGACGGGCGCGGATTAGCTACTGAACACTTCGGTAACGTTACTGCTACTGAAGTGATGTGGCCGAGCTTCATTGGTGAAAAAGTCGGGGCCCACTTGGAAGCAATAAATGCTCTTCCGTCACCAAAAGAAACACCGTTTACAGATCGTGCTTGTACTCGGCCACAATAAAAAACATTGTTTCCTCTATTTTCCCTCCCCAACCAGGCTGCCTCTCCCTCTCTCTGTTTTTCTTGACCCGAATACATATCACGAGCTTCAGGTATTTCTCATCAGCCTTATTTCTCTTTTTTTCTCCAAATCTTTCAAGAGCTGGGATTTTCTTGTGATGATTTGGGTCATGTTTTTCTAGGGTTTTGAATTTGTCATGTTTGGGATTTGAATTTCGATTTGGAAGCTAGGGCTACTAGATGACCGGACTTTCACGGCACATCTGCCACATCTCCACCTCACCTGTGGAGGGAACTTTGTTGTATTCTTCTATTAGGTTAACAAGCCAAAGAAGCATATATGAGAAATGGCATCATGATAATCACCAGGCACCCTATGTCCGTTATCTTTTCAACATTGTCTAGGAGCTTGTGAATATTGTATGTATTCTCTTCAAAATATATTAGGGGGATTTTTGAGCAGAGAGGATTAAGGGTTTTCTTTACACAGACATGATCCAGATCCATGTCATTTATTGGTATTCATTGTGAGAATGTCTCTTGTATTTCTAGTTATCATTTTCTCTCTTTTTTTCTTTTTCTTTTTTCAATAGCCTGATTGAGGCTTCTGTTTTTCCTCCTCGGATGGTTGGATAGGTGATCTGAAGTGATTTAGGCTTTTGTTTTTCCTCCTCATGTTGCTGCAAATATCCCCGCGTTGCTAAATGTGCCGTCGGCTTTGCCCACACATCTGGCCCCTGAACACATTCCTGAACGGCGACGACTGAGGCCCTTCAGATTGTGTGGCAGCGGCGGCCTACACGCCGGCCGCCGCATCGGCCTACACGTCGGCCACCGCATCGGCCAATCCCTTCTTGCAAGCGTCGATTTCCATTGTCAAGATTGTATGTATTGCTTCTCAAATTTCTTCTTTTATTGCTTTTTAATTGTTATTTTTTCTTTTATTTTCAAGAAAACTCATTTATAATCTCTCGACAAACTTCAATCTATTGCTATAAAACTCGTACACCCTCTCAGTTTTATTTTTCTAAAATTTTGAGGGAAAATAAAGCATCCAAGATTTCAATGCCATAGTCTAATTTTTTTAATATTTTCATACAAAAACTTAGTTAAAAAAAGGTGTTGCTAACATTGCAGTGTGACTAACAATGGGGTGGGTGTACTAACAATGGGGTGTCTATACTAACAAAAAAAGGTATTCCTAATTTAATTTTTTTTGTTAAATAAATAATGTATAAATAAGATAAATTCATAAGTACACGTACTTTTGGTTGTAAGAAATTCATAACACTTTAGGGATATTTTATTGGTTTTGACTTTACTTTATTTTGTGATTTTTAACTTTTAAAGGTGGTGAGATGGTCGATAACACCCTTGAGAGTTAAGCATTTTTCAACCATGTCGAAGGTTAGAGTTTGATATTGAAATAGATGATCAAGAAGTAAGCAAGCAAGTAGAGGGCCAAGAAGCAAGACAAGATGTACTAGTCAATACAGATGAGAAGTTAGATGAAGAACCAAAAGTGGGAATGGAGTTTATTTCTGACAAGAGTGCATATGAGTATTACAATAGATATGCTCGGAAGACGGGATTTAGTACTCGAAATGATTGGGTAAGGAAATCAAACAATGGCATCATACTTCAAAGAAGATTTTGTTGTTCTAAAGAAGGTCGAAAATATGAGAAAAAAGAAATCAATCAACCGAAGAGAATTCATCCGATTACAAGAACATAATGTCAAGCAAGTATAAGTTTGAAGCTTGGGATAAATGGAAAATACCATGTGACTAATTTTGTGGCAAAGCATAACCATGAGGTTGTTACACCATCAAAGGTGCATATGTTACGGTCACAGAGATGCTTGACTAACGTTCAAAAAGCTGAAGTGGATATGGCATATGATTCAGGAATAACACCGAAAGCAACTGCAGAATATTTAAGTAGACAATCTAGAGGTCGTGAGAATTTGGGTTTCCTACCCATTGATTGTAAAAATTACTTACAAAGGAAACGAATGAAAGCGATGAAAAATGGTGATGCAGGAGCCGTTTTAGAATACTTTCAGAAAATGCAAGTAGATGATCCATCTTTCTTTTATGCAATACAAGTAGATGAAGATTATTAGATCACAAATATGTTTTGGGCAGATGCTAAGTCAATAATGGACTATAGTGTTTTTGGGGATGTGGTTTGCTTTGATACCACATACAGAGTAAATAGTTATGGACGGCCATTTGCCCCATTTGTTGGAGTAAATCATCATAAGCAAACTGTAATATTTGGTGAAGCTTTGTTATACGATGAAACGATTGAATCTTTCAAATGGTTGTTTCAAACATTTCTAAGTGCGATGTCTGGAAAACAACCAATGACAATCTTAACGGACCAAGATGCTGCAATGGCCAATGCAATAGCTTCAATGATGCTGAAAACTTATCATCGTCTGTGTATCTGGCATATTTACCAAAATGCTGCCAAACACCTTAAAAATGTATTTAAAGGTTCAAAAGGTTTTGAAATCGATTTCAGTATGTAACAACCCGTACTTTTCTGTACTCGGGTGTTACCGTGAGAATCCAAAGTATATTTGTAACTGCCCTTCCGTGACTCTTTCGTCAATGTGTGTGTGACTCCTGGTGTCTCGGACTGACAGTGCGTAGTTCGCACCCAAATGACCAAAGTCCTAAGATCCCGAAACCTCTGTCATATTGACCGCGCCGTCCTCGCGATCGCAACGGCGAAAACAGTGCGTCGATCTGATACCCGAGCGCAAAGATATGGACATTTAATCAAAACACCCTAAAAAAATGTGGTTGTGCACACTCGTGTGGGGCCACCCAATGTGGGGCCTACTACACGGTCTCCCAAGCAATCATTTTCCCTCCCTTGTAATTATTACACTTAATTATTACACAAAAAATAATAAATAAAAAAATGAATAAATTAATAAAAAGTAAATAAATAATAAAAGAGAGAGTGGTGTAATGATGGGGTGCCATGATGACACCCCCATTCCTCTCCCATGCCCCCACGTCCTCTACCATCCCTTCATTTAAAAAATAAAATAAATAATAATAAAAAAAAGAAAGGAAAGATTATAAGAGAGATGTTTGGGAGGAGGAAACGTCCACCCTCTCTCCCCCTTCACTTCCTCCATCCTTCTACTCCATCCATGCCTTCCACATTCATGTGAGGGTGCTTGTATGAAAGATCTGAGTGGGCCATCTTCAATCTCGGCCCTTGATCAAGGAGATCAAGGTGAGTACACCCTCTTCACTCAACATTTTATATTTTTTTATGTTGAATTTGCTTAGATGATGATTGTGATGGTGATGATGAGGTGGGCCACCCCGATGTACATGCATGAAATCCTAACCCTACAAAAGGGGTTACACCTTTGGATGGATGGATGATATAAAATCAGCTTGATCCAAACTATATGTGGGACCCACTGATTATGGGCCCCACCATAATGTTTAATAGCCATCCAAGCCGTCCAACCCTTTGGCCATACCATTTTGGGTTGGGGACCCAAGGATGAAGTTGATCGGAATTTTAGGTGGACCCCACTGAGGGAACGATCGTCCACCATTGAGAACTTCCTTGGCCCGCCTTGATGTTTTTAAGCTGAATCACCTGCCCAATATAGGGCTCTATGGGTTCCTCATGAGCTGGGGAACCTAATGAATGGCATTGATCTTCCCTAAGTGGGCCCCCACTTGATATGAACAAAGAAGAAAACAAAAAGAAAACAAAGAAAAAAAAGGAGGAAACCGTCCAGACGCTGGACGTTCTCGGGTGTTACCCAGTAGGTGTGTATATGATTATGAGAGGGAGGAAGAGTTTATGACTGCATGGAATGCCATGCTCGATAAGTATGATTTAAGGCAAAATAAGTGGTTACAGGATCTATTTAAAGTAAAAGAAAAATGGACATTGGTCTATGGACGAAATACATTTTGCGCTGACATGAAGAGTACACAACGGAGTGAGAGTATGAATAGTTTATTGAAAAAATATCTGAAATCTAAACACAATCTCTTACGTTTTTTTACTCAATATGAACGAGTAGTGGCAGATCGACGATATCAAGAATTGTTGGCCGATTTCAGAATGAGGCAAAGCACCCCTGTAATGTTTGTTGATGCGAATATGTTGAAGGAAGCGGCAAATGCGTACACTCCCAAAGTATTTGAGATGTTTCAAAATGAGTATAAGAAAATTCTTAATGCTGCAATTTATAAATGTGGTGACTTCGACACAATTACGGAGTTTCGAGTTACTTATAACGACAGAGATGAAGGACGAACTGTTAGATTTGATTCATTAGACGGTTCAATTATGTGTAGTTGCAAGAAGTTTGAGTTTGTAGGAATCTTATGTAGTTATGCATTGAAAGTTTTAGATTATCACAATATAAAGGTACTTCATCCCCGTTATATTATGAAAAGATGGCAAAGAGATGCAAATGTAGGTTTTGCTAAAGATCATGCTGGGTTAAGATTACAAGTTGAGTCCAATGTTGTTTTAGGTAAGCGGTACAAATATTTATCTCACAAGCTTCTTAAAATTGCGGTAATGGTTGGGGAACATGATGAGGTATTCAAAGTGGCTGATAGATATGCAGATGAATTTCATGATGTAGTGATGAAATGTATGAAAGAGATCAATGAACCTCCACTAAGGTCATCAAGTTGCTGATGAAAATGTAGATACTGAGAGTGTGGATACTGATAGTGCACACCCTGAGCTGACCAAATCCCTACAGTAATAAATGTGCACGCCCTAAGCCGACTGAAAATGAAGTTACTTTTGTTGATAGTTTTAGTTCACAAACTATTAGTGGGATTAAAGTAAAGCCTAGAATTGGGGGCAATTGTCGCATGTATAAAAACCCACTAGATAAAGTAAAGAAGAAAAGATCTCATGCAGGACCCGTTCAGCCACAAGTAAATCAAGAAATACAAGAAACGACTCAAGCACCAAACATCGTGCACCATCATTCGTTACAACCTTCACATTATACATTTGCAGTCCCCCAATTACGTCATTTCAATCAGGTATCATTGAAAACATGTTTATTGAAGTTGGTCATATCATATGTTATTGTTGTTAAAGTTTCTAATTCTTTTTTCTCTATCAGGAGTCACATATTATGATGACGAGCCCTTTTGGATTACCAAGTGGATCCCATGCGGGACATGGTCATCATATGGTGGAGGGCTACACTCCTCACCGTAGTGAATCCATCAATGCACCAGTGGCTCAATGTGGGTACCAACCACCTAATGTTAGCACGTTTCAACAAAACATTTCGACAATCGAGAGTCAGGTAAAAATGAAATTTAATGTATGGACTTGTAATATTACATATAACATTCATGTCACTTGTGCTTATTGAAGTTTTCACTACTATACTTTTACTCTACTAGAGTTCGAATGTTACCGGAGCGAGTGGTTTCAGAATACTCGAGAATGGTCCTAGTGGATCCATGAATGTTCCTTTGGCTGCTTTTAGCTACCAACCAAACATTAACTTTTACCAACAAATTCTCTCGAGCAACCCACAATTGTTACATTTACGTCAAGACTCATCTCAAGGAAGCATCATGTTTAGTAAGGTAAAACCGACAATTTTAATTTCGCATAATATTGAAGAAACCTTGTGAATTTAGATATTGTAGGCCATTTTGTTTAAGTGTGAATTTTTTTATGCAGGACAAAGACATTAATTCATAAACAATATCCATTTTGCAAATGTTGCGATCGTGGTGACAATGGCATTAACATCTCATTTATTAAAAGGTATCATGGTGACATGGATTCTCCAAATGTTGTGATATCATGCATTGCATGTTCTTTCCAAGTTATTTATGATTGGAATGAGTTCAGGATTAATTTCATGGTTTGATGGATTACTCTTTTTGTGCAAATCTTTGGTTGGATAAGGATTTGATGGATGCCTCTTTTGTGCAGATTCTTTGGTTGGAGAAATGACTCTTTTTGTGAAGATTCTTTTGTTGGATATATATGATAGACATGGCCCAATTTTTTTTGTTGGCACATGCCAAATGGTTAAATAGATGACTCTTTTTATGCAGTTTCTTTCGTTGGATATATGCGATAGGCGTGGCCTCTCCTTTTTTGGTGCTCGCCCAAATGATTGGATCGATAGCTCTTTTTGTGCAGTTTCTTTCGCTGGATATATATGATAGGCGTGGCACTTTTTTTTGTTGGGGCTGCTTGAATGGTTGCCATTATAAATGGGATGAATGTGGAAAGAACATGGATCGTTATTATTATTATTTTATTTTTTCATATGGGTGGATTGTGGAATGGGGGTAGATTTTTTGTGCATGTGGATTATTATTATTATTTTTTATTATTTTGCATATGGGTCGATTGTGGAATGGATGTGGTTTTTTTTTTCTATGGATGTGGATTGAATGTTGAAAAATGTAAATTGTTGAAGAATGAAGAATGGAGAATGGAGGTGAATTTTATGTATGTGGAATAACACCCCTAGTTTTTATTTATTTATTTACTTTTTGAGTTCCTTCATCAAAAGCAAGGAGGATCTACTCCGTGTCATAAGAGGCATTGTCATGCTTGACAGCCTGATCATTAGTACCTCTAACCTCTTTTAAAGAGGTTGGTGTGTGTTCAGTTGATCATAAAAAAGAGTTAAATGATCAATTTATTTGATTTATGCCACAATATTGTATTGAGATGATTTTAAACCGGAACCATTCTCATCTGAATCAAAATGTAGTAAATCCATGAATTTAGTGGCAAATAAATTCATGGTGAAACTGATAGAATTCAGCAAATTCAGACAAAGTTTGGGGAGTCTGTTCATGATGATTAATGCTCATTTGTTGCCAGTAGCTCAAGGTATTTGTGACATTTTGGACTGTAATTCTAATTTAGTTCCAGACAAACTTCCATTACTATCATATTTAGAATGATAAACATACAAGAATCCATAAATAAACACTTAAGGCTGTGTTTGGCTGCTCTACTCATTAAGTGGTGAACCTATGTAGATGAAGAACAAAATTCAACACCTTTCTGTCAGTGGTGATTGTTTACTTCTCAGTTCACATATTTGATGAGGCGTGCCGGCTTGCTCACTCTTGTCTTGGTTGTGTCAATGCCATTTCAAAGTGTGAATACACTAGGTCTGCTTTTTAGTTCAGCCAAAACAAATTAAAAAGAAGGGTGATGAATTTGTATCCAGAGTGACTGCATCTTGTTCGTAGACATCCGTAGTCTCGCTTTTGAATTTTAACAGCTCAAAAGCACTATTTTGCCAATAACTTTTGATGGTTGGGAGAGACCTTCATTGAGAATCTATAGGTCAGCACTAGTAATGCATCGAAGAACATGTTTTGTGATAATTTGGGCCCACTACAATAAAAATCAATTCCAGTACTTGGTATATACATATGCTTAAAATGCCACTTGCTCTCCTTTTATAAAATGAAAAAAAAAAAAAAATCAACTGTATTTCATGCCTCACATCCTGCAAGTGAGGTTCGAATCTAGCTGCTTGCATAAACAGGTGACCAAATATGCACCTAGTGTCAACAATGTGATTAGTAGGTATGCTTCCTGAAGAAATTTGCTTGTAGTAATCTTTAGGCAACTTCTGATGGCTGGCTACTTAAATCACCGTAAAAGGTATGAAGCTAGCGCGGTCGTTCACACCATCAAACCTCCTGTCACTATTCCATACACCAAACAGATGGTATCCAATCAAGCCAAATGAGGTCGCTGCCATTACTGAGTTTCTGATGTGGAGATGTGGAGATGTGCCGTGAAAGTCCGGTCATCCGGTGGCCCTAGCTTCCAAATAGAAATTTAAATCCAAAACAGGACAAATTCAGAACTCTAGAAAAACATGACCCAAATCATCACAAGAAAATCCCACCTCTTAAAAGATTTGGGAAAAAAAAAGGGTTTATGAGAGAAATACCTGAAGCTCTGATGAGTATCCAGGTCAAGAAAAACAGAGAGAGGGAGAGGCAGCCCTGCTGGGGGAAAATCGGATTGCGTCCTGAGTTACTCAGTATGCTCACTGAGTAAACTCAGTTAGCCCACTGTAAATGTATGTAGTTTATCTACACCGTCCATCCTCTTTTACAGATCATTTAAAGGGTTGAAACCAAAATTGAAGTATATCCAAAAGTCAGGTGGACCATACACAAGAAACAAGTGGGTATAATGATTTCCACCATTGAAACCTTTTTAGGGCCCGCAGTGATGTTTATTTGTCATCTAACCTGTTCATAAGATCACACAGACGTCGATGAAGGGGAAAAAAAAAATCAACTTGATCCAAAACTTCTGCAGCCCCCAAGAATTTTTCAATGGTACAAGTTCAAGTCACATTGTTTCCTGTGGTGTGGTCTACTTAAGATTATTATATGCTTTAGATTTTGTCTCAAGCCATAAAATTATCTTTTAAAATGGACGAATGGAGTGGATGAAATACATAAATCACGGTGGACCCCGCAGAGTTTAGTCTACTCAGTACGCAATCTGCTTCCCTGTTGGGGAGGGAAAATAGAGGAAACAGTGTTTTCTATTGTGGCCGAGTACAAACACGACTAAACCGCGTTTCTTTCGGTGACGGAAGAGCATTTATTACTTCCTAGTGGGCACTGGACTTTTTCACCAATGAAGCTCGGCCACATCACTTCAGTAGCAGTAACGCTACTGAAGTGTTCAGTAGCTAATCCGCGCCCCCCGGAGACAAAACAAGAAGTTCCCATTTTCATGCATGATCTCCACTGAAAGACAGAATTCCCTTTTTCTCTTCTTCCTCAATTGTATCACAAAATGGCCCACCTCTTGTTTCTGGCAAGCCAATCACAAACAATCCACACCCTCCAATCACCACCCCAAACACCCCAAATGAGAAGGACCCATGCTTCCTCCCGGCCGCCACAAGCATGGGGCTGATCATGCCGCCGAGCACAAGCGCCTGCCGCACCATCGACAATGCCGAGTTCCGGACATATGTTGGGAACAATTCAAGGGTGTATATCAAAACTATGCTGAATGCGGTGCAGGTGCAGAAGAATGACACCAGCTCCAGCCCCATCTGCACCTCCTTCCTATCATTCATCACCATGCAGAGGACACTGCACAACCCACTTAAGATAGTAAACACCAGGACTGCACTCCGACGTTTCAACCTTCCTATAAGGAAAAAGATTAGTAAGGCCATAGGAAGTTCCGATAGTGCGTTCAACGTGACACTCAGATAGAGGTTGAAATCCAAGTTGCCGAGGCCGAACTGCATCCCGTAGTAGACCATGCCTACTCCGAAACCAACCACCATGACCATCAATAACCGCCGGAATGCCCAATGCTTCTCCCACAAGATCTTCAATGCCGAATATATGTCGCATTCCATGACTCCTCTTCGACAGCCACTTCGGAGAAGCTCGAAAGCAATATCTTGCCATTCGATAATGAGATACTTCGAAGGGTCTGGATAGCTTCATCCTTCTGTCCACGCACGAAGAGCCATCGTGGGGACTCATGCACAAGGAAATGGACGGCTATGCAGAAAAAGATCACAGGGGCCGACGTCCACAGATAGAGGGTCCACCATGAGGATCCACTAGCTAGGTAGCCCATGGCGGGCAAGGATAAGAATCCAAGCGTGGAACAGAAGAATCCGAAGATGTCCACCTCACCCCGCCACTGCTTCCCAACGAGCTCGGTTGACAGCACTAGTGCGGACGTGCCGATTGTCGCACGCCCACAGCCGCTGATGAACCGCAAGGCCGAGTAGGCCCACAAGTTGGGTGAGGCCACTGTCAATGAGCCAGTGATTGAAATGATGATGCACGAGAGGAGGAGCAGTTTCTTGCGGCCGAGTGATGAGTCGGCAAGTGTAGCAAGGAGGAAAGCACCGGCAAGGCAGCCTTCAAAGAAGGACGACGCTGGGAGCTCAGAGATGAGTGGGCTCGAGCACATGAGGTCCCACTGAGAGATGATCGATGCACTCGCAGGTTGGTCCCACGCCCATGCATGCTTCGGTAGCCCACATGGGGTGGCAGCCGACGAGCATGTAGTGTCGTTTGCATGTGTGCAATGCCATGAAGGCTTCGCATCGGTGAAGACATTGATAAACGTCTGTTGAGTATTGAAGACCCATGCGAATGACGCGAGGATGGCTTGGATCAGCTGGGCCAGACCGAAGCTGCCGACGTACTGCTCGATCGCATCATCGAGGGTAGGTGCATCTTTGTACAGCACTGGGTGAGCTTCTGGCTCGGATGAGTTGACTCGGGATAGGAGGGGAGTTGAGTCAGCCATCTGGTGAAGTAACTGGTGTGAGGAAGAGAGAGTGCATGAGAGGTGGTTTATGGGTTTCGGGGATCAGATTCCACTGCATGTGGTCCCATTTCTGAGGTAGCTTCTCGCTAAACGACAATAGGAATCTGACCCAAAGTTCAAAATAGAAATAATATTACAGCAACTTCATGTTCACTTCTTTCCGCTGACGTGTACCACGTGCGAAATATGGGATGTACTTGGTGCTCTGGAATAGTATGACCCTTGATAAGCAGGCTACATAAACTCAAATTTAACGGGCAAAATCGTGAAACCCACTGTGTGGCTAAGTCACAAGCCGGAAATCAGATTGATTTGGCTGATCACAGCCTTTGATTCGTGGATACTTGTTTCTCTGTCATTTGCATTAGTTCGGTTTGTTTTACATTTACATAAGGTAAATACAAGTAAATGTGAAATGATTATTCATCAGCTAATTTCTTACGGGTGTTCAAAGTTGATAATCACAATCTACTTTTTGTACACTAAAATTGACGAAGGTTTGAATTTCATATGGGGCCCACTGTCACACATGTGGCTTATCCACTCCGTACATCCATTTTGCAAGGTGATTTTAGGGCATGAACCCAAAATTGAGACAAATCCAAATATGAGGTGGACCACCCCCACACGAAAAAGTTGGTTGAATGCCTACTATTAAAAACCTTTTACAACCACAATTTCTTATGGTGTGGGCTACTTTAGCTTTGGATCTACCTCATTTTTTGTTCAAACCTTAAAATGTTCCGATAAAATGGATGGACGGTGTGGATATGTCACATACATCACGGTGGGGCCCACGAATGGATGACAATCATTTTCAAAGGCTTTTTACAAAAACTAAATACACTTCCTCTACATTTCTTATCAAACAGAGGTAAATGATAATAATTACTAACTTACATCAAATTGCATGCATTTACCTCCGTTTACACCGAAACAAACAGGCCTTGAGTGTATGATATGGAGGTATCTGATACCCTGGAAGAGTACGACAATTGATACATAGGCTAGAGTTTATATTAAGTGTATAAGACCCAAAATTTATTTATACAGTTTAATTTGACCTGCATGCATGCCACGTATACAATTTCTAAGTAATTTCTATCTACCATGGTTCATACATCCCGCTATGTGAACATCAAGGGTTTTATCTTAAGAAAAATATAGTGTCGGTGTAGTTGTTTGTGCACCTTATTTGTCAATTAAGTGCGTTCATATCTCTTAAAGTTTGTTGAGTTTGGATAATCTGAAGACCGAAGATTCAAGTAGACAAGAAGCATCAAGGAATAAGAAATAGATAAAAGAGGTGCCCTGGTGATCATAACCTTAAAACCAAAACAACCCATAATGTGTAGATGACTTAGAATTAATAGGTAAATTTTTATTCATCATACATTGCCCTTAGTAGTCCCAAAAGATCATCCATTATAAGGTCTGAGAGGTTAGTGAATTGTCGTAGATAAACTACTTAGAACAGTAAATCTCACAGTACTATCGGTCGAACCATCGACTGGTCGACAGTAGGTTTGGCCAACCGAGAAAATTGGTCGATACGCCGAAAACAACACATTCAGGACAATAGCTGAACTATAAGTCTTGAAGGTATTTGGCCGACCAACGGCTAAATTTGTAAGCCGATGGACCTTGTCGATTGACCAACAAAGCGAGGTCGACAGGGTAAAAGTGGCTAAATTTGGATAGTTGAAAATACATTGAGCCAAAGGGATTTCGACCAGCCAAAGTCCAAATTTGACCGGCTGACAGGTTGACAGAGAGTCCTTTCTAGCCGTTGGAACTTGAAGTTTATATATTTGGCTTTCAAGCTTTGGGCAAATTAATGAGTTTTTAGTGCATTAGAAACCACCACAATTCCATATCCATAAGGGCTTAAATCATAGAAGATTTAAGTCATATCCCTTATTATTTATCACAAGCTTGAACATTCAAAGCTCTAATGGAGATGAACTTGATCTCTTTCGTTCTCTAGGGAGTTAGACACAAAACTGATAGGCATACTTTTGTCTAAACTCCTTAGAGAGACCCATTAGGTGAATTCCTCTAGGTAATCAACCTCCCATTAGTTGTAGAGAATTTAAACAACCTTCTATCACCTTGGACACTTCAAAGGAGCTTAAAATGCAAGGTGATTGATCTTGGAGCTGAAGCGTTGACAAAACATCAGCATCAAAAGATCGGGGGAGCATGAGGAGTTGATTCAAGCACGGGAGAGCTAGAAGAAGAAATTCAAGAAGGCACAACAAAATGGGCTCAATCCGACAAGTTGTCAATTGTAAGAGTTCGGTTCATGATCTTTCCTGGATAAGATTGGGTATAAGAGTTTATGAACCAAACTCAAACTAAGTTCTTGTGTAGGAAATTGGCTCTTGTGTAGAGCCTAAAGTCAAAGTCTCGAAGGAGAGCCTCTGGCGGGAGTGTACGTGGGTTCTTGTGTAGAGCCAAAGTTAGTGGTTAGCCTTGAAACCACTATTTGGGTTCTTGTGTACAGACGGGGGGTAGTGGTTATCCTTGAAACCATTGCTTAGGTTCTTGTGTAGAACCAATGTTATTGGTTAGCCTTAAAATCATTGTAGGTTCTTGTGTAGAATCGAATGGTTGGGTGGATCCTTTAAATGTTAGGCAACCCGAAATGTAGGGTTGCGTTGTAGTAATAATTTGATCGTGAGACAAAGATTGTCCTCAGGGATTATAGAAGGAAATTTTTTTAAAGAACTAACTAAATTAGATTAGAAGGATTTACAAAGTGGGTATTGAATAAAAAAAATATAAACAAAAATTTAAGAAGAAGAATTCAGAAATTGAAGAATTAAAGCTCTAAGGATCTACTTAAAGTAATCTTCAATGCCAATCCACTCAACAGGCATAAACACACAATTGGAATCGAAGTTCTATCTCTATCCAATCGGAAGATATCATTCAAAAGCACATAAACAAATAAAGCAAAAAACCTGAAATTTTAGAACTTTTAGTTCTACTTTAACTATGAAGAACTTGAACTAATGGAACTTCAAAGCATCAACCATATCCTTGAATCATGGTAGATCTAGGGTTTCCACTATTCAAATCTCATTAAAGCACTATGTTCAATATATCTCATGTACATGGCACAAGAGATCTCAAAATTTTCTAAAATTACTAACTTTATTCAAACTAGAATATGAAAAATCTATCTTTAAACTTTACGTACTTACATGAATGAATTAAACATCAAAGACTAACTACAAGCTTCTCCTCTTAGCCCTAGCTAAGAGGTCTGGCCAACCATAAACATGATTGAACTAAAAATCAAAAGAAAAACTAGAAAACATGAACTTAGAAAAAGAACTTGAAGTAGTACTAGAAGCTCCACTTCAAATGTCTCTAGCACGACTGAAACTCTTTTAGGATGCCTTAGGAAGAGAGGAGATGTACCTTTTTATAGAAAAAATTGTTCACCACCTCTATCACTGCGTAAGATTTTCGCAGTGTAGTCGATTGACGATCGGTCTCAGCCCCCTGACAACTTGTCTCAGCTCAAAAGCTCAATGAACAAAACAAATTTTTAAAGTTTTGGACTTCTTGGTGATGGGTCGTAGGTCATCCTTTACGACTGGTCTCTACGTGACTAGCGATGGTCGCATTCCATCAGCAACCGGTCTCAATGGACCAAAATAATCTAGCGAAGAATGGCTTGATTATGAAGTTATTCTACTGATCACACGGATTTGCAGCCAGTCTCTGAGTGTTGAGGATCATTCGCTCAGGTCTGGCGACCGATCATAGATTACAATTTCTTTTGGTTTCTTTCTTTTCCATTCCTTTCTTTCCTTCCTTCTTTGGCTTATCTTTTAAGTGCTTCAAATAGTCCCTTTTAATATTGAATTCATGAAGTTCCTCTCCTTTCCCTATAAATACAAATACACATATAAGATCATTCTTTTAACAGTGTAAACTATGTAATTGTGTGATGAATTAGGGTTCTAATATGCACAATTCAAAACTCAACACACCCATAACTCACATTTTGGTAGTCCCGAGAAAAACATGCGTAAAAGAAATTCAAATTTTCAATCTCCAACCTCTCTTAGAAAACTAACTTCTATGAAATCTAAGTCATGTAAATGATGAAGTTCAAAGATACTTAGTAGCAAGATATTTTTATGCTTATCTTTCAGTGACTTAGTGAGTGGTTAAGATGAGTTCCAACTAATTTATTGACAAATGGAGTGAATTTAAACAACCATGGCCTAGTGTGCTCAATAAATTCCTAACTCTTTATTAATAAGGGTTAGCCTTCCACCAACTGGTTAATCATAATCAAAATCTAAAAGTGTTCAAATCAACACAAGTCTTTTAAAAGAATTTACCTTACCGTTCAACGATGATTTTCTCTATTTTTTTTCTTTAGCTTTATATTTTTCTTCAATAACTTTCATACTAATCTCATTCCCTTTTTTAGGTGGTTATAGGTATCCCTTTTCGATACAATTATTTTTTAGCTGATTTATATATTTTTTCTTTTTTTAACATCACTTTTCTTTTCTTTTTCCTCTTGAATTGTGATGGACAAACTCCCCCAACTTGTTTCCTATACACTTTTGAACAATCATCCAATAAGACCATTATAGTATCTAGTTCAGTCCTTAAAAATAAAAGTTATCTGTATAATATGACAAATTTTTAGTTTATAAGACCATGAAATTAGGAACAACCTTTTCTAAGAAACTGGGCGTATTGCGGGAAGTATTGACATATAGCTCAAGTCTATAGAACTAAGCTGGGGGATATGAGACAGATGCCTCTCCAACAAATATCCTTTAGACTACAACTTCCAACACCAACCCAACAATTAGGACAAACTTCTTAGGCATCATATCCTTTGCTTTCCTATCCTTAGTCACAAGCACCTAGGCCCCAACGGTATCAGTAGAATAGGCCTTCACCATCAGTGCGACCTCTAGTTCTCCAGAATCAAGGAGGGCAGTCGCTCAAACAGAAACCGCTAGTAGCATGAGTATATGTTGGTACACCTGCCAAAGAATTAGAACCTAACAACAATGTCATAGAAGGTAAGGTCAATGTGCTCGATAATTCAATTGCTATAATTTTTTATTCTGGTACCACCATATCATTTATTACAATTGTCGTAGTAAAATGACTAGGGTTAAAACTAGAGACCCTCAGTGAAATGATTTTAGTATAATCACTTATTGGGAAAAAAGACGTTTTGAACAAGATATGTGGTATTCTGGTATCATCTAATTTAGTTGTGATGGACATGAAGGGATATGACGCCATCCTAGGGATGGACTGGCTTACCTCCCATCATGCTAAGATAGATTGTGATGCTAAAATAGTCACATTCTCAATTTCGGGGAGGGAATCCTTTCAAATTCCAGCGGAAAAGAAAGATGAGAATATTGACGTATCATGGTACTAAATGATGAAAAAGCATGAGATTGTCTGTGGACTAAATTCCAATCACGAAAGAGTATCCCGAAGTTTTTCAAGAAATACCTAGGTTACCACCTCGTCGAAAAGCGGATTTCAGCTTGAACCCCTTGCCAGGTAATGCTCTGATATCGATGCAACCATACCGCATGTCGTCTGTCAAGCTGAAGGAATTGAAAGTGCAGCTAGAAGAATTGAAAACTCAGGGATTTATCCAACTGAGTACTTCGTCATAAAATGCACTGGTGCTCTTTATGAAGAAGAAAGATGGTACCATGCGCCTGTGCATAAATTATCATTGGTTGAATCGGGTGACGATTAAGAACAAATATCCATTGCCACGCATTGATGACTTGTTCAATCAATCAAAGGGAGCTCATTATTTATCCAAGATCGATCTAAGATCAGGCTATCATCAGTTGTGTATAAAGGAAGAAGATATCTACAACATAACTTTCAGAACACGCTATAGGCACTATGAATTCTTCGTTATACCCTTTGGACTGAATAATGCCTCAGTCGTGTTCATGAACCTGATGAATAGAGTATTTCAGCCTTATTTTGACCAATTTGGCATCTATTCATCGATTATATACTAATCTACTCAAAGACTAACGAAAAACATGAGTTACATTTGAGAACAATGTTGTAGACTCTGAAAGATAATCAATTGTATGCCAAATTATCAAAATGTGAATTATGAAAAGAAAGTATCAAGTTCCTTGTTCATGTGATTACAAAAGAAGGTGTTGTAGTAGATCCTTCGAAAATTGATGCAGTGGTAAAGTTGGAGCAGCCCACAAATGTTTCAGAAGTAATAAGCTTTCTCGGACTTGCTATATATTATAGAAGGTTCATTAAGGACTTTTCAAAGATTTTTTGCCCATTGAAAAATCTGACTCGAAATGGTGTACCTTTCAAATGGATCGAGAAATGTGAAGGAGCTTTTGCCGAGTTGAAGCAACTCTTAACTACAACTCCTATACTCTTAACTACGACTCCTATTCTCACTCTTCTGTAAGAAGGTGTGAAATTCATATTGTACCTTGATGCGTTGATCAAGGATCTTGGTTGTGTACTCATGTAGGAGGATAAGGTGATTGTGTATGCATCAATACAGCTTAAGCCTCATGAACGTAATTATCCAGCTCAGAACTTATAGTTGGCCACCATCATGTTCGCTTTAAAGATCCAACGACATTATTGGTATGGTGAATGGTTCGAACTCTTCACCGATCATAAGAGCCTCCAATATTTATTTTCATAGAATGATCTGAACATGAGGCGGAGAAGATAGGCAGAATTTCTGAAGGATTATGATTTTGAGTTGTCTTATCATCTTGGTAAGGCAAATCTTGACTCTCTTAGCAAAAAATAATAAAAGTAAGAAACCTTAGCTAGGCTCATGGTTCGAGAATGGGAGATGTTAAATTATGTGAAGGATTTCAATGTTAAGTTATAGTTCCAAAAACAAAACATTTGCATATGTAATATAATGGTGAAGCAGACTTTGAAAGATATGATTATAGAAGCACATGGTGATGATGAGTGGTTACTTAAAATGGTGACTAAACATTAAGATAATGATATATTGGAATGGAAAGTATGGGAAGATAAGGAAAATTGGTATCATGACCATCTTTGCGTACCTAATGCCCCAAAGCTAAAAGAAGATATTCTAAAAGAAGCACACCAAACCAAGTTTACCACCCATCCTAGAAGCACTAAAATGTACCAGAATGTGAAGAGATCATTTTGGTGGCAGAACATGAAAAGAGATATTGTTGATTATGTTTCTCGATGTTTTACTTGTCAGCAAGTGAAGGCAGTTGTTGAGCTCTTAATTGTGCATATTCTAACCCCAATTCATCACTCATTGTGCGAGGTTTGCATGGTTTATAGACTAATCTAATGCATGTTTTGTGATTGCAGGTTTGAGAGTGGACTCCGCCTAATTGAAGATGAAAAGAGCTTATTAAGAACCTTGGACGAAGACCCAAGGTGGGCCGAAGGAAGAAAGAAGCAAGGAAAGAAGAAAGTAGAAGAAAGAAAGGAAGAAAAGAAGAAGAAAGAAGAAACCGACCGGTCGGCCAAGGGAGCCAGACCGGTCTTGACCGGTCAGCTATGCACGCTGGAGTACTGCTGAACAAGTCCGACTGGTCTTGACCAGTCGGCCAAGGCTGTTGGACTACTACTGAAGAGGCTAGACTGGTCGTGACCGGTAGGTCAGCCCAGTCCGACCGGTCCAGACCGGTCGGCCATGTGAAGAAACAGGAATTTCTATTCCTGGCGCCGATTTTCTCTACGCACTGCGTAACTGTTACGCAGATTCTCGATCTTTCTGAAGTTGCGGAGCGTCCCCACTATAAAGGGACAACTAGGGATCGTTCCTAGCGTATCTAAGGAGGGTTGAAGCAAGCTTGGAGGCGGCGGAAGTGAATTTCAGAGTTCCACAACTCCCTCTAGTTTGTTTTGCTATTTTTATGAATTTTTTAGTTGTTTCATGCTTCCTTGGATCATGAGCAGCTAAACCTCTTAGCTAGGGCTAAGAGGTGAAGCTTGTAGTGGATCCAAGATGTTTCAATTCGTAGTTAGTTAGTTTTAAGTGTGGAATTCATGATTATGAACTATGGTTTGAAGTTTATACAAGTTTTTAAGTAGTTTTTCTTAGTCTTATGATGACTCATGGATGTTTGGGAGAATTACTTAATTTCTTAATTGGTTTGTATCAGTCTAGACCTGTATGATCCGAGGAATCGGAGTGCGCTCTAGTACTATGATCTTCATGAAGGGACTTCCTACCAAAGTTCTATTTTTCTGATTTTCCGAAATATGTATGGACTGTGCACGTGATTTGAATCAAGTTCAAATCATGATCTAGCCTTGTCTTGTGACAGGACTTGAGGATGGTTATGATTGTGAATTGGACCTTTTGAAAAGGAGAATGACCTATGCAATTGAGCATGCTCAGCTCAGCCTACATTGAGTGAATCCTATGCATTGAAGTTACATATTACAGATTGTTTGGTTTAACAGCTCTATCATCCGGCTAGATAGATCTTAATATCGATTCTAGTTGAGAGAATAAGAAACCACAGCGGATTGAACATCAAGGATTACTACAAGTGGATCCTTGAACCCCTAGTGCTTTTCTATCATTAGTTACCTTCAATTTAATTCAATTTTGTTACTCATATCAATCTTATTCAAAATCTAATTATTAGCTTTCAATAGACACTTTTGGATGTGTTTGTGAAATCCTACATAAGTCCCTGTGGATCGACCTCGGTCTTACCGAGATTATTACTACATCGTAACCCTACACTTGGGGAAGCGAACAGCGGTCATTAGAATCCATTAGGTTTATTGTAACCTTTGAAAATACTAAATGGATGTGGGACTGCATCACACTTTATTCCCATCCATATTAACTATTCAATTAATGAACTTGCTAAGCTATACATCAAGAAAGCAGTACAACTTCATGGAGTGCCTAGCTCCATCATGTCAGATCCCAACCCTCACTTTACTTCACGGTTCTGGACTATCTTAAAAGAAGCTATAGGCACCACTTTAGATTAAAGTATGACTTATCATCAATAATCTAATGGGAAGATAAAGTGAGTAAATCAGATACCTGAAGATCAATTGTGTGCATGCGCTCTCAACTTCAAAGGAACCTGAGACAATAATCTACATTTTGTTGAGTTCTCCTACAACAATAGTGACCAAGCAAGCAATGGAATGGCTTCATACTAAGCATTATATGGGCATCCATGCTATGCACCAAATTGTTGGATAGCAGTAGGCGAGAAAGGTTTGATTGGGCCATATATTGTCTAAGAGGCTACTGAGAAGGTCAAACTTATCAGAAAGTGTTTGCAGGCCGTTTAAAGTCGGCACAAGAGTTATGTTGATAACTAAAAGTATGATTTGGAGTTCTCAATAAGAGACAAATGTGTTTTTTAAGGTTTCTCGGATGAAAGGTATGCATTTTGGCACGAAAGCAAAGCTTGCCCCTCACTTTATCAGACCCTTTGAGGTATTGGAGTGAGTTAGAGCGGTAGCTTACCACCTCAGCTTGCAAGTGTCCACAACGTCTTCCATGTGTCAATGTTATGGAAGTATGAAAGGGATGCTTCGCACTTCATTGATTTGCAGGATCTAGAATTACAGGACGATACTTCTTATGATGTTTCATAGAAATGTCAATGGGTGAGCTTCCTCTATCCAACGTCCCACATTAATTATTCCATTTAGTGTGGCCCATGGAACATTCCATACCTTGACATCTAGGCATAAAATCGGGCCACATCCAATTACGCAATTGAACAAGGCTCGAACATTATGCCCTGTTCCAACACACTGTAATTATGGGCCTTTGAACTCATGTAGTCATTCCCTAGAAGATACGATACATCGCGGGAAAGTCTAACATGTTACAATAAATTATTGCACGTTCAAGCTGCACGAGGCCATTGTTGTGTTGAATGTTACACAATCCATCTGTTCTATATCCTATTTTAGTCATTAAGTTACTTTTGGTACTTAAGTTAGTTTGATAAGTTTATCATTGAAAAGTAACTTTTCTTCTAAAACTTATTTATCTTAATAAGCTATATATTTAGCTTTTTGGCTCATTACTTTTCTGTCACGCCCACAATCCAGACACAGAGTGTGCACCCTCGGGTTTAAGTTAAGGCGTATGACCTGTGCACTGAGTGCACTTAATTCAAGTGTCATACAGTTAAGGAGGCACATTATCTTGCATGGACTAGGTTCTTTACAATCAAACATCATCTAAACATTCACTTTATTCAACTTAAAATTTATGCCTTCTAACTCATTAACTAGAGTCCACCGATTTTAGACTTATTCCAAACCAATCAATCTTTTAATCAGAACTTAAAGTTTCTAATAGCATAAAACAAAATAATGTAATCTAATAAAAAAAACATAACAATCTAATCTTCTAGATTTAATCCAGCGATCTCCTCTTCCATCAGGTACGAACAACTCCCTTAATGTTCATCCACCGAGCCGACTTCATTTTCTGGATTCATCTCTGGTGGATGAAACTCAACTCCATCTGTTTGCATTTAATCCATAATCGTCAGCTAACCAGGCTCAATGAGTGACCCACCATGGTTTGTACACATAACAGTTACTATAATGGTAATGAAATGAAAAGATGTTATGTATGAAATATACACGATGCATGATCCAGGTGGGAAGTCTGTCCACCGGCTTGAGTTAGAGTTCATCAACTTGCATCAACCCTCCTAGGTCCAGCATTTACCCCTTGGGTAGGCTTCCACTATTGCGTGGGCATCCAAGGATGGTCCCCTGGGTATCCGGTACTTAAGTACCTACGATCTTTCAAAGGGGTCCTCTAGGTACATATTATGATGCATGTAAATGAATGCATGTACTTCAAGTGTTCACATATCATGGTATAGTCTCTACTTTGCATGCACTTCATGTGTTCACATCTCATGGTACAATCTCTTCTGTACACATATGATGTTAAATTGAAATATAGATTGTCGCATCATATGATGGATAATCCCTCCACTCTCCATATACCTCAGGTAGACAATTCAATTATTTGCTTTATGCTTTTCAATGATCACATAATTCATAGTAAATGATAGGAGTAAGTACAAATCATCTATCAACACATACATTCCACCAACATCAAATAGAGATACCATACAATCCATCTATAACTATGATGGAGATGAAACATGTTGGGATTCACTCACCTATCATTGGTGATGAATAACCCTCTAGTTCTCCAAGTCTTGGCTTAATGTCCAGTCCTAAAACACAATCACCATAGCACTCTCTTTATTCATTTGACCCATTTGATTCCCTTCCTCAGTTGATCATTTGTAGTCTGATTTACTACAGTTCCATTCCATTCAGTTATTCAAAGTATATTGTTAATAAAAATTTAACTTAAGGAACCAAACCTAGAAAAATGGGGAATAAGGGCGTTCGGTTCATCGAACCTCTGGGTCGACTGAAATCTTCTTCGGTCAGGATTACAGATTGCTAATGGTTTTCGAGAAAAATTCCCTTGATCGAGCTAACCCCGTCTTCGATCAACCGAAGTCGGCTTAGGTCAGTTGAAAACCTCCTTCAGTCATGATTCCAAATTGCTTAAGGTAGGGTGGCATTCAGTATGTTGGTCGATCGAACTATGCTCTCGGTTGATTGAAGAGCGTGATTTTCCACAAACGGCGATTCATAACCTTATGTGATTTTCCTTAGTTCAACAAACTTAGTGATTGTATGCTCATCATGGATCAGATCAAGGCCATTTTATTTCCACCTTGGTTAAATCACATGGCCTCATGTCAATCAATCTAACCATGACGATCATCCTTCGACTAGGTTTTCAGATGACTCAAAGATTCTAATCTCTGATATAGTTTGGTCTTAGACTCCTTTTGACACATAAAGATCAGATCTAACATCTCCAGATGGTCCCCCCCCCCAAATAATTCTATCATCTAAAGTTTTTGCACCATAATTTCCTAAATCTGAAATTTATTTACTAATCTGTACAAGGGACGTATGGCCAATCATCCCCGTCAATTAGACATAGCTAGGTAGATTACATAAAAGAAAATAAAAAAAATAATAAAAAGGGTCATGGCTCATCGGATCTACGACTCAGCATTCTTCCCCTCTTTCTTTCTCTCACACTCTTTCTCTTTCTCTTTAGCGTTTCTTCTAGGTTCTACGGAAGTTCTCCTCCCTATTAGTAGAGAATGGCTCTCTGGATAATGCAGGATAAGTACATCCTTCCTTATTGTTGAACCTCCAATTTATACATTTGTCAATCCATTACATCACATTATATGCATGGTTTTCATGTTTAAAAAGCCCATCTAATGCTGGTTTTGTGATTGTAGGAATGAGAGCGACTTCGCCCAATTAGAAACCAAAAGGAGCACATTTAGGAGCCTTTGATGAGGATGAAAGGTGGGCCAAAGAATGGTGAAGAAAGAGAGAAGGAAGTGGAAGAAAGAAAGAAGGAAAATGAAGAAAATAGAAGGCCCAACCGGTCAAGACCGGTCGGCCAACAGGTAGTCCACTCCCTGGACTGTCAAAAGACAGGTCAAGACCGGTCGGCCACATGCAAATAGCGAGTTACAATCTTCTAAATTCGATTTTTGGGTTTTCTAAGTGTGGGAGGACTCCGTAGTTCCATGATTCTTCCAAGTCGGTGATACCTCTAAGTTATAAAAGGACACCTACAGCCTCTTCCTAACCTATCTAGCAACATGGGGAGCAAAGAGATCAAGACCTATGAGGCTTCCTAGCCTCCTACAACTAGTTTTCTTCTTCTTCTAGTTCTAGTTTGTAGTTTTTTATGTTTTCTTTTAGCTAACCTCTTGCCTAGAGCTAAGAGGTGAAGTTTGTAGTTTGTTTCAATGCTTTAATTCATTTCTTCAAGTACCATTTACTTATTCATGGATTTTCAAGTTCTAGTTTGAATAAAGTTTGGATTTTTAGAAGTTTTGTGAGAGTTTATGTACTCCGGACATGAGTTCCTTGTAATTCTCTGATATTACCATGATTGGGTTGTTTGAATTCTAATTGTAGTAACCCTTGAGCATGTCATAGTCTTTTGGTATGGCTGTTACTCCGAAGGCAACAAGTTCAAGTTCTATGTGCTTCATTAGAACTAGAAATCTGATTTCCAGATTTAAGTAGGATTGTTTGTGCTTGAATGTTATATCCTCCACTTAGATGAGAGATAGGACTTTGATTCTAATTGTGTTATACTTGGATGAATGAATTGGCATTGGACTACAACAAGTGGATCCTTGATGCTCTTGTTCTTCTTATTTTCATATTTTCCTATTTTATGTGAAAAACTATTTTCCTAAACTTCTTAGATTCTAGTTATTAGAGTAGTTGGAATTGTTTACCTCTTTCCCTGTGGATCGACCTCGGTCTTACCGAGATTTATTACTACATCATAGCCTTACACTTGAGGCGAGCGAACACTTATCTGGAATTTGAAATTCAAAATATGGTTCTAAAGTGCAAAATAAATATTGTTAAAAGTAGGATTTGATCCCTGGTCTTCTCTCCCAACCCTAAAAGTCTTAACCAACCAATCACTATGCTATTTTTATAACTTACTACAGATTAAATCTTTTAAGCCTAACAATTTGGAAGATTTCTATGGCCTAAAATTTCCGGCGATTACATTCTACCCCCAATAAAAAACTTCATCTCCGGAATTTACCTGAGTTACTCTTCGAATAAGAGAGGATACTTATCTCGCATCTCCGATTCTTGCTCCCACGATGCTTCATCCACTCCATGGTGATTCCATAGCACTTTGACTAGCGGTATCGACTTATTCCATAATACATGCTCCTTTCGGTTCAAGATACGAATAGGCTTCTCGATATAAAAAACATCTCCTTGAAGGTCCAAATCCTGCCAATTGATCGTATGCGAGGCATCCCTTTCATACTTCTGTAACATGGATACATGAAATACATTGTGAACACTTGCAAGTTGAGGCGGTAAGGTAAGTCTATACATTATAGCTCCCACTTGATCTATTATTTGAAAAGGTTCGATGAACCTAGTAGTGCATTTCCCTTTCTTCCCAAAGCGTATAAGTCCTTTCATAGGTAAAACCTTGAGAAACACATGGTCTCCTTCTGCAAAAATCAGGTCTCGCCTTCTGTTGTCTGCGTAACTCTTATGATGGCTTTGAGCTGTTAACACTCGCTTTATAATGAGTTTAACCTGAAATTGCGCCTTTTAGTCTAATACACTTCGTAAAGGCGCGTACGCGTGTGGAATCTATTAGTATGGAACAACTAGAATTATGGCTAAGTCCTAGAGAGGGGGTGATTAGGACTTTTTAAAATTATTTTCTCCTACTTAACCAATTTAATAATTTAAACTAAGCAAGAACACTTTAGATTTCAAACCTAAGTGGGTCCAATCATAAGACTAGCATATGATATGTAATAAGCAACCTAGTCTAAGCATGCATAAACTATCAAATGATTAAACCAATCAAGCACCTAATCTATGCAACCTAGGTATACTATATGAGAATAGATCATAAAGCTCAAGTCTACTCTAATTAGTGAACATACATCTTATGTGTGAATGTGCCTATCTAGTGCCCAACATACATTCAAATTAAACATTCATAATTAAACAATTAAACACAATGCATAATAATAAATGTGCTCAACTACAATCCCAAACACAATGATGTATGTGGTTCGACTTTGGGTCTACTCCACTCCCGGTTCAAGTACTCAACCTTGAGCACACTAGCA
Organism: Liriodendron chinense; assembly: GCA_003013855.2. Lineage (NCBI taxonomy): Eukaryota > Viridiplantae > Streptophyta > Magnoliopsida > Magnoliales > Magnoliaceae > Liriodendron > Liriodendron chinense. The sequence goes on from ML058549.1 coordinate 55,939, forward strand.
TTCACTGGGGAGTTTAAATCAGGTTCCTCCCAACTTAGGTATTTTAACTCGGATCCACCTAACCGGGGAGTTTATAGGTTCCTCCCAACCTACACGTTTACACCCGTATTGGTAGGCTCCCCATAGAGACTTGTTTAGGCCTGACAAATGCGTCAAGGATCGCCAAATGACCCTGAAATTTAGACTCAACAAACGAGCCAAAGAACGTAAAATGCCCTACGACTTTTAGGCTCAAATAACAACCCAATGATCGACAAATGAACCCAGATCGAGTTTGACAAACAAACTCTACACTCAATTCTCACCGGGAATAGAGTGGATGGACTCAACACAAATTTATAACCTTGTCGGATTTGAGCCCCATTGATGCGTTACTTCGGGTTGAGCTCCCTCTGTGCTCCCCCAATGTTGTTGCCGATGCTTTGTCAATGCTTCAGCTCCAACGATCAATCGCATTGCATTTGATCTTCTTGAGATGACCAAGGTGATGGGAGGTGGTGAATCCTCTATAAATAGTTGGAAATGGTTTTCCTAGAAGGATACACCTATTTGGATTTTTAGGTGGTGTTTAAACAATGATTTTTCCTATGATTAAGGTGTCTAAACTCCTAGAATTCATGAGGAAGTAAGTTCATTCTTATTTGAGCATTGAATGCCCTAAGCTTGTGATGAATCACAAGGAGAATGGCTGAAATGGACTAGGATTAAAGCTCCTAATTGTATGCAATGGTGGTAGCTTCTAACTCTTCAAAATCTCTCCATGTTGCCTAAAAATTGCATCTCCCGCATTTATAGGAAAATCTTCAACGGTAAAAAAACGAGCAGATTACAGCATCTTCGATGGCATCAAAACATGTTTCGATAGCATCGAAACTTCTTCGATGAGGTCAAAACCCTTCTCAATGGAATCGAAGTATGTCTAGAGAGTTGTTGCTGGACACCTAGTTTCGATGGCATCGAGCCCTGTTTCGATGGCATCGTTCGATGGTTCGAAAGGATGTTCGATAGAATCGAAATCTATCCAGAGAGTTTACATTTTGCTAGATATGTCCGATGGCTCAAAACTGGTTTCGATGGCATCGAAGACCAATCGAAATCTTTTTCAATGGCATCGAAGTACAATCGAAAACTGTAGTTTGGGCCTGATTAATTACAGCAGCTTCCACCTCTTTAATTAACCTAATTTATCATGTTTTTCTATATGATCTAAGGCTAATAAAGATGACTAAGAGTTTTCCTAGTTGGTCCAAGTCATCTAAGAGGATTTGGGTGTTTTGGTTCAAAGGGTTATAGTCACCTAGGCATCTCATTTACGTATTCTTCTTCCTTGATGCTTCTGGTCAACTTGAATCTTCAATTTTCAGCTTGCCAAGGCTTAACCGACATTACAACTCAAGGACATACGTGATTGACAAATAAGGTGCACTAGTATGCCATAGAAAATTACACTAACAATCTTCCCCCTTTGTCAATTACGTGATAAAAACCTAACCTAAGATCGTGTCATGGTCGAAATGAATGACACTACCAAACCATAAATAAATTACATGTCAAAGGAAAAATAAATATTACAACTTGATTACACTAAGACATGTAAACTAGCAATGCTTCTCTTAATTGCTCCCCCATAACCTGTCAACCCCTACAACACAAAATAAAAAACTTGTTTGGTGGGACTTGATCTCTTTTTCCCCTTTTGTCAACAATTAACAAATCAATCTCTTTCCATTAATGATACAACAATTACGTTTAGGGAATGAGATATTACAGTGTCGCAATTATAACTATAAAAACATACTAAGGAGAGTATAGGGTGCATGAACAATATCAAAACATGGAGCTTGCAATGGGACATAATTAATAAGAAAATATAATTATCTAAGCATAGTTGATCATGCATAATTGGTCATTTAAGATATACATTAAGAAATAAAAGCTCAGGCTTATAGCCCAATCAACCAACCTCCCCAAACTATGTATATAATGACCAAAGCTAAGATTAGCAAACAATTAAGCATAAAATTCAGCAAGATTAACGAATCTAAGAGGGCGATAATCTAACAACAAATATAAAAAAGCATAAGCTAAACTATCATTGGCGAGCTAATGAGGCTAGAATCCTCTAATATGCTCCTAAATACAAAATGAGGCTAAAATCCGTCAGATTTTCTATAGTATCTGTTTCTAGCTAACCTTACTAACTATTTCTAGTTTGATCATCCTAAAGGTAACTAATTTTTACAACTCCCTCGTAAAATTCAACATGAGGTGAGGGTTTGGGAACTCCTACTCCTAGAAGGGAAAGCAGTCAAGATCCTCTCTTAGATTAGGAGGAAGAGAGGTAGTGATGGAAGTCATGAGCATTCTCACTAATTTTTTACTCCCATCACTAGTGGAGTCACTAGACTTAGATTTGGACTCCTTTATGTCATCCAAAGTGACTGTTATATCCTCTTTATCTTTCGATTTATGCCCTTTCAAATAATCCGGGGCAATATGGCCATGATGACCGCAACCGTAACATCAGACAGATTTGGATTTGGATGATTTCTCTTTATATTTATCATCTTTCTTGTCCTTCTTATCACGGCTACTCCCTCTATCAAACTTAAGGAATCTCTTGAATTTTCTTGTGGTCGATCGAAAATCAGCATACAATGTCATCTTGGGCCGACCCTCTCTCACCAAGATAGGAGCAGCTCTGCACCCTCTTTACTTATGCATCAAGTTCCCCACTCCAAGCGGAGTGGGAGAGGTTCGAGGGAATCAAAAGGAGGCTCGAGCATATTATAAAATCGCAGTACAAGATTGAAAAGGTATCCAGGCAGCTCCCATAATGATGATTTCGGGAGATACATCAAATTCTCCTACGACAATAAACTTGGACCCAAGGGAAAATACGTACCATGCGGGAGCACCAGGAGAAAAAACGATCGAAATTCAGTTATCTAACGACGATCCTTCTAAAAAGGTCTATATCGGATTATTTCTGAATTTCACTTTTCGAATTCATCTGACCAACTTCTTGGTCGAATACCAAGACGTATTCGCCTGGTCTCATAAAGATATGTCAGGCATTGACCCCAATGTTGCAGTTCATCGCATGAATGTAGACCCGAGGCTTAAACCCATTCATCAGCGTCGACGAGCATTCACAGCTGAAAGGCAGATGGTGATTAAAGCCGAGGTCAAAAAATTATTGGCTGTCAATTTTGTCGAAGAGGTCGACTACCTAGAAGTGGGTCGCGAACATCGTTCATGTGCGAAGCAAACAGCAAGTGGAGGATGTGTGTGGATTACTCCGACCTGAACAAGGCATGTCCGAAGGATAGTTTCCCTACTCCCTAGCATCGACCAACTGGTCGATTTGACTGCGGGACATGCCCTGCTTAGCTTATGGATGTTTATTCTGGTTATAACCAGATCATGATGCATTCACCTGATCGTCAAAATATTACCTTTATTACTAATTGAGGTCTATATTATTATAAGGTGATGCCTTTCAGTCTAAAGAATGTGGGAGCCACCTACCAGCGCCTGGTCAATAAAATGTTTGCGGGGTAAATTAGTAGGAACATGAAAGTTTACGTCGATGACATGCTTATAAAAAGCGTCGTGGCCAATGATCACCTCACAGATCTTCGAGAAGCTTTCGACCTGATGAGAAAATATCAGATGGAATTAAATCCAGAAAAATGCGCTTTTGGAGTTTCTGCTAGAAAATTCCTCGGGTTCATGGTTGGTCAGCGAGGGATTGAAGCAACAAACGCCAAGAAGATTAGAGCCTCAGTTGAAATGCAATCTCCATCTACTCTTAAAGAGGTTCAACGGTTAGCTGATTGAATTACATCGTTAAACAGGTTTATCTCGCATGCTTCTGATAAGTGCCTTCCTTTTTTCAATCTCCTACGTACAAATACAAAAACCAACTGGGTGTGGACTCAACAATGTGAGGAGGCATTTCAACAACTGAAGCAGTATCTGAGCACGCCTCCTATGTTATCTAAGCCTATTCCTCATGAGCAGCTTTTCCTTTATTTATTTGTATCTTCCACGGCCGTTAGCGTCGCTTTAATAAGAGAAGATATCGGGATATAGAGGCCCGTTTATTATATTAGCAGAGCAATGGTAGATGTCCGAAACTCAATACTCCGACATGGAAAAACTTGCTCTAACCTTAGTAATTACGACTCGAAAACTACGGCCTTATTTTCAAGCCCATCCTATAATGGTTCCTACGAATCGTCCTTTAAAGCAAGTCCTCCAAAGGCCCGAAGTATCTGCACGATTAACTAAATGGGAGATCGAGCTTGGGCAGCACGATATCACCTTTTGCTCGTGAACCGCCGTAAAGGCCCAAGCCCTGGCCGATTTCATCGCCGAATTTACATATTCAACCCCCGCTGCTCCTATCTCCAGTAATGATTCAGCGACCAGCAAGCACCAACCTGGTTGTTATACATAGATGGATGATCATGCTCCTCTGGAAGTGGAGCCGGTTTGATCCTAATAGCTCTTGATGGGTCACAATTTCAATATGCATTACGCTTTGACTTTCATGACTCTAATAATGAAGTAGAATATGAAGCTTTAACGTCGGCCTTGAAATAGATAATATACTCGTGATAGCATATCTGCTCATTCATAACGACCCTCAGCTAGTCGTCAATCAAGTACTCAATGAATTTGAGGCGAAAGAAGAGCGGATGGCCCTACACAAATCATAGGGTACTCATCCTGCTCGCTAAACTGAGCAAATATGAGATTATTCATGTTACTTGCGAGGAGAACAAGCTCGCAGATTCTCTCACCAAATTAGCCTCCGCTCCAGAGTCCGATCTAACACGAGCAGTTCCCATCGAGCACCTTCCTGCTCCGAGTATCGATCAAACCACTCCGAAGCTAGTTGCCGCATTACAATTATCGTCGTGCTGTATGAATCCAATCATCCTTTACCTTAAAAGTGGACAACTCCCAAATGATAAGAAATCTGTGCTGACAGATTTGTTACCGCGCTGCTAGGTATATTTTGCAAAACGATATATTGTTGCGTAAGAGTTTTACTTTACCATATTTAAGGTGTCTCCATCTAGAAGAAGCGCACCGTGTTCTAGATGAAATACACCAGGGGGCATGTGGTAATCATCCGAAAGGACAGTCTCTAGCATACAAAGCGATGAGATAAGGGTACTATTGGCCCACTATGAAAGCCGATGCCATTGAATTTTTCAAGAAATGCGATGAATGTCAGCTTTACTCTCCAGTCCCTCATTTACTGTCCGAACAAATGACGCCGATGGATGGCCCTTGGCCTTTTGCTCAATGGGGAGTCGATATAATCGGACCACTTCCCACAGAAAAAGGTCAGAACAGGTTCGCGATTGTAGCCGTTGATTACTTCACCAAATGGGTGGAAGCGGAGCCTTTGACCACCATCACCGAAAAACAAACCACTAAATTCATATGGAGAAACATTATATGCCGTTATGGACTTCCCTATACCATAATTTTTCTATAACGGTAAACAGTTTGATGACATTGCATTCTTCGAGTTTTGTGAAAAGTGGAAAATACGTAATATTCAGACTTCCCCAGTATCATCCTCAAGCTAATGGTCAGGTAGAGGTGACTAACAAAATTATCAAACACCATTTGAAGACCAAACTCGATAAGTGTAAGGGTATGTGGCCAGAACTCCTATCGAAGTTCTATAGGCTTACAAGACAATGACTCACAATTTAACAGGAGAAACACCCTTCTCATTAGCGTTCGGAACCGAAGCAGTCGTCCCTGTAAAAGTCGAGATACTAACTCATCGAGTGGAAAACTACGAAGCAGCTCGCAATGGGGAAGGTTTAAAACTTCACCTTGATGTTCTAGAAGAGAAAAGAGATATGGCTCGCCTTTAAGCAGTAGCTTGTCAACAATGAATAGCTTGCTATCACAATTCGAAGGTTAAAGCCAGAGCTTTTCAGCTCGGCGACTTGGTGCTTAGGCAGAATATCGGAACGACCATTCGTTCGCTTGATCCTAATTGGGAAGGCCCATATGGGGTTATCAAGATCGTTCGACTTGGCACTTACTATCTTGAAGACATGCGATGAAGACCCCTACGTCGCCCTTGGCACATAGAGCATCTACTCCGATATTTCCCATAAACTGATGTAAATTCCAGACCATATTCGAATAAAGATAGATTCTCTTTTTTTCCAAATGGTCAGCTGTGAGATCCATAAACTTGGTCGCTACTCCACTTGCTAGACCCGAATAGCCCCGAAGAGAATATGACATTCTCTTGACCAAATCTTCTGCTCTCGGCAGAGCTAAAGACTCAATTGATAGGTCAACCTATCTCTAAGCAGACGTGGTCACCTAAACCTCCCTAATTGAGCCTAATTCATTTTCATGAGTTAAGCAAAGCATCTAAACAGCTACGAATTCTTACGCATCAAAGAAGAGGTAATAGAATACCTTTTCATTTAATGATCATTTGGATTACAAAAAAAGAGAGAAGATACATCTGTTTCAAATAAAAGAAGGAGAAGGGAAGCAACTTGGAATCATTCATTCTTCGTCTGGAGGAGCTTCTCGGCTTTCTGCCTCAGGACCCGCCTCAGGGGCTCGCGCAGCTTCCGTAGCCTCCGTGACTTCATTCTCGGTTGTGGCTCTCTCTCTAGCAACGACCTCGAAGGCAACTCTATCAAATTACTCCATGTTGAATGATGGAGAAATCTGCTGTATAACCCTGACCGTGAAATCGCGACCAGCGATGTACGCTTCATATCGTTCATCCTCATAAAGTTGTGAAGTTCAGAACTCTAGAAGAGCACTAGGGCCTTCTTCGGCTACCATCTTGACATAGGTCGTCCTTACCTCATCCTAGTGAATGGAGTCATCCTTCAGCTGGGCAAGGGCCTTTTCGACATCCCCGAGGCGTGATTTACATGCCCTAAGCTGCTCCTTGAGAGAGATCTTGTCTTGACGGAAGATCTCCTTCTCCTTCTCGCTCTTTCCATGCACCTCTGAAAGTCTCGCAAAATTGAGATCCAATGATTGGTATCAATCAGTCAGTGCTTAGATCTTGCCAATGAGGATCTGCTTCTCCTCATTTAGCTTGGCGATCAGTGATTCATGGGACTTTATTAAATGATCCCTCCCTAGGATCTCGCCTTCCATCGCCAGTCTCTTCTTCTCTCCTTCATCGATGATGCGGCGAGTAACATCGATGTCATGCCTCGTCCGCAGAGTGAGATCCAAACCCTGCTCGAGAACAAAGGGGATTGTCATTTAAGGCATAAATCCTTCAAAAAAATATCAACGAAAATAACAACGTTTACCTGGATTAGCCTAACTCCGATGTCTGTGGAGAGACTCTCTGGACTGGGCTCCAGGAGAGCCTCGAAGGAGCAAGGGGTAATGTTTTCAAAAATAAACTTGCATACCGGATGCAAGTGAGCCAGAATGGCGTAGACTCCCGTTCCCAAAGGTTGGACTACAACCATTTCAGAAGGTACTCGCCTCGCAAGCAGCAGAAGGTTCCCGAGCATGAGCTGACTCCAGAGCAAGGGCCAACTCGTGAGCTACGGCGGGCTCACGAACCCCCCTCACTCGAAGGGTGACTCAGCCCCACCTCATCCCCTTTCGGTGAGTTATCTACAATATCAATTATTGGCTGGTCGCGAGGACCAGCCGGAGGGGTCGCAACCACTTTCACTTGGGGAGGATTATGAAGCTGCGAGCCGTGAGCAGGCTTATCCGCTTACATAGGTGGGCTGGAGGGACTAGCCGTTGTTTTCTTTTGCATCTGCAAAGCAGTGACCTTCAAAAGGGGCAGCACTCCCAAAGCTCCCCTCTTATCTCCTACATTCACCATCGTTTCCTCCTAGGGTATAAGACCAACTGCAGAAAGACAGGGAAGAGAGAGGGTGATGTTGACGTTTCGGGCGTCCTCCGAAAGCTTGTAGACCTTGATGAGTTTTTTGTTAAGTCCCCCTCGCAAGCTGGGCTTCTTCCCAACAGGAATGCCTGTAAGATACAAGTAAGATCAAGTTAGTTAGTAACAAAGATCGAATTCTGCTTATCTTTAAATGGACGAGTAAAAATCAACCCACCTTCACAAAAGAAGCGGCTGACGTTGTGCCCTCTGGGGTTGGGTCCTACATCAGACTCCCAATTACCAGAGGCGTAAAACCATTTTCTCCTCCATCTAGGATAATTTGAAGTGGGATTCCCCATAATGAAGTTATCCCAGTGCTAGAAGCATAAATAGTACCAACCCTCACTGGACGGGGCTTTTTTCAGTTGGTACATCCTCAGAAATTCATCAGCAGTCAGGTCTCAATTCCCTGCTTGCCTTTAGAGGACGTAAGCACTCAAAACAACCCTCCAGCCGTTTATTATGAGTTGGCCGGGGGCAATCTTATAAATTCGAGAACATTCCAGATGGAAGGATGAATGGGGAGGCGCACACCGAAAAAATATTCATATATGGCAACACAACTCGGCAGTGGAGAATCAGTGGTTTCTCCTCTTTCAGGCAGTCTGAGAATGACGGAGTCAGGAATCCGGTACCTTTCTCACAAGCTTGAAAGCTGTTCCTCCATCACTATCAATGAGTAACCAGAGGCAGAATACCTTCCCACTAACAATCTGACATTATTCAATTAAGACAAATCAGGAGTATCATCTCCCAAATGAATGGCTTCCTCATCGGAGTTCCCTGCCATAGCAAAAAGATAAAAGAAAAGAGGCAAAAGAAAGAAGAAATACTTCTGCAGAGAGATCACGCCGAATACAGATGAAGAATGGAAGAAGGGTTTCTGAATATCTCCAACAGAACTTTGAAATGAAGCAACCTCCACAGACTCCGATATTTATAGGCAATCATTTTGTCCGAATTTGGGTGACACGTGGCAACCCTTCGTTTGTCACGACAGTCAAACGGGCACATGTATTAAATCCCGAAACAAGTGGCAAGCGTTGCTTCACTTCTCTTAGCCGAAAAGTTGCGGAAAGTTGGCGCTCATAAATGCAGGTTCAGTCATGTACGACTTCTCCTTCAATAGGCGGTTACATATACAGCCAAAATCCTTTGCGTAGTTCCTCAACGCTAAGGATTTGGGGGGCATCTGTTGTAGAATAAAGTTGGTCGTCGAAGGAGTATAAGCAACATGTGATCAACGAGCGCCTCTCTATAAAGTCGTGACCAGAACATCTGATTAGCAAGCCTCCCCGCTCATATCCCGTATATCGCCTCAGACCTCGACCGCCTATACATATTCGTTATGCGAGCAACTCTGCTCGTGGTCGTTAACAAGGCCATCTCTACATGCGAGCAGCTCTGCTCTTGGTCGTTAAACGAGGTCATCTACGAATGCGATTAGCTCGTCTCTTGGTCATTAAATGAGGCCATCTCCGAGCCTAAGCAGTTCCTACCCATTGATTGTTTGTTTGCTGGGAATATTCTTCGTCGTCTTATAGTACCAGCAGCCCATATAGGTCCGATTTTAGTTTGTTTCTATCCGTAGCTTTGAACCATGGGGGATTCTACATCAAGAGATGTAATCAATTAGACATCTAGAGAGGTTAGGTTATCCTCTTTATCTAAGGATTAACAGGATAAGCATCTTATCCCCTTAAATCAGCAGTGATCTTAACGGCTTGCGTAACATACTAGATCACCTAGATTTGTATAAATAAATGACCCCACAGATGATAAAGTTACACAATCTCTAAGCCTATATTTCACACTTTATCTTACTATCAAGTCACCTCTAACTTAAGCCTCGGAGGGCCAATGGCCAAGCGCCGGCCACCATTAGTTTTCTTTCTTGGCTTTCAGGTTTGGAGGGGAGCTCACTTTGAGAAGGGCGTAAGCTTGGGAGGGACCTGTTACTAGAATCTGACGTCAACACTCAAGATATTCTCTCACTATAGGAATTTGATCTAGGTTTGGCTCTTGTACTTCTCCTTCCTTCATAATCATGATGCGATTAAATCCTCTATCTTTTACCATGCCTTGAATTTAGAATGGTTCCCTCCCAAGAATAGAGAAGGTAATTGTCTTATCATGACAACCATTCCTAGCATGATTTGAGGTAAGTCATTCCATTTCGAGGATGACATCATATCCTTACATGTCCATTACCACCAGATCTATCAAAATAAGCACTCCACCAACATGAAGCTCATAAGATTTGTACATTTGATTCAACACCACTACCTTTACCACAAGCAACTCAACCGAAATAGACTTCCTAAGGTTTGTAGGTTTTAGACTTAGACGTCATGAAAGTTTCAGTCTCTTCCATCCTAATATTTTCAAGTTTGGTGGTTAAGAGTTGAAGCTTTGAGCGTCTTACTATGCTAGTTTCCTCGTGGGTAACCTCAAGTATATCACACGCTTCTTTTGCAGTTGCACATGTGAGAATGCGCTAAAATTCTTCCAGGGAAATCATACAGCAAATCATATTAAGAGCTTTAGCATTTGCCACATATTGAGTTCTCTCATTGTCGTTCCATTTCTCATCATCTTTGGAAATGACAATGATCTTACTGTCAATCTCCACTTGTTCCGTGGGCATGAAATATCTATGTTATGTACTTACCTATACAGATCGGTCCATGGATTGTAAAAAAATCATCATCCTAGCCTTCCAATAGGAGTAGTTGGACCCATAAAAAAATGGTGGACAGTTGATAGTACTCTCATCTCGGTTAGACATGATGCTAGTGCTCCAGTATTAGATCTCACTCTAGACAATTAAGTCCTTGAAGAGCAACCCGATCCGATACCAATTGAAATTACATCGGTAGTCTAACACAACACCTATGTATATATGTGTTAAAGCTAAGAGCGGAGCAACTAGAATTATGGCTAAGTCCTAGAGGGGAGGTGATTAGGTCCTTTTTTTAAAATTATTTTCACCTACTTAACAATTTTATCAAATTAAACTAAGTAAGCAAAAACACTTCGGCTTCCATGCCTAAGTGGGTCCAATCACAAGACTAGCATATGGTTAAGCGATAAGCTACCTAGTCTAAGTATGCATAATTAAACAAATTATTAAACTAATCAAGCACTTAATTCATGCAACTTAAGTAGACTATAAGAGAATAGCTCATACAAGCTCAAATCTACTCAAGAAGTAAAAGTACATCTTGTGTGTATGAATATGCTTATCAAGTGCCTAGCATACATTCTAATTAAGCATTCATAATTAAATAATTAAACACAATGCATAATAAGAAATGTGCTCAATAACAATAAAAAATACAACGATATATAGTGGTTCGACTTTGGGTATACTTCATTCCCGGTTCAAGTACTCAACCCCTTTGAGCACACCGGCATTCACTAGGGAGTTTAAATCTGATTCCTCCCAACCAAGGTGTTTTAACTCGGATCCACCCAACCGAGGAGTTTACAGGTTCCTCCCAACCTAGACGTTCACACCCGTGTTGGTGGCTCCCCTTGGAGACTTGTTTAGGCTTACTCAAGCTAAGGTCCTACAACTGAACCTCAATTTCGACTCCACTCATTAGTCAAGGTCATACAACTGAATCTCAATGGTTTTAGGGTCTACCACCAAGCCAAGGTCCTACAATCGAACCTAGCGTTTACTCCCGTTGGAGGCTTCCCACTTTGAGACTCAATTCGGTCCCACAATCGGGTCTATGTCTTACAATCAAACCTATCGAGTTTGAATACAAAATCTACACTCAATTCCCCACGGGAAGAGAGTGGATTGACTCTAACAAATGACAACCTTACCTGTCGAATTTAAGCCTGTGGACCCTCGCCATTCCGCGCTCCCGACGACGTTCTCCCTTTCCTTTCAGAAAAAGAAGAAGATGTGCGTGCGCGCGAATCGCCATTTGTGCCACTGGCTTGCCTCGTTCTCGAGGGCTTTGTTTAGTTGTTGTGTTAAGATGGATGTGTTTAGATGAGTTTATATAAGAACAGAGTCGCCACAAGCGAGTTACTTCGAATCTACAGTCGACTGGACCCCGTAGAAACGTTAGAGAAGGGGATCCGAAGATTCATTTCTCTAAAATGACTCCTTTTGATCTGCGGTTAGAGATTCGAGGTAAAGGATCACGGTTACAGGGTGGGAAGAGGTTAAGCACCCCACACACTGCCCGTACCGAAGTACGGTCTCTACTTCACAGAATCGAACTAACACTTGAAAGTCTGTTTTAATCCTCGTACATTCTCATAGATGACATGATGCATGAATGCAGGTCTGAACAGTAAGAGTTTCTGATGGGCAGGTTTTCATTAACAGGCAAGCCCAGAGCATACGCTCGAACTGACAGGTGCTTTATGCGAGATGCATGCAGTGTGTTTGAATAATCAAGGTGCTTGTAATAGCTGATGTATGAATGCAGGTCTGAACAGTAAGAGTTTCTGATGGGCAGGTTTCCATTAACAGGCAAGTCCAGAGCATAATCTTAAACTGACAGGTGCTTTATGCAGGATGCATGTCGTGTGTTTGAATAATCAAAGTGCTTGTAGTGAAGCAAGGGGGTTGGAAGAAAAGTAAATGTTGCACTTATGCTAGATGCAAATGAGATGATGTTGGTAAAAGAGTAGCTGGATGGACAGAGGTGTCGCAATGATTGGCTTCGAGTGGCTGGATCGAGACTTGGATGGCTTGGGAGACTTGGACCAGTGGTCAGGCTGGGCTGGACCAGGGCTAGGCTCTCCTCACTCGGGCTCTCCTTGGTGGAAAGATGGGCTAAAGGGGGATAGAGGGCAACTCGGAACGGACGGGTCGCTTTGGACTGGATGGGATGCTGAAATGAGAAGGGGAGGGGGGTATCTATAGCAGCGGGCAGTGGTAGTTTTCGTAAATAATTTTCGGCGGCACCCAGGGGGCCGCCCGTACGGACGTTCTCGGGATCCCGCGAGCAGTATGGTCCTGCTTCGGGGCTGCTGCTTGGAACTCAGTGAGTTGATTCGGTGAGTTGACTCGGTGATTTGACTTGGTGGGTTGACTCGGTGATTTGACTCGGTGTTTTGACTCGGTGATTTGACTCGACGGGTTGACTCGGTGATTTGACTCAGCGGGTTGACTCAGTGAGTTTGACTTTTTTAGGATTTTTTGACTGATTTTTCTTATGGGGGGTTTTTCAGGCTGATGTTTAGGGGCGAGTTGACTGGGTTCAGGCTTGAGTTAAGCTATGGATTGAGGCTTACAAGGGTGAGTTTGGCTGAGTTTGGACACGGGATTTGGGGTATGGTCCTCCATTCATCCAGGTATCTCTACCAACAGTGTAGCCGAAGGTGGAGTGTCTACAGATGCCCCTCTTTGGCAGAGGTTGCGTGCAACCAAATGCCAAAGCGAGTGGACACCCCACTTCTGACCCGGTCATTCATAGATCATGGTCTGAAATCTTTGCTTGCATTTGCATCTATGTCAGTTGATCGTCTGGAAATCGATCACTCACACATACTGTGGAAGTTTGGAGAAAACGTTGCGATTGTCCCTGCAGTTTGCTGTAACCTGGGTACCCAATCGCAACCCTTCCATTCCCGATTGGTACTAACATCGAAAGGTACAGCAGAGGCTCTGCGTCGTAGTCTTACGAGGTTACTGACCCTGAGATTGATTGTGATGTTTGATAGTTTTTTCGGATCACTCCAGGAGTACTTGTTTCGCTTGATTGTCAAAGTGGTTAGATGCCCTGCGTCATGTAGTCTTACAGGATTCTACTACGCCGACTTGGACTCAGTCAAGGTACTTCAGGCATCCACGCCTAGGTATGTGCGGGTGGACTTTTTCCACCCGATCTGCTGGTTTTGATGCTTAGTTTGCAATTCATTCTTTCCTAGATTGTGGTCTGGAATCTTTGTTGTCCTTTGTATCTGAGTCAGTTGATTGTTTGGAGATTAATAACTCGCACATACCGCGGTAGTTTGGAGAAAACGTTGCGATTGTCCCTGTAGTTTGGTGCAACCTGGGTACCCAATCGCAACCCTTCCATTCCCGATTGGTACTAACATCAGAAAGGTACAGCAGAACCTCTGCGTCGTAGTCTTACGAGGTTGCTGACCCTGAGATTGATTGTGATGTTTGATGTTTTCCTGGATCACTCCAGGAGTACTTGTTTCGCTTGACTGTCAAAGTGGTTAGATGCCCTACGTCATGTAGTCTTACAGGATTCTACTACGCCGACTTGGACTCAGTCAAGGTACTTCAAGCATCCACGCCTAGGTATGTGGGTATGTGCAGGTGAACTCTTTCCACCCAATCTGCTGATTTTGATACTTGGGTTGCAATTCATCGTTTCCACCTGTTCAAATGATTTCTTTGACCAAGCCTTTTGGCTTTCATCTTTTCGTATCTTGGCATGTGGTACGACCGCACTGACACTGGAGTTCAGTTCGACCGTACTCTGAGTGCATTGTATCCGATGGTCTCCGGGGAAACCGCGAGACATCGGATCTTATTCGATTTTTGCGTCGGCTCCTACCTAGAGATATGGAAGATCTCCTGGTGTTTTGGAGGCAGAACGCTCTGCTGGGAATTTTTTTTTTTTTGAAAAGATACCCACTCTGGGGAGTGATACTCCGTGGGGTTTTTATTTACAAATAGAAATATTTTTTATCTTTTTTTTTTAAATGGAAATTTCGTTTGCATGCGCCTCCACTAGGGATGCCTGTGGGGTCTTTAGCTAACCGACTTTTATTTTGAAAGCAGGTAAACATGATGATTGATGCGATGGATGCTAATGCATGGAGATGCATATTTGATGATGAATGCATTGTTTGGCTCATTCTCTTTCCATTCGATGATTTTGCTTTTGCTGGAGATGCAGATAATGCTTTTACTAGAGATGCAGAGAATACTTTTACTGGAGATGCAGAGAATTTTGAGCTTATTGCTTGCAGGGTTGTGCTCCCCTGGGGATTTGTTTTCAATGCGGATGTTTGGTCAGCGGGTTGGTCAAGATCCCAACCTGTGGTCGATCAGGTCCATCGTCCCAAGATGCTGTTTCCTTGCTAATGAGAATGTACGAGGATGTTATCTGACTTCAAGATGTTCTTCTAGGGTATAAATGCGATTGAGACAGTGCTTGGTCGCCAGTTTTGGTCAAGATTCCAATTTGCGGGCGATCGGATCCGTCATCCCAAATTATGAAGTGAGCGGAGTTCGAGACTCCTGAAGTGTAGTGCTGGGGATAGTGACAATTTTTTGTGATTTTTGCAAATATTTGGTCCGAATCTTTTACCTGAGTCAGGATAGAGATCGGTTATTGAAAACAAAGGAAACATTTTTTGTGATTTTGAAAATATTTTGTTTGAAAGCAAGAGAAATGTTTTGTGATTTTTGAAAATATTTTGCAATGTTTTGGTATTTTGTTGGATTTTTCTGAAATGCAGGGAAAAGGTATGGAATTTTCATCCATTTCCAGCTTCTACTGCTGGTAAGGCACCCAATCCATTTTACGTCAGCGAGCAAGACGAGTCTCACACAGTTAAGTGCCATAGTTTTATAACTTCGGATGAGGAGATTTTTTAGGGTTTTCAGTCAACACACCCACAAAGTTGCCTGTTCCTCATGTGTAATGCACATAGACCACGTATTATTCGACGGACTCCTTCGACCATAAAATGAGCCACATCCTCACATTTCCCTTTGTCAATCCAGTTTGAGGCCTTACGTCGCTCACAATTCCGTGAGGGTGCGCTTCACCTCCCAACTGCCTTAATCCCCTTAATGAGTTTTAGGAACAGGGAACATCTGTCAGATTCAACAGCGACTTCCAAATCAAGGTTGTCTATCATGATGCGTTCAACACAAACAGGATTACGGGGTTCTGCCCGCCTCAGCCTTTACCTATTTTAGAAGATTTCGGACACCCGTACGATCAAGTGTCAGCCATGTCCGGAACAGGTTAGGAAAGGAAGCCCCCGAGAAGTTAATCCCAGTGTAGTTTTAGGTCTTCAGACCGCTAGGGATGAATTTGTGAACTTGATGGTGAATTTTTTTTGTTTTGAGAAAGTTCCAGCTTTCAACTCGAGTAATCAAGGTTGATGTTGGTTTTTATGGAAAGCTTGAAATCTTTTTGGTATTTTTGAAAATGATCCGGGTTATCGAACCTTGATCCCAGCGGTTGAGGCCGATGCCGGTTTTTAGTTGAAAGCAGAAAATGGTCCCCCTGAGAAATTAATCCCAGTGTAGTTTAAGGTCTTTAGACAAAAAATATGTACATGCTGAAAATACATTTTTTTGTGATTTTTTAAATGTTCCAGGCTGTTAAATCTCAATTTGAGCAATCAAGATTAACACTGATTTTTATTGGCAATCTCTCGGGATTTTGCTCTCGACGTAGTTTAAGGTCTTCGGACCAAAACTTTGTACAGAATAGGGCAACACTTTTTTTTTTTGAAAATATCCGGAGTCGTCTGATCTTGATGTGAGCAAACAAGACCGACACCGATTTTTATTGAAAATCTCTCGGGATGTCGATCCCGACGTAGTTTAAGGTCTTCGGACCTAATTTAAGAGCGAGACTGGTAATATATTTTTTTGTGATTTTTGAAAAATGTTCTGAGTCATCGATTCTGATTTTGATGGTCGAGATCGATGCCCATTTTTTATTAAAAATTCCTCAGGATCTTGATCCCGACATAGTTTAAGGTCTTCGGACCAAAACTTTGTACAGAATAGGGCAACACATTTTTTTTTAAATGTCTTGAGTCATCGATTCTGATTTTGATGGTCGAGATCGATGCCCATTTTTATTAAAAATCCCTCGGGATCTTGATCCCGACGTAGTTTAAGGTCTTCGGACCACAAAATTGTACAAGCAAGCAGCAATCAAGGTTGGAGATTCTGGGGACTTTTCTTAGAATGGTTCAAATCATCAGGTCATGACTTTGGATGGTTGAGATCACTATTTGACCAAGTCAAATTTTTTTCTTTTTCTTGAAATTTCCATAGAACTCTTTCCACATCATCAAGCCAATTTCTCACAAGATGAGATTTTGGTGAGATTCCTTGCTTTTTCTCATCATTCTCTTCCATCACTTCATTCTTACAAGGAGGTACAAGATTCACTTGCAACCACCCTTCCCAAGGAGGAGTTCTTCCCAAGGAGAGAGGGTGAGGAGTCGTTTCAAGTAGGTGGGAGGGAGGACGGCCCCCTGGGTGCCGCCCGGACCGTCTCTGCCCACTGGTCTTTCCAGTGGGTCGGGTAAAGTGGTGCCCTCCCCTTTTCTATATAACATGGGGCACCCTTGGCCCCTCCAACGTGCAATCTCTCTCTTCTCTCTCTCATACTCTCTCTTTCTTCAAGTTTTTCTCTCTCTTTTGGTGGTTCTTTGCTCTCTTCAAGTTGTGGGCCTTAGAGAAGCTTTGGGACTAGCAAGGTGGTCCCCCTTTGGTGAGTAGTAAGGGTATGGACCACTCCCTTTCTTTCTTGTCTTTTTCCTTCTTCATTGTCTCTTCTCATGACTCTTTCTTTTTTCCATATAGCTATTCCAAAAGGAGTGAAGGTGGGCCAAGTATTTTTAGCATTTTTCTAAATCTCCAATCTCTTCTAAAGGTGGTGCATGGAGAAGGACATTGCAAACTTCCATTTCATTCTTTCTTTTCTTCTTTCACACTCCCTTCATGTGTATGTAAAGGGTAATTTTGCCATGTCCATCAAGTGTGCATGGCAAAATATCCTATCTTTTTTCATGAGAGTTGGGCCTCTTTCATGTGTATCAAATGGGCTCAAAGTGAAGTCATGGCCCTTGGTGTACTTGATGGGCCCAACACTTCATTTTGGGCTCCCTCATGCTTTCTTGCCCTTGTAATTTTTCCTTAGAACTTTTTCTTTTCTTTTCCATCTTCTTTTCAAGGTTTGGGCCCATGGGAATGGTAGGGCCTACCTCAAGTTTTGGGCTCATGGGGCTCACTTTGGGTGGCCCCATCTTTCTTCACATGTGTATGGACAAAGGTGACTAGCCCATTCTTCACTTGGATCTTCAAGTGGGCTAGATTTCTTAATTGGGCCCTTGTGGTCAAGTAGCCCAAATCTTCCACCATTTCTTGATTATGATGTACATCCTTGTTCACAAAGTGTGGTGGGTTCCTTGAAATTTTTCCATATGGATGGGCTTTTGGGCCCTCATTGAAACTTGGATTTCTTTGGACCATGTGTGCACCACTACACTTTGTTCATGTAAGATTTTTTTCTTTCATGCTTTTTCTTTTGATGGATGGAGGGGGTTGAATTACTTGATCATCTACAAGTCCCATGAGTGAGTTGTCTCAACAATCTCACTAGGTTCAAATGGTTTTTCCATGTGGTAAGAAAGTGGTTCTCAAGAGTTTCCCTTTAATGTTATCAACCTCAAATGGATGATCCTCCTTCAAGTGAGCTATCCATGCAACCATAGCTCCTTGAACTTGTCTTTGGGGTGCTTGGTGGGTCATCCACCATCATTCTCAAAGATGAGTGATTTTTCTTTCAATTTGTGAGAAAGAATGATACCCATAAGTTGCCTTATTTTGTCCCATGCTTTGGGGCATTTTGGATTTTGATCTTCAAGTGGGCTATGTATACCATTCTTAGCCATTTTCATGATGGTTGGGTGACTCATCAAGCCATGCCTTCTTGTGCTCAAATGGTCCCCTTTTTGGTAAAGAAATTGGTGCACATAAGTTGCCCAAACTTGTCCTTTCATGGGCATTTCCAACTTTGATTATTCATGTGGGCTATGTGCATCAAAGTTTTTACCATTAGCTTCTTTGATTCATATGTTTGTGGGTAGACCGCGATGTTGTACTCTCATAGCCAAAACTTTCATCAAGATGATGCATATAGGGGTGCCCATGGTTAACCCATTGAATGGGTCCTCATGTTCTTCAAGTGGGCTATGTGCTCCCTTCAATCCATTGAGGTGAGGCATTTGGGTTGCTTTTGGGGGCCCATTTCCTTCCTATTCCCCACTTGTCCATGTACATGTGTAAAAAGATGGAAACATCTTAAATGAGAATCATGGCCTTGGTATAGAAAGTGGATCAATCCTTGGCCACATATGGACTTTGAAGAGGGACTTCTCATGTGAATTAGGATTCTTATCCCTTGTTGATCTCATAGCACTTGAGTGCATTTGTTGTCCAAAGTGTGTCCATGGATGATGGAATTTCCTTGCCTAAGACATGACATGCAACCTTCTTTAAGGTGGGCCTTGCTTTCTTGAATGGGCCAAACACATATCCTAGGTAACACATGGAGTCGGACTTTGGATTTTGCATTTGAATGTGAGTCCAATCCTATGGGTTTCCTGGATGATAATTTGGATTTTAACGGGTAAAGGATAGGGACTTACCTTGACAAGCTTGTAGGATTCAATGGCGAACGGTACAAGAGGATGTCGGGTGATTGATGAGGATGATCCCGCCTTCATTATCCGCCGAGGGACCCATATGTGTTCCTTGGCTCAAGAGCACCAACCTCTTCCCTCCATCAAGGGTCGAGGTACCAGAGTTCATTGGGATAACTGGGTGAAACACCCACAGCCTTTGCTTGAACGAGTTTTGGCTGACACTCCTTTTGCTGGCCTCCTTACCTTGCGCTTCCATAATAATAGTGATAATCGCATGTTTCTTGTGGCTCTTTGCGAGAGGTGGCGGGATGAGACCCACACCTTTCAACGCCCTTGTGGCGAGTGGGGAATAACTCCCCTGGATATATATATATATATATATATATATATATATATATATATATATATATAATATATATATATATATATATATATATATATATATATGCAAATCAGCTTTCCATTTCATGGGGCAGTTGTTCCCCAGGTTGGCTCTCTTGCTCCCATCACTTCCACTGACTGGCTACGGCTTATCGGTGACGTCCCACCTGAAGATGAATGCCAGGGCCATCAAGTAAAAATGCGATGGTTCTACAACACCTTTGCTACCGTCACCCCTACTACCGAGCTAGAGGCCCTCCACAAAGCACGGGCCATGATTACTTACGCCTTCGGGTCCTTCCTTTTCTGTCACGCGAACAAGAGGATCGATCCTAAATTCTTCACTTGGTTGAGGATCTTCATCATCCCTACAATTGGAATGGGGCTATCTTGACTCATGTTTTCCAGGGTTTGGATAAGACCTCTCGGAATAGCCGGTCCTTCACAGGTTTCTGGCTTGTCGTTGAGGTACTTCTTCTTTAACCTTCCTTGGAGACATTTGTCTTCTTTCTTTCTCTGATCGTTAGGTGTGCCCTTGGCCAGACTTGCTTTTATGACCATTTTGCCCACCTTGCGCCGATGATACGGGATGACATTGAGCTACCTTTGTATCACCACATGTACTGGCATCAATAAAATCGTCAGCGGAACTCTCGAGTCTCTAGGGGACAACTGGCGTACTGACATAGACGGATTGACCGTTGAAGATGTAAGTATCTTGCTTTCCTTATCCCTCATGCTGCACTATAACTGATCGTGATGACCTCATTTGCTGTAGCTTGCTCGGATGCCGTATGCCAACTTTCCTCTCTACTACACCCATCAGCGTGTGGAGGCATATGATTCTTCATGCCTCCGAATCATGCTTTCTGACGCTGAATCATTTCAGTGGTATTTGGGTGAGAGGCTGCTTCGACAGATTACCGAGGTGGCTCGAGTCCCTTGTTCTGCACCTCCTCCAGCTGCTCAAATCCCAGCTAATGAGATAACTGATGCTCTTGTGGGCCAGCCCGGGTTTCGTTTCACGATCCCGGATCGCGACTATGATGAGTGGTACTTGTTGTACGGCCAGGGGCCTCTGCTTCCCCCGCTCTATGTTCCTGGAGGCCGTCGCAGATACGCTGGAGGCTCAGTGACAGCTCCTTTGATAGATCTTCATCGTCGTGAGCGGGACGAGAGGAGGGATGACGACGACTATGTTGGTGACCTGTAGCCTGCTTTTGTATTCAGCTTACTCGATGTATGGCCTTCTTCTTTTTTGCTTTTACCCTCTTTTGTATCAAAATCTTCTGAATGAATATACAACATTTGACTTGTCTTAAATTACTTGATGATGCCTACATGCTCTGAATGATTTGTGGAAGACGAGACTTTTTAATTGCATGGATGATGACTTGAACTGCTCAAATTGCTTGATTTGGCCCTGTGGGCCCCTTCCAGATCTCAGCTTTGCTTTGGAGCACCATTTCTTGATGTTTTTGTGAGGCTAAGAAGGCTTCTCCTGGTGTGGATGATGACTTGAACGGCTCAGATCGCTTGATTTGGCCTTGTGGGCCCACTTGATGATCAGATCTTGGGTTCTGGCCCTCTTTCTTAATGATCAAGCCTTTGATCTTGCTATTTGATGGCTCATGTAAGCTTTTCCATGGTTTAGATCATGATGATCTAGTCTTTGAATGGCTCGGATTGCTTGTGGGCCCCTCTTGATCAACTTTCCTTTTCCTTGACTTGATCAGACCCGTGTAGGCTGTAATACTTCATGATTGGACAGGTGAGGTACCTTCCAAATGATTCTGATCAACCTCAAACGAAATCTGGAGTGGATTGGGGCCTTGGGCGGCCCTCAGGGTGCCATCTACTGATGTGGACTGTCAACCTCACCTACCAACGACCATAGAGCCAATCCCGCAGAGAGAGAGGGAGTGCGTCCGTACGGGCGGCCCACAGCGGGCCGCCCAAGACTCGCCTCTTGTGCGATCTGGGCTGGCTCTGGTTCGGACATTCTCTTCTGTCCACTGCCCTTGTCCCCATATTCCCTACCGTCCAGGTTCGATTGCAGCCATGAATCTTCTCTTTGTCTCATCTTCCCTTCTCCATTTGTTTTCTTCTTGGTTTGTCTTTTCTCAAGCAATGGACGGTGGAGATTTAGGGGCTGTGGGGGCTGTCCATGGTGGGTCCCACACTTCAGAAAGTGTTGAAGGCTTTAATGATGGAGGGATTTCTTTAATGGATGGTGGAGATGGAGCATTAAATGGGGAGCATTGATGAGAGGCTAGGGATGGTGGTTGGTGGAGCTTTGAATGGCCCCATTAATGGCAGCCATGCTGAAATTTCTGATTTGAATGGGGCCCTCATTATGGGAGAAATGGATGGTATGGATGAGATGGGAAGATGGGACATAGGTGAGGCAATGCATCCCTTGAATGTGGGCCACCTAGATGATGTGATTAATAGAGGTGATGGGAGTATGATGGACATAGATGGGCTGATCTCATGTCTGGATGGTATAGATGGTTCAGATGATACCTTTGATGGTTTAAATGCTCTTGATGATGGCCTAGATGTGTGGCATACTTGTTTGGGTGGACTTGATGTGATCATTGATGATGTCCCCTTGATGATGGATGGTGTGGATGCCTCGATGATCCCTTTGATTGGTCAGGATGATGATTGGATTCACGACTTTATGCTAGGAGAGGGCCGCAGGTCCATATCTGACCGTTGATTCTTCGATCGGGGTTGCCAGGGACCCTTCTTGATGGTTTAGATGCATTTTTCGACGGTCAGATTGGTCAAGGTGCCACGATGTGTGGTGTGATCTTTGCTGATAGCCCTTTTGATGGAGAGTGTCATCCTTCTCCTGATCGTCGGTCTTTTACGCACTCTGTTCATGAGGTGTGCGAGTCTTCTCATGCGGCAGAGGTCGTAACAGTTTCAGACAGTGATACGACTATATCAGACATAGCCGTTATTGGGGGTAGGTCAGGGGCTGTTGAGTCTGCAAAGGTTCCAGCTTTTCCTTCTCCTTCGCCCGTTGATCTTTCGATCCTCGATGAGCTATCCTTGATTTCTGGGCCTTTTGTTTTGGAGGGGGTACCCGTGAGGACTTGTCAGCTACTTCCTCGTCCTTCTCGCTCGCCATGACTGCTTGATTGGCTTGACGACTTATCAGCTTACGAGATTCGGGATTTGGAGTCCTATGGCTTCGGCACTGATTGACTGGGTCCCTTCGTTGAACTTGTTTGCATTCAACAACATGGAGATGGGACCCTCTTTGGAGGAGCTTGCGCGCTTGACCTGCCTTCCTAGAGATTATACTCAGTATTTTTCGCCGAAGACATTGCCAAAGACTGCCACACCGCAGAACTGGTTCGGGATTCCTTATCTGGTTCAGCCTGCAGCTGCCGGCCAGGATACTGTAGTGTTCTCCTTGGACTTACTGTATGATCTCTTTTTGGGTCCTCGGAGTGTGGCCGGATCTATTCTTGCTCGGAACGCACTGATGTTCTGTTTGATAGCTGAGGTGCTATTCTCGGGATGGCGCAAGTCCCAGACTCCTTTGATTTTTGAGGTGATGAGCCGAGCAACCCGACAGCAGGGGAATCATTTCTCTCGTCCTGGCTGAGCTGTTTAACGGGCTGACTGACTGTGCCCTGGGCCGCACTCGTGTCCTTTGCAGGCTGCTGTGCATTTCTTCAGGTATCTTTCCTGTACCTTTCCCTTCTTGCTTTTTTAGGAATTGCTTTGCTCTAGCTAAACTTGTTTTCCTTCTTGTGATCAGGTCTGGCTATGGGAGCGTCTTTCGCTGACTGTTCATGTACCATTTCCTGGCACCCGTCGCCCAGACCTTATGCGACACATCATGAAATTTCTTCCTCATACGGCTAGGATGAGTGAGCCCTTGTATCGCAGGATGTTCGCTGAACTTCGTGACTGAAATGTTCGTTGGGAGTCATCTTGGCTTTCACTTCCTCCAGTGCTTTGCGATGCGCATCGCCTTCCTCTGATGTTGGTAGGCTTTCGATCTTACTTTTCTTATCATCCTATCCGGTTCCTGCGGCAGTTTGAGTACGAGCAGGATGTTCCTCTTTTTGCTTTCAGGGGTATCGGGCATCGAGTACTTCCATCTAGAACCTCTGACTTTAGGACTCGGGTCGATGGATCCTGGGCGAGTTACTTGACTGCTGATTTGCTTGGTTTTGAGCTGCGGGCTTTTCCGATGGCAACCGCCCCATATCAGTACTGGGTTGCTGAGCAGTCTCTGTATCGATGTATCCCTTGCTGGCACCAAACTGTTGATGAGGATGAGCAGGATATCCTTGGAGATGCCGGCTCTTCATCTGGTTCATATGAACTCTTTGAGGAGCGCCCATTCATCGATCTTGGTTTCCTTTTGGCCACTCATGGCCATTTGCTGTCTGAGATTTTCGCACTTCGGTATCATTGTGAGATGATGTCGAGGAGGTTGGCTGCCGATCAGAGGTTGTCTGATGAGGAGACAACGATCCGCAGCCTTGAGCGCGATGAGGTACATTACCTGTGTATGGAGGTGAGAAGGTTGAGAGCGAGACTATTCCATTATGAGTCAGAGGACTTACCTGATATGGCCGAGGAGGAGGGTAGAGATTGATTGTGTTGGCCACCTGCACATTCCTTTTTGCACAGTATATGATTGATGATGATGCATTTTTTTTGTATTTTTTGAAAAAGATGACATGATATATGTAAAAGAAATATGCTGCATTTAATGAAAAAGAGGGAAAACTAAATGAAAATCTATTGCGCCATGAGTTGCCTTGTGAGTGTGTGTCTGGATTTTGTGTCGGGATATAGGAATCAGAACTGGGGCTCGGCCAATGCTTTGACCAGTTTGGTTCCCTAGAGGTGTAGGCAATGGAAACTGTTGCTTCCTGAGATTGTCAGAGTTTGTAGAACTCTTCGTTCCTGACTGCACTTCTTCTTGTTCTTGAACTGTGACTGCTTGAACCGATCTGGACTTTCTGATTTCTTGGTACCCTGCACTTTTCATTTTTCTTTTTTTATTTAAGCCATTTTTGCCTGCAGCGCTCTTTCGAGTTTTCACTACAGCCGGCCTTTTTCCGTCATTTTTGCCCGTGGCGCCCTTTCAGATTTTCACCACGTCCCGGGTGTTTGATCTTGCCTGCCCCTTGGCAGCTATGCTGTTTTTACCCTCGGCGCCCTTTCGGATTTTCACCAAGTCCGTCGTATGCCCACTGTTTTTATTCGGAGCGCCCTTTCGAGTTTTCACTCTGCCCTCTTTGTTTAGGCACACATTTTCTTTTTCTTTCTTTTTTTCTGGATCTGAATCTTTGGATAACTGCAGGCGGCTGGAGGTCAGGGAATCCGTCGTTGCCGGCCGATGGCAGTCTTTCAGCCCCTATCCTAGGTTACGATGATAGAGCTCTTGGTCTTAGCTAAAGACCCTTCTGAGATGAATGGATGGATGACTGTGTTTCTTCTTGGGTTGATTTTTTTCGGGTGCCTTGATTTGGCTTTTCTTTTTTCTTTTCTCCTTTTTTGTTTTTTTTCTTTTTCTCTTCTCTTTTTTGTATTCTTTTTTTTCTCTCCTTTTTTCCTTTGAATCCCCTTATTTGAAACACTTGTTTGTGGACGAAAATGATTTCTCAGAGGTTTTAGGTTCGACCTCTTGACTTCAGCTCTATTAAAGTAACTCTTGATAAGGTCATAATGACTTACCCGTGAAAGATCTTCACTTTGTCGGCGTTGATTGGCTCAGGAAGATCCACCCCTCTC
The DNA here is from genome assembly GCA_003013855.2 of Liriodendron chinense. Lineage (NCBI taxonomy): Eukaryota > Viridiplantae > Streptophyta > Magnoliopsida > Magnoliales > Magnoliaceae > Liriodendron > Liriodendron chinense. Next base: position 81,425 of record ML058549.1, read on the forward strand.
ATGCTGGTGAGTCTGAGGGCGCCTCCAGGAAGTACTTCTCTGATGATCAGCGGCCCGTCCCACGAGGGTTTGAACTTTTCTCTGGGATCCGAAAGGTGCGACGGTAGAATCTTCTTCATGACCATGTCGCCTACCTTGAAACTTCTTTTTCGGACTCTCTTGTTGTAGCCCGAGCGATCCTTTTCTGATAACACTAAGAATGACTTAGCGCACACATGCGCTTTTCATCTGCTAGCTGCAACTAATCGAATCTGGCCCGTTGTCATTCTCATTCTTCAACTCCGCTTTCTAGTAACACCCGTAGTGATGGTATTTCCACCTCGACTGGCAGAACTGCTTCCATTCCATAAGTAAGCTCGAAAGGAGTAATGCCCGTAGCAGACCGTACAGACGTTCGATAAGCCTAAAGTGCATATGGGAGCATATCTGACCAATCTCGATAGGTCACGACCATCTTCTCGAGTATCCTGACGATTGTCTTGTTTGCGGCTTCTACCCCACTATTCATCTGAGGACGGTAGGGGCTTGATCGATGACGTTGAATCTTGAATTTGCTGAGGAAGTCATCCATTTTCTTGTTGACAAACGGGGTCCCACTATCTGTGATGATAGCGTTGGGGATTCCATACCGGCATATGATGTTGTTCGTCATGAATTTGATCACCTGGGATGCTGCAATCGTGGTGTAGGAGGCTGCTTCTACCCACTTGGTGAAGTAGTTCGACTGCCACAAGTATGTACTCATGACCGTTTGATGCTTTGGGACTAATCTTGCCGATGATGTCGAGTCCCCACATGGAGAAGGGCCAGGGGGTGGTCAGGTTGTATAATTCTGATGAGGGGGCATGGATTTGATTCGCATGCTCTTGACACTTGAAGCATTTTCTGACGTGCTGGCAGCAGTCCGTCTCCATGGTGAGCCAATAGTAGTCGAGTCGTAGTATCTTCTTTGCCATCATGTGCCCGTTCATGTGTGGGCCACAGATTCCTTCGTGTATTTCTTTCATGATCTTTGCAGCTTCTGTTTCATCGACGCATCGAAGGAGGATGTGATTATAGGATCGCTTGTAAAGAACTTCGCCACTGATGGTGAACTGGCCGGCCAAATGCTGGATGGTTCGGCGATCTGTTGCTGTTGCTGTCTCCGGATACTCCTGGGTTTTAAGATATTGCTTGATGTCGGCATACCAGGGTTTGTCAGGGACAACTTCGGCTTCTTCTATTTGTAGGCAGAAAGCAGGTTCATCTTGAATTTCGACTGTGAGCTCCCATTCTGAAGCTCCTTTCGGGATCTCGAGCATTGACGCGAGTGTGGCGAGAGCATCTGCAAACTGATTCTTGGCTCTGGGCATGTATGAGAAGGTGATTTCTTTGAATTCTTCGATCAAATTTTCAAGATACACATGATATGGTATCAACTTCTCGTCCTTGGTTTTTCATTCGCCATTGGTCTGATTGATGATAAGCTGTGAGTCTCCAAATACTCGTAGCTTCTTGACGCCCAGGATTATGGCTTCCCTTAAGCCTAGCGATGCATGCTTCGTACTCTGCCATGTTGTTAGTGCACTCGAATGCTATGCGCCTTGAGATAGGAATAGGGACATCAGCTGGAGAGTAGAGGATCGCTCCAATACCGCTCCCTTTAGAATTTGCTGCGCCATCGAAGAATAATGTCCATTCATCTTTTTTCTTCTTTTCTTCCCCTTCAATAAGCAAGAGATCTTCATCAGGGAAGAATGTCTTGAGCGGTTGATAATCCAGGAGGGAGCGGGCGGCAAGATGATCGGCGAGGGCCTGCCCCTTGATTGCCTTCTGAGTGACATAGGTGATGTCGAATTCAGACAGGAGTAGCTGCCATTTAACTATCCTTCCAGTGAGTGCCGGCTTCTCAAACAGGTATTTGAGCGGATCCATGTGAGCGAGGAGGAGAATAGGGAATACAATCATGTATTGACAGAGTCGCTGAGTTGCCCAGACTAGGGCGAGGCAAGTCTTCTCGATCGGGAAATACCTGGTCTCGTAGTCGGTGAACTTTCGGCTCAAGTAGTATATTGCTTGTTCCTTCTTCCCGGTCTTGTCGTGCTGGCCGAGGACACAGCCAATGGCTTCTGCTGCTACCGAGATGTATAACAATAGTGGTCGTCCGGGAGTGGGTGGCACTAGAACTGGAGGATTTATGAGATATTTCTTGATGCGGTCGAAGGCGACTTGGCAATCATCATTCCATTCTTTTGGAATGTTCTTCCGTAGGAGCTTGAAAATGGGTTCACAGATAGGTGTGAGTTGTGTGATGAAGCGACTGATGTATTGAATTCTGCCAAGGAAGCCACGAATTTCTTTCTCTGCTCTAGAAGGGGGCATCTCAATGATTGCTCTGGTTTTGGTCTCGTCGACCCTGATGCCATCCTCGCTCACCATAAAGCCGAGGAGCTTACCTCCTATTGCACCGAAGACACATTTATGAGGGTTGAGGCGGAGCTTATACTTTTCTAATCTGTTGAATAACTTCTTCAGATCTTCAAAGTGTCTTTCGACTGTGCGAGATTTGACGATCATATCGTCCACATATACTTCAAGCTCTTTGTTCATCATGTCGTGGAATAGTGCTGTCATTGCTCGCTGATATGTTGCTCCTGCGTTCTTTAGTCCGAACGGCATTACCCTGTAGCAGAAAGTCCCCCAGGGAGTGATAAACGATGTCTTCTCGCGATCTTCGACGACCATCTTGATCTGATTGTAACCTGAGAACCCGTCCATGAATGAGAAGACCTTGTACCCAGCAGTGTTGTCGACTAGAGTGTCGATATGTGGCAAAGTGAAGTCGTCCTTAGGACTGGCTTTGTTGAGATCTCGGAAGTCGATGCACATTTGAACCTTGCCATCCTTCTTTGGTACTGGTACGATGTTGGTGAGCCATTCAAGGTAGTTAGAGACTACCAAGAATCCCGCATTGTACTGCTTGATGACTTCATCTCGGGCTTTCAGAGCCCATTCTGGCTTCATTCTTCAAAGCTTCTGCTTCACTGGCTTCATATCTGCCTTAGTTGGCAGATGCTGTACAACGAGCACTTCATCGAGCCCCGACATGTCTTCATATGAGAACGCGAAGTTGGATAATCTTGGAGCTAGGAACTCTATCATTCTCTGTTTCCTCTCAGGTGGCAACGATTTTCCAATGCATACTTCCCTAGGGATCTCAGGTGTCCCCAAGTTTACTATCTCGAAATCATCTGCTACAACATTGGCTTTGGATTCAAACTTTTTGAGGAGATCCTCTAGTTCAAGAGCCGGATCATCATCTTCCTCATCCTGAGCTTCGTCGAGACCCATGAGCTTGAAGTCTAATTCGATGTCAAAATCATATGTTTCGACTTCAAACTCATGCGACTCTTTAGACGGACTTGGCACACTATTGAATGCAGGAAAAGAAATGTTTTTTGGTTTTTAAGAATTTTCTGAAATTGAGATGCTAGATGTTTTTGGATTTTGAAAGTTTTCGATTTTTTTGAATTTTTGAAATTCACAGGACTTTGAACAAGCGGGCATTGCAGACCATGATTAATCCCAACTTGTTCCAAAGTTTCGATCGCTGCTTAAACAGGCATTTTTTTTTGGAAGCCTGATAAGTACCTAATATTGTATAATTAACCCTGGTTGTTAAGGGCATTATCATCGTTTCTTCGATTAATTATCTCTCATTAGGTGAATTTTCTGTCTTCAGATGATCAGGAGAGGTTGGACAAAATCTGAGTCAATCAGGACGATTAAAGGCCCTAAAGTGATCAAGATCAAGTTGTGACGATCCTGAAGGAAATTAAATCATAAAGATCAAAGGATGGATCATGTTCTATGATGGATCGCATCACAACTGTTTATCAGAAGCCCAGGATGTGTATGTTTGATGGTAGTGATTTGGAGATCACATGAGTTTGAACGGTCAAGATTGGGTGTCCACGTGAGGGACCAACTGCGCATCAGATCAATGACCCTGATCATCCAGCACTGTGGACCATACCATCATCACCATTGTCCACGGCCGTCCATCCAGCACCGTCTCTTGCCTCATCACCATCAATCCCACTCCTCAAATCCCATCCTCTACAACTCCTCTCTTCTCTTCTTTAGTTTTCTTTCTTTCTTTCATTTGTAGTGTAGAGTAGTGTAGAATTTTCTTTCTTAGTGAGTTTTAGTCTTCCATTGTAGCATGGTTGGCTAAACCTCTAGCTAAGGCTAGGGATGAAGCCTTTGAAGAAATTTGCAAGCTTTGGTTCTTTTGGTTCAACATGGTGTGGATGTAAATGTTGGAGTTTTCTTTGATTGATTGGTTTGGTTATCCACCTCGGCAAACGCTATTGTTGTGCAAGCCCCTTAATCCATCATCGACTCAGGGCACGTTGGATGCTTGGGATCCCTTGCACACCAATTAGCTAGTTCATGATCGATAAAGTCCCTTGATCCATCGTCGACTCCGGGCACGTTGGATCTTTTGAATTCCCTACGGTCATCGAGCTAGTGCAGGTAAAGTCATCGATCTGTAAAATCCCTTGATCCATTGTAGACTCCGGGCCCATTGGATACTTTGGATTCCTTGCGATCGATAGACGAGATCTTAACGGTTGGATCGGTCAATCAAAGCCTCTTATCTTGTAAGTATGCATTTGATCGTATGAATTGTGATCTTATCGGTTGACTTGTTGGCAAAGTTGTTGTTCTGTACAATTCCTTGATCCATTGTCGACTCCGGGCACAGTGGATGCTTGGAATTCCCTGCGATCAACTAACGAGTGCTTCATGGTCAAATCAATCGGTTCAGATCACCATCTTTTATGAAATATGCAAATGGTTTAACTGTTTCATCTTCCGATTGGAATGAATCTTTATTCAATTCCAGTTGAGTTATAGTTGGACCAATAAATCAAATCTTGTGAATGAATCAAAGGTGGATCCCTGATGCTTTAGCCCCTTTTCTATTTTTGTCTTTCACCACACACAACTTGCTCCACTCTCGTGGATAATTTAGATTTTATCTCTCCCACCTAAACTAATTCCTTTGAGTGTTCTTAACCCCAATCCCTGTGGATCGACCTCGGTCTTACCGAGTATTTTACTACTTCGCTACCTGCACTTGGGTGTGCAATCTTCGGATTGTAGCAAGTTTTTGGCACCGCTGCCGGGGAGTTGGCATCGGTTTAAGAATATTTTTGGCATTGGTTTATGTATATATTGTCAATAGTCTACTAACTTCTTCTATTTTGTTGCTCTCAGGAATTACTCATAGCCAAGTGTTCTTCTTTCCGGGTAACCTCTTTCCTTATCTCCTTGTTTAGTGTTTATGCGTAAGTGGACTCGTGATCACACAAGACGTCTTCTAAGCGACGGAATTTTGGGTGAAGGTCTATCCAATCACTGTGTTAGAAAACTTCCTGATACTTGTGAATTAACCATAAACATGGCCGAGAATGAAAACGAATATGATCAAGATGAGAATGAAGTACACAAAGAGCCACCATTTAGGAGTTTACGTGATTACTTGCAACCTACAAGAACGAGTACTCCTTCTTGTATGGTTTTTTCGGTGAATGCAGGCAACATTGATTTTAAACCTGGAGTGATATAGTTACTTCCTAAATTTCATGGACTCGACACTGAAAGTCCCTATTTACATTTGAGGGAATTTGATGAAGTAATCGCTACTTTGCATTACGACAACGTTTCTGATGACATGGTTAGGTTAAAACTATTTCCTTTTTCTTTGAAGGAGAAGGCCAAGTCTTGATTGCACTCCTTAAGGCCCAGAACCATAGGGACATGGCAAGAGATGACTAGGGAATTTCTTAAAAAAATTTTCCCTATTCATAAGACCAACACCCTGAAACGAGATATAATCAAATTCTCCCAAAAGGAGAATGAAACTTTTTTTCAGTGTTGGGAACGTTTCAAGGAACTCTTACTTGCCTGCCCACATCATGGCTATGAAACATGGCGCTTGATTAGCTTCTTCTATAATGGATTGAGCCCAGTCATGCGCCAATTCATAGAAATGATGTGTAATGGGGAGTTCATGAGCAAAGGTTTTGATGAGGCTATGGAATACTTTGACTTCTTAGCAGAAAATTCCCAATCTTGGGACACATCTGACAAACCCGCTAAGACCAAGCCTGGGCCCAATGAAAAAAGAGATGTTTATCTTTTAACCGAGGATGACGATGTCAATGCAAAGATAGCAGGGCTCACACGTAAAATAGAAGCCATGGAATTAAGGAAGGTCAACGCTATTAAAACCAGGGAAACTGAAAGTGTTTGTGACATTTGTAAGAGCGATGCACACATTACTAAGGGTTGTCCTACAATCCCAGCTCTTCAGAGAAGTGTTGCACGAACAAGCCAATGCCATGAATACTTATCAAAGACCTTTTAATGCCCCATTGTCAAACACATATAATCCTAATTAGCGGAACCATCCAAACTTCAGTTGGAGAAACGGACCGACTGCCAATGCTGGGAATAATCCTCAGGTGCCTTCCACTAGTACTCCTTATGTGCCCCCACAGAGGAAGACTATGGAGGACACCGTGCAAAATCAAATCAATCAGAGCATCATGCAAACCCTCCAAGAGCTTAAAACTTCAATGGAAAGATTCGAATCTCGCCTAATTGGACTCGAATCATGTCAGAATGTTAGGGAGCGAGGGACCTTTCCGGCCCAACCTCAACTTAACCCAATGGGACAGTATGAGGTGAATGATTCGAGTTCTTCCAACCCTCATGTTGAGCACGCTAAATCTGTTACCAACCTAAGAAGTGGTAAGGTGATTGAAAAAGAAATTCCTAGGACAGTTGATAAACCTAAGGAATCATCTAAATCAAAGAGTGATGACAGATCTAGTGATGATCAACCTGAGACAGAGCATGTTTTCGAACCAGTGGTTCCGTTTCCCCAACGCCTACTCTCATCTAAAGCAGTGGTTAAAGCTCAAGATGTCTTGGAAGTTTTTAAACAAGGAAAAATCAGCATACCCTTGTTGGATGCAATGAAGCAAATACCTTCATATGCCAAGTTTCTGAAAGATCTTTGTACTATTAAGCGCAAGCTCAATGTACAAAAGAAAGCCTTTTTGACTGAACAGGTCAGTGCTATCATTAACCAAAACTCTCCCCCAAAATATAAAGATCCAGGAAGTCCTACTATTACTTGCATAATAGGGAACTTCCGGGTCGAACAAGCACTTCTTGACTTGGGGGCGAGTGTCAATCTTATACCCTTCTCGGTTTACGAACAGCTGGGACTCGGTGAATTGAAACCCACCAGGAACACCTTGCAACTTGCGGATTGATCTGTACGGATACGGAGAGGAGTAGTGGAAGATGTGTTGGTACAGGTCGACAAATTCTACTTCCTAGTAGACTTCATCATCTTGGATACCCAACCTGTAGCAAATGTTAGCACCCAGATACCTGTTATTCTTGGCCGACCATTCTTGGCAACTTCCAATGCCGTGATCAACTGCAGGAATGGGTTCGTGAAGTTTTCATTTGGCAATATGAAGTTAGAGCTAAATGTTTTCAACATGTGTAAACAACAAGGGAATGATGATGAGATCCATGAGGCCAACCTGATCGATACCCTCATGGAAGAAGAATTCCTTCTAACCTCTCTGTCCGAACCCTTAGAAGCATGTCTAGCCCACTTTGCTGATTCTGATGATGAGACAATTTTGGAAGTGGTGAATGGATTGTTGAAATCCACCCTTGTGCATGATACAAACCAATGGAGGCCTCATTTTGAAAAACTTCCTCTAAATGATTCACGACCTCTACCATCAAGAATTGAAGCACCAAAGATTGACCTGAAGCCATTATCTTTGGAACTGAAATATACATACTTGGGTCAAGGCAATACTTTTCCTGTGGTTATTTCATCTCACCTTGATAAAGACCAAGAAGACAAATTGATCAATGTTCTTAAGGAACATAAGGATGCCATAGGTTGGACAATTGCTGACATCAAGTGTAACGCCCCCAAAATTCGACACTCGAGTATATAACTCAAATCTCGAAATCAAGGGTGTTATGAATGAATCCTTCACAATCACAACTGAAACTTTTATCCTTTCCATTCACAAGGTACCAAATATATGGAATAAAAATAAACCAACTTTGAAAATTAAACTAAAATCAACGAGTCTATGAAATTGTTCCAAACTGTCTAAACTAATGGCCGTCTAATGGACCTTATTACATCAATGCTTTCAAACCAAAAATCAAATAACTAATTCAAATAAAAATCTTCTAGAGTATCTCCTCATCTGGAACCGCTTCTTCAAAGTCCTCTAAATCATCACCTGTCACTACGGTTAATCGCATAACACTGCGTCAGCTATAAAAGCCGGTGAGCATTCTCATATAGTTTAGCACATATAATTCGACATAGAAAACCACTTAACCATTAAAGTACAAATCATTACAATTCCAACAATTATTTCATCACCAAAACTCTCTTAAACATGCACGTGATGCATGGGATGCAAGTATGCTTCAACAATCTCGGTACGGTTATCAGTAGAACATCCAGGGCCAGTTTATAGTCGGGCCTACACTTTCACAATTACAGAGTTGGTCTCTTGTACACACCAGGGAACTCACCCAACCTGCCAAAATCATCTGATATCCACCGGGTACGCTAGTATGGTATCTTGCACACACCAGGGAGCTCAACCAACCCGTCCACAATCGATGGACTATCAGAAGGGTATATTGCACACACAGGGCGCTCAACCAGGGACTGTTGCACACACTTGGGCGCTCACCCAAACAATCATCAATGGGCCTATTGCACACACCAGGGTGCTCACCCTACGGTAATAACTGGAGTTCTCAAATCGTGCTATGCAAGAACCAAATCAACACTCCATAACATCTTTCCAAGATAATTCAAAAATAAGCTCACACATGTACAACCTTAATGGGTATCAAATTCATATGATTTATCAAAATCACTGTAAAACCAACCCTTTAAAATCCAACTTTCAAATAGAATGTAATATAACAAAATTTCAGCCCATCAAGGCACCAATTACAATCACGCAAATCCATAAATTCATGAAACTATATAAATTTCCAGCAATAGTTTAAAAGAAAACCAAAGAAAGATTTCAACTTTCACATGACGATTAACCAATCTACAATATAATATAAAATAAAATAAAAACAATTTCAAATAAAAGGAAATTTTGAATACAATGGAAAAACGATATGAGATAAACTCACAGTTTCAATCTTTCTTTCTTCTTTCTTTCTTCTTTCCTTCTTCTTTCTTCTTCTTCTTCTTCTTCTTTCTTCTTCTTCTCTCCTTGCTGCTGGGATATTGCCCCAGAAATCTCTCTCTCTCTCTCTCTCTCTCTCTCTCTCTCTCTCTCTCTCTACAAAGCCTCCCTCTCTCTCTACTCGTACTCACTCTCTCTCTCTTTCTCTTTCTCTTTCTCTCTCTACCCGCTCTTCTCTCTCTCTACGTTTCTCTTCTAGGAAACGACACCTAGGGGGGTCTTATACACCACCCAAGATGAGATTGGACGGTCTAAGATGGGCTTGAATGGCCTGAGTTCGCGGTACTACAACCGGACCGAAGGTGGTAGAGTTTGAGTTGGAGAAGGCTTCCGTTTTCGTTTCTTGTAGACAAAACCCCAAGTGAGACGTTGGAAACCTAGGTGGGGTCCACACGAACCCCTGGAAGAAGTTTAGTCCGCCCATGCAGAGCAACGGACCGGATCTTGGGATCTTTTGGTTTGGACGGTGATTTGGAAAAGCCTGGATTGGCGACCGTTATGAAAGAAACTCAAGGGGACCCCATACGTGGGTTAAAGGAAAAGAATGGGCGGTTCAGATCTTAGATGTGGGGCCCACACACGGACGGAGTGGATGGTGCGGACGGACAGCGTCCGTTCGCTGTTGCAGCGTCCAGCGAAGAAGACGCTCGGTCTTCTTGAATACGGGGTCAACGCACGTTGACCGAGAGGATGACGTGCACGTTGTGCACGTGGGTTCCACCGTGATGTATGTGACAAATCTACTCCGCTCATTAGTTAGGCCAGGGAGTTTTAAGGCATGACAAAAAAAAATGAGGTAGATCCTAGTCTTGGGTGGGCCACACTTCACAAAATTGTGTGGGTAATAACCAACGTGAAAATCCAAATCTACGTTTCCTGTTCTTTCCAATAACATAATATGAATAATTCCAAGTTTACCCTTTTATTTGGTTTTGACTTTAACCGTCCATAGCAATCTCGTTTACCATCAGTTTTAGGTGAAACTTCACCAAGGCCTGTCATTTTTCGCGTTCTTTCTACGGGTTAATTTTGGCCTTGATCTCTTACAGATAACCAAGATGCACTTTTAGTGGTCCATTACACTAGGTGATCCAAAGTGACATTTATACATATCTAATAGAAAATTTAACCGGTAGTCTTGGTATATATCCTATGATCTTCGAAATGATCGGTTCAGTTTGTTATTTGGGTGGCCCAATCAGCGGATACGAATTCGATGGATGGTTATATGAAGGGCCAATTTTTTTCTAATTAGATGTTTATGTTCTTAAACACAAGTATGACTTATTGTACGGTCAGTTTCTCAAACTGATATTCCTAATATGGTCTTTGGGTGGCCTATTGGTGAGACCTATACACCGTTAGACTTTAATGACTTGTCTACTCATGAAATTTCATCAGATCATAGTTTTGACGGTAGGTTAAGCATGTCAATGTATGATAAACAAGATGAACGGATCAGAATGTTAAATTGATTTGTGTATGAGCAGCTATGGGGATCAAGGGTTTAGTTTACCATGATCGGCTTGTCCAAATTTGAAGTGTACGGTCAGATACCTTTACCTAGTGATAAATAGTTAATTGAACAGCTGGTTTTGATAAATAAGTGTAATTGATGGTTCATCTTGGAAATCAACGGTTAATGGATTTATACATGTATATGCTTGAACTAACGTAGTGTACATACTCATGTACGTATCTACACGCACCCAAAATCCCGGGTCATTACATCAAGGGAATTGATCCCCTGATTTGTACCCATAGGATACACCTCGAGGAGAATGCTAAACCCTCTAGACAACCACAAAGGAGATTGAATTCAAACATGACTGAAGTGGTTAGAGCCGAGGTCCTCAAGCTATTGGATGTGGGTATCATCTACCCTATTTCAGATAGCCAATGGGTAAGTCCAACCCAAGTGGTACCCAAAAAATCTGGAGTTACCATAGTTGCAAATGCAGACAATGAGTTGGTGCCATATAGAGTCACTACTGGTTGGAGAATGTGTATCGACTATAGGAAACTGAATACTGTTACTAGGAAGGACCACTTTCCTTTACCATTCATTGATCAAATGTTAGAGAGGTTAGCTGGTCACTCCTATTACTGTTTCCTAGATGGGTACTCTGGATACAACCAAATAGAGATTGCCCTAGAAGATCAAGAGAAAACCACATTCACTTGTCCATTTGGCACCTTTGCGTACAAGAGGATGCCTTTCGGACTGTGTAATTCTCCTGCCACTTTTCAGAGATGCATGCTCAGCATTTTCTCTGACATGGTTGGACATTTCTTGGAAGTCTTCATGGACGACTTCTCGGTATTTGGTTATTCCTTTGATGAATGTTTGAACCATTTACAATTGGTCTTGACAAGGTGTGAAGAAAAGAATCTTGTTTTGAATTGGGAAAAGTGTCATTTTATGGTTCAAAAGGGAATTGTTCTTGGACATAATATTTCGTCCAACGGAATAGAAGTAGACAAGGCAAAGATCGACTTAATTGCCAACCTACCAGCCCCCATAAGTGTACGAAACATTCGTTCTTTTTTGGGTCATGCAGGATTCTATAGGAGATTTATAAAGGACTTCAGTCATATCTCTCGTCCATTATGCAATCTCCTGCAAAAGGATGCTCCATTCGAGTGGACCAATGACTGCCAAGAAGCTTTCACCAAGCTTAAAGGCATGTTGACCAGCGCACCGATAATGCAACCACCCGATTGGACTATACCTTTTGAAATCATGTGTGATGCAAGTGACTACGCTGTTGGGGCAGTTTTAGGGCAAAGAAAAGACAAGAAGCCCTATGTTATATACTACGCAAGTAGAACCTTGAATAGTGCGCAAGTAAACTACTCTACTACGGAAAAGGAACTCCTTGCCGTAGTCTTTGTACTTGACAAGTTCAGGTCCTACTTGATTGGGTCCAAAATTGTGATTTTTACTGATCATGCAGCTCTCAAGTATCTTCTTTCTAAGAAAGATGCTAAGCCTCCCTTGCTCAGGTGAATCCTTTTGCTCCAAGAATTCGACCTTAAAATCCGAGACAAAAAGGGAGTAGAAAACGTAGTGGCTGATCACTTGTCTCGCCTAGTACTCTTTGATTCCGTAGAGACGACACCAATAAAGGACACTTTCCTTGATGAACAGTTGTTTGAAGTCTCCTGCCAACCTTGGTTTGCTGACATTGTTAACTATCTTGCTGTAGGAAGAATTTCGAGTCATTGGACCCCACAAGATAAAAGGAAATTTTTCACAGAGGTACGCAACTTTTTCTGGGATGATCCGTATTTGTTCAAATACTGCCCAGATCAGATCATAAGGAGGTGTGTTCCAGATAATGAACAAATCAGTGTCATCTCCTTTTTCCATTCTTATGCATGTGGTGGTCATTTCTCTTCTAAGAAAATCGCTGCCAAGATTCTCCAATGCGGTTTCTACTGGCCTTCAATATTCAAGGACACCCATGTTTTTTGCAAAGCATGTGACCGTTGTCAGAAGTTGGGAGGAATCTCCCGTAGAAATATGATGCCTTTAAATCCGATATTGATCATCGAAGTTTTCGACTGTTGGGGCATCGATTTCATGGGACCATTCCCTTCCTCATTTGGATATCTATATATCCTATTGGCTATCGATTATGTCTCCAAATGGGTTGAGGCAATCCCGTGTAGAACCAATGATCACAAAACAGTTCTACGATTTCTAAAAGAGAATATTCTATCAAGATTTGAGACGCCTCGAGCCATTATCAGTGATGGGGGTACACACTTCTGTAACAGACCTTTCGAGGCTTTGATGAAGAGATATGGTATCACACACAAGGTGAGTATGCCCTATCACCCACAAACAAGTGGTCAAGCAAAAGTTTCCAACAGGGAAATCAAACACATCTTCGAAAAAACTGTGAATCCAGACCGCAAGGATTGGTCTCTAAGACTAACCAATGCGTTGTGGGCTTACCGTACAGTGTACAAAACCCCGATTAGAATGTCTCCCTATAGACTTGTCTATGGGAAAGCTTGCCATCTACCTATGGAGTTGGAGCATAAGGCCTATTGGGCTATAAAGAAATTCAATTTCAATCTTGACAAGGCCAGCTCGCTTCGCAAACTCCAGCTGAACGAGTTGGAGGAAATTCGGAATGAGGCTTATGATAATGCTAGAATATACAAGGAACGAATGAAGGTATTCCATGACAGGAATATCCTTCGAAGATCTTTCGAAGCATCTCAGAAAGTTCTCTTGTACAATTCTAGGCTACATCTGTTTCCAAGAAAGCTGAAATCTCGATGGACCGGCCCTTTTGTAGTCAAAATTGTTTACTCTCATGGGGCTATTGAGATTGAGAACCCCAAAAATGGAAATGTATTTAAAGTGAACGGGCAGCGTTTGAAGCCCTTTCTTGAGGAATTTGCCCCAGAGGAGGAATCCACCCCTCTGGAAGATCCTGTTTATCAGGATTGATCTCCTAGTCTGACAGAGATCCCCTTTTGTATATTAGTAGGCTAGTTTGTTTCTTGTATTTAGTTTTGGCAACTTGAAAAATTCCAGCGCTTACAAGTATTCATCCTCTTAGGTACTCTTTACCCTCTATTCTTTACCATTTTGCTCTCATGTTGCATTTGTCTATGCATTCATTTTTCAATATTGAGGACAATGTTACATTTAGGTTGGGGGGTGTGAAATTCCTGTGAAAAATCTTTCCAATTGTCTATCTCCTTGTCTATCTCCTTGTTATTTTGCCTATCTCTTTGATATTTTAGGTCATAAAAATAAAAAAAAAGGTTTTATGGGAAACATCATGTTCGTGTTGAACGCACCGTGATAGAGGACCTTAGTTGGAAATCGCTGTTGAAACCGACAGATATTGCCTGTTCTCAGAAATCATGAAGGGGATTAAGGCAGTTGGGAGGTGAAGCACACTCTCATGGTATTATGAGCAGCATAAGACCCCAAACTGAATTGATCATGGGAAATGTGAGGATGTGGCTCATCTTGTGGCCGAAGGAGTTTGTCGGATGATATGTGGTCTATGTGCATTGCACAAAAGGAGCAGAAAATTTTGTGGTTGTATTGACTGTAAATTATTATTTCTTTAGCCTTAAAAAAATCTAGGGATTTATGTGATTTATGTGATTTTGAAATAATTTGAATAGTAGAATGAAAAGGCATTTAGTGATGACAATGTTAAAACTTAGAGTTTAGTTGCTTTAGTAAATTTCAAAATTGAGTTCTTTCCATTAATTTTCTATTAGAAAATGATAAACATTGATTGAGTCATGAATTTTCACAAGTTCACATCTAGCTTACATTGCAAGGATTTGAGTTTGATACTATAATGTTGACTTGATGATTGTTGAGAGTGATAGACACCAAGCCTGGAGATCCTTGTCTAGTTTGGTTAAAAAAAAAACAAAAGTAAAAAAAAGGAATATTCACAGTAATTTGGGGCAAGGATTTTCATCTATTGTCGTTACCATTACAAAACATTACTATAGTACGAAGTGAGCCTGTTGGATTCTTCGGCTATCGGTTCTTAGTTCAAAATAAAAAAATAAAAAATAAAAAAAAAATCAATCAAAAGCTGGAAAAATATTGAAAAGAACAGTAGCGAGGTTCGGAATCAGTGACTTGGTTGATTTGACCATTCTCTTCAATCATCAGTGTTAACATGAAACTAGAAGACTGAACCCCTAGTTGTGTCAAGGCTAGACTTCACAGTGCACCATGGAACTCAATGTTTAAAATGCTTCTATTGAATGATTAATGCTTTGAACTCAATTAGGTTGTTGACTAAAGTAACTAGAATCTAGGTTTATATATTCTCAAAACTATATGCCTTGGAAACTCTACTGTTTAGATAACTTGAAGGATCACATACATTGAACCTTTTTTTCTCTTTATCTTTGTTTCATTAGGAAATAAGAGAAGTCTTGAGATGATTTCGATTGGTGAAAACTGTCAAGGATAAGATTAATTGTAGTATTTTGAAAAATCCTTCAATGATTTTCGCATGTTTTGCTAGAGACTAGCAAAATGCTGGTTGGGGGGTGTGATAAGTACCTAATATTGTATAATTAACCCTGGTTGTTAAGGGCATTATCATTGTTTTTTCGGTTAATTATCTCTCATTAGGTGAATTTTCTGTCTTCAGGTGATCAGGAAAGGTTGGACAAAATCCGAGTCAATCAGGACGATTAAAGGCCCTAAAGTGATCAAGATCAAGTTTTGACGATCCTGAAGGAAATTAAATCATAAAGATCAAAGGATGGATCATGTTCTATGATGGACCGCATCACAACTGTTTATCAGAAGCCCAGGATGTGTATGTTTGATGGTAGTGATTTGGAGATCACATGAGTTTGAACGGTCAAGATTGGGTGTCCACGTGAGGGACCAACTGCACATCAGATCAATGACCCTGATCATCCAGCACTGTGGACCATACCATCATCACCATTGTCCACGGCCGTCCATCCAGCACTGTCTCTTGCCTCATCACCATCAATCCCACTCCTCAAATCCCATTCTCTACAACTCCTCTCTTCTCTTCTTTAGTTTTCTTTCTTTCTTTCATTTGTAGTGTAGAGTAGTGTAGAATTTTGTTTCTTAGTGAGTTTTAGTCTTCCATTGTAGCATGGTTGGCTAAACCTCTAGCTAAGGCTAGGGGTGAAGCTTTTGAAGAAATTTGCAAGCTTTGGTTCTTTTGGTTCAACATTGTGTGGTATAAATATTAGAGTTTTCTTTGGTTGATTGGTTTGGTTATCCACCTCAGTAGACGCTATTGTTGTGCAAGCCCCTTGATCCATCATCGACTCCGGGCACGTTGGATGCTTGGGATCCCTTGAACACCAATTAGCTAGTTCATGATCGATAAAGTCCCTTGATCCATCGTCGACTCCGAGCACGTTGGATGCTTTGGATTCCCTACGGTCATCGAGCTAGTGCAGGTAAAATCATCGATCTGTAAAGTCCCTTGATCCATTGTAGACTCCGGGCACATTGGATGCTTTGGATTCCCTGCGATCGATAGACGAGATCTTAACGGTTGGATCGGTCAATCAAAGCCTCCTATCTTGTAAGTATGCATTTGATCGTATGAATTGTGATCTTATCGGTTGACTTGTTGGAAAAGTTGTTGATCTGTATAATTCCTTGATCCATTGTCGACTCCGGGCACAGTGGATGCTTGGAATTCCCTACGATCAACTAACGAGTGCTTCATGGTCAAATCAATCGGTTCAGATCACCATCTTTTATGAAATATGCAAATGGTTTAACTGTTTCATCTTCCGATTGGAATGAATCTTTATTCAATTCCAGTTGAGTTATAGTTGGACCAATAAATCAAATCTTGTGAATGAATCAAAGGTGGATCCTTGATGCTTTAGTCCCTTTTCTATTTTTGTCTTTCACCATACACAACTTGCTCCACTCTCGTGGATAATTCAGATTTTATCTCTCCCACCTAAACTAATTCCTCTGAGTGTTCTTAACCCCAATCCCTTATGGATCGACCTCGGTCTTACCGATTATTTTACTACTTCACTACCTACACTTGGGTGTGCAATCTTCGGATTGTAGCAAAGCCAGAGCCCTCAGATGGCTCTTTGGCTGATTCAAAAGTTAGGGGAACAGGATGACCATTCAGGACCCCACACTTCCTCCCCTGAAGAGGTGGGGGTTGATGACTTGGGTGAAGAATCACAGTCTGGCCTAATGACCATGATTTCTCGTTGGTTGGGCTCGAGAACTGAGTCGTACTCAGTCCCTCCCGGATCACTTACCTTGCATTGCAGTTCGTTAGGTTCCACAGCTAGACACATGTTTGGGATCTGGACATCGGACCAATCCAGGGCTGGCCATTTCCCTTTCTTGGTCCAATGGATGGGCTGCTTCTGCCCCTGGCCGGCGATTGATAATGTTGATTCTGTAGAAATGGATGGGCTATGCCCTTTGCTGATTGATGCTAAGATGGGCAAGTTGTGCCCCTGGTTGGGAGCAAGTATCAGAGTAACCTGGTCCTGAAGCTGCTGTATTTGACTTTCTTCTTCATCTTCATCCTTTCCTTCTTCTTCTGGAAGCTTAGACGGTTCAAGAATCTGATCCCATCGAATGGGGGGCCACGTGGCCTAAGCTAGGCTTATCGGGAGGCCTTTGTGTAGTGCAGTCGGTTGATTCCCTCCTGGATCTTTGCAAGGTTCTCCTGGCTTGACGAATTGGATGGGTGAGCACCGAAATTTCTTCCTTCTTTTATTCATGAAGATTGCCTTGTATCCGAGTCCCCATTTGCGTTAGTTATATATCAGCGATATCTTTCTGGACTTGAAATGGTTCTTCATTCGGTATTTGAGGCTCAGACGTTCTGCTTGTGAAAAAACACTGTCCACCCTTATCGGTTCTGGATTGGCGATAGAGTTCACAATCTCGAATTCGAAACTATGAAATGGGATGTCTTCTTCAGAATGCTGGATATCGATGACCGGGATGTCTGGTTCAAGTGGCAGCAGCATTGAAGGAATGATGAGCTCCTTCTCTGCATGGATAGAGATCACTTGATTTCCACAGATGTATTTCACTCGTTGATGAAGGGTTGATGGCACAGCCCCCACCTTGTGCAGCCAAGGTCGTCCGAGCAACATGTTGAAAGAGGCTGATATATCCAGGATTTGGAATGTGATAGTGGAGATTTTCGGACCTATCTGTACCTCTATGTCGACCTCCCCTTCCACTGATCGGCGGGTGTTGTCGAATGCTCTGACGCATATGGTGCTGGGTCGGAATGAAGAAGGACTGATTCCCAGACTGTTCCGCAGTTTTAAGCGGGCAGACATTTAAGCTTAAGCCATTATCGATAAGGACCAGCGGGACACAGAGGTCATTGTATCATAAGGCTATGTTGAGGGATCGCCCATGATCACGTCCTTCTGGTGGTAACTCATTATCGGTGAATGTGATGGCGTGTGGAGCCAGGAGTTGTCCAATCATCAATGCTATCATTTCAGGTGCCGTATCGGAGGAGACATGAGCATCGCTCAAGGTTTTGACAAACATTTCTCGGTGTACGCGCGATGTGCAGAGTAACTCCCATACCGAGATTTGAGCAGGGATTGACTTGAGCTGAGTCTCCACATCGTATGCGGCTTCATTTTTGTTGCCGAGGCCTGAGAGAGCGCCTTTGGGATCTCCTCTGTTCTGATTATCTCTTTGGATGCAACGCCCATTGGGATTCATATTCCCTACTTCCGCACATTCTGGATAGTGCCAGGGGACCTCTTTATAATTTTCCTCACCTTTGCCTTCTAGGACCACTGGTTCTTGCAATGGTGCTGGTGTGGGTACCAGATCCTCCTTGTATAAAGCTTTTGCCTTGAGGACTACATTGTTACCTGTGTTGAAGGGAAAATATCGAGGCTTGTCTTCATAGATCACATAAGGTCGCGGTCCTAGCTTGACCGTTCCTGGAGCAGGAGGCTCCCATGGAATGAATACTGGTCCTCTTGATATGGCAGGGGGTTTCTCTGTTCGTACCAGCTGTCATAGTGTGATTGACACGCCTCCGGGATTTGCCCCTTACAATATGACTGGCTCAACTGGTGGAGCTCCTTCCAAGACAATGGGCTCTTGCTGCTGATGAGTATGGTTTCTCCATGGTGAATTGTATTGTTCCTGTGCTGAAATTGCCCCTTGCAAGATGACAGGTTCGTATGTGGGCTCAATGTATGATTGTGCTCATTCCAGAATGACTGGTTCCCAACATGAAGGGTTGTAAGATGCCCCTTGCACAATTGGCACATCATATGGAAGTGTTCCTTCGAGTACTACTGGCTTGGAGACTGAAGGAGGAAAGGGACTTGCCCCTTACATGATCGGAGGAGGATTTGTTGGCCCATAAGTGTAGGCATGAATGGACTGGATAGGGGAGAAGAAGCGATCGAGGCGCTCTCCTTCTTCTATGCTGTTGACGGTGGGGCCACGAGATGAACTGGGATCCGTCGGATGTTGAGGCAGAGGATTCTGAAGGATGTTGGTGGAAGCTGTTGAAAGAGTTCCAGGGACCGAGATGACGATCTTTCGGTCAGTCGATCAGATATTGTATGGCATTCTTCAAAGTAAAGCATCAATCGGTGGTGTGGCCACATCCTTGATGGTAGGCACAATACTCATTTTCTCGGTAGTTTGGAGGTAGAGGATTTGGAGAAGGCTTGGGTGTCATCAGAGTGAGTAACTATTTTTGTACCAACATAGTCATGACTTGACTAAGTGGCTGAGTGAGTGGAGTGAACTTCCTGAGCTCCCTGTAATTTTGCCTATTCTGGTATGAGTATTGACCGTTCCCTCTGAACTGCTGCTGCTGCCGAGGTGGTTGTGGCTGTGGTTGTGGATTTGCTCGTGGTTGATACCTCTGAGGTTGGTGTTGAACCTGATTCTACTGATGCTGTTGTTGTCCCTGTGGGGGAGCATGTTGATTACCCTGAGCAGTGGTGCTGATGTTGTTTACCTCTGTCGGGCGGGGAGGAGAACTGCTGCGGTTTCCATTCCCATATCCGATGGGTCTTCCCTCCACTCTGTTCCTCTTGACTGGAGTGGCTTGATGAGGCCATGGGGAGATTGTCTCGGCACGGATTCCTGCTTCGACTTGCTCTCCAGCACGGATCAATTGTGAGAAATTCGCATATGGATCGATGCGAGATGAGATATCCAGATATGCCTGGATATGTTGAATGAACAATCATGAAAATTTGTTCTTCGTCGTCGATAGGTGTCCGCACTCTGGCTGCCATAGCTCGCCAACGTCCCACATAAGTTGATAGTGTTTCATCACTCCTTTGTCTGAGAGCCGCGAGGTCAGCTCTCCTGGGTGCCATGTTGAGATTATATGCGAATCTGTCGACGAAAGCTTGGGAAAGTTGTTCCCACGTCCTAATGTGGTGGCAGTCCAATGAAGTGTACCAATCTAGGGCATCGCCTTTCAGAGATTTTTGGAACAAGCAAATGAGGGCCCCTTCATTTCCTGAGATTGCACTCAGCTCTCCACAAAAGGCCTTGAGATGTGTTGTGGGACAACCACTGCCATCGTATCTTTTGAATTTTGGTACCTCAAAGTTTTGAGGTAATTGAGCATCTGGAAAAGGACACAAGTCTTTGAACTTGGTCGAAGGTAGATCGATTCCTTGTTGTCGCTGAAGCTGATTTTGCAAGATCTGGAACTGCTTCCTGCAACTCGTCCAGTCCTGAGTGATCCGTTTGAGCGACTGGTGCCTCTTGGAGTAAGGCATGTTCTTCTCCGGCATAGTGGTCGATGTCTTCGACCCTATGGGCTTGCTGAAAAGCAACCTCGGGTTGCTGAAATTGATTTGATGACTGAACTAGATTCTGATGAACTTTGCTTGAAAGGACTGTAATTGAACTGGAGATTGTACTGATGGTTGAACTGGAACTTACTGGAAATTAACTAGAGATTGCTGAATTGAAGATTGCTGGAAATTAACTGGAGTTTGCTGAATTGAAGATTGCTGGAAATTAACTGGAATCCCATCGGCGGGGATGTGCTGGAATTGAAAAGTGATCCTGTTTGCAGGAGGCTGAGATGCTGGGAAGTGACCCCCTTGTTGGGTATTCGCCACTGTCTGCTGATTGATGTGGGCTTGACACTGACCCCCATTGTGGGCATTCAGCCAGTGCTGTCCCTGTTGCTGGAAATTGAATTGAAATCCCATCGGCGGGGATGTGCTGAAATTGAAAAGGGGTCCCATCGGTGGAGACATTTTGAAATCTACTGAGACTGTTGTTTGTAAGATTGACTGGAAGCTGACTGGAAGTTCCTGCGACAGGAGTGCTCTAAGGCGGCCTCGTCGTCGCGGGAAGGTACTGAGGAGGATGCCCCATAGCGAAGGGCTGAGACGACTGCTATCGGTAGTCTTGGGCAGACTCGATGGTTGTGCTTGATTTGAACTGGAGGCCGGAGGGACCCGGCATGGCTGTTGAGATTGCTGAACTGGGCCAACCTGGTTGTTGGCTACTGCGGTAGCTTGTGCTCGCATGAATTGCAAGAGCATTTCTTGCATTGCTCTCATTCTTTGTGCCAATTCTTGCATGATTGGCGTATTCTCAATTGGCTGTTGCGTGGAGGTTGCGCTTCAGTCATTTCAAGAGCGGGGAAGAGGTGAGTTTCCTCTTCGTGGTCAGACATGGCTTGCTGAGCCCGAGTGCGGATTATGTTGCGGAAGGGAAGTTGTTTCCGAACACGTTGAGCTCGAGGAGGTGCAATGGTGAGGACTATACTCTTTCGGGTTTTGGGGTTTTATATATATATATATATATATATATATATATATATATATATATATATATATATATACATATATATATATATATATATATATATATATTTGGTTTTGGGTAGAATGCTATGTACATGAGATTGTATGAGGACTAATGACTTTCAAGTATAGGGAGGATTCTGTTTTTCAAGTCGGATCACTACTAGTGGGACTAGCAAATCCCTAGCAGAGTCGCCATTCTGTGGACCCTCTCCGTTCCGCCCTCCCGACGACGTTCTCCCTTTCCTTTAGGAAAAAGAAGAAGAGGTGCGTGCGCGCGAATCGCCGTTTGTGCCACTGGCTTGCCTCATTCTCGAGGGCTTTGTTTGGTTATCGTGTTAAGCTAGATGTGTTTAGATGAGTTTATATAAGACCAGAGTCGCCACTAGCCAGTTACTTCGAATCTACAGTCGGCTAGACCCGTAAAAACGTTAGAGAAGGGGATCCGAAGACTCCTTTCTCTAAAATGACTCCTTTTGATCTGCGGTCAGAGATTCGAGGTAAGAGATCACAGGTTACAGGGTAGGAAGAGGTTAAGCACCCCACACACTGCCCGTACCGAAGTACGGTCTCTACTTCACAGAATCGAACTAACACTTGAAAGTCTATTTTAATCTTTGTACATTCTCATAGATGACATGATGCATGAATGCAGGTCTGAACAGTAAGAGTTTCTAATGGGCAGGTTTCCATTAACAGGCAAGCCCAGAGCATACGCTCGAACTGACAGGTGCTTTATGCGAGATGCATGCAGTGTGTTTGAATAATCAAGGTGCTTGTAATAGCTGATGTATGAATGCAGGTCTGAACAGTAAGAGTTTCTGATGGGTAGGTTTCCATTAACAGGCAAGCCCAGAGCATACGCTCGAACTGACAGGTGCTTTATGCGGGATGCATGTCATGTGTTTGAATAATCAAAGTGCTTGCAATGAAGCAGGGGGGTTGGAAGAAAAGTAAATGTTGCACTTATGCTAGATGCAAATGAGATGATGTTGGTAAAAGAGTAGCTGGATGGACGGAGGTGTCGCAAGGATTGGCTTCGAGTGGCTAGATCAAGACTTGGATGGCTTGGGAGACTTGGACCAGTGGTCAGGCTGGGTTGGACCAAGGCTAGGCTCTCCTCACTCGGACTCTCCTTGGTGCAAAGATGGGCTAAAGGGGGATAGAGGGAAACTCGGAACGAACGGGTCGCTCTAGACTGCATGGGATGCTGAAATGAGAAGGGGAGGGGGGTATTTATAGCAGCGGGCAGTGGCAGTTTCCGTAAATAATTTTGGACGGCACTCAAGGGCTGCTACGGGGCTGCTACGGGGCGGCACCCAGGGCCTGTACGGACGGACGTTCACCCAGGGCCCGTACGGACGTTCTGCCCGTACACATCTTCTACTACGGGGCGGCACCCAGGGCCCGTACGGACGTTCTCGAGATCCAGCGAGCAGTACGGTCCTGCTTCGGGGCTGCTACTTGGAACTCAGTGAGTTGACTCAGCGGGTTGACTCGGTGATTTGACTCGGTGGGTTGACTCGGTGGTTTGACTCGGTGATTTGACTCAGCGGGTTGACTCAGTGAGTTTGACTTTTTTAGGATTTTTTGACTGATTTTTCTTATGGGGGGTTTTTCAGGCTGATGTCTAGGGGCGAGTTGACTGGGTTCAGGCTTGAGTTAGGCTATGGATTAAGGCTTACAAGGGTGAGTTTGGCTAAGTTTGGACACGGGATTTGGGGGTATGGTCCTCCATTCATCCAGCTATCTCTACCAACAGTGTAGCCGAAGGTGGGGTGTCTACAAAGCCCCATTGTGCACCGCTTCAGGTTGCTTCTTCTCGCTCCCCCGTGCTTGAATAGCTCCCCTTGTGCTCCCCCGATCTTTGATGCTATTGTATTGTCAATGCTCCAGCTCTAAGATCAGCCACCTTGCATATGATGCTCCGATTGAGATGCCCAAGGTGCTTGGAGGTGGTGATCCTCTACAAATGATAGGAAATGAGTTTCTTAAAGATACACCTATTTGAATTCTTAGGTGGTGTTTAGACAAAGGATATACCAATGATCAAGGTGTCTAAACTCCTAAGAATCAAGAGGGAACAAGTCCATTCTCATTTTAGCATTGAATGCCCCAAGCTTGTGATGAATCACAAGGAGAATGACTTGCAATGGGTTAGGAATAGTCTAATGGTTTTCAACAATGGTAGCTTCTATGTCCTCAAAACTCCCTCTTAAGCTCAAAAATGAATCCCCTTGCCTTTATAGATTTTCTTCCAACGATCAAAAAATGGGCAGATTCACGTATCTCCAATTGATCGGAAAAAGGTTTTATTGATTGAAGGTCACATACGATTGATCGGAGACCTGTCTGATTGATCAAAATTTTGTCTAATGAGTTTTTCAAATTTCTTCGATTGATTGGAATCATGGTCTGATTGATCGAAAGGACCTCATCCGATTGATCAGAGGTCTATCCGATTGATCGAAATCTGTCTAGTGAGTTTTTCAAATTTTCTAGATCAAATTCCGATTGATCGGAACATCTGTTCGATTGATCGAAGTCCCATCGAAACTATTGTCCCATTAAACGGGAGATCTATCGAAAACTACTGTTTGAGTTAATTTGTTTACAGCAGCTTCCACCTCTTTTATTAACCTCATTTATCATGTTTTTGTATATGATCTAAGGATAATAAGGATTACTAAGGGTATTCCTAGTTGGTCCAAGTTATCTAAGAGGTTTTGGGTATTTTGGTCCAAGGGGTTAAGGTCACCAAGGCATCTCATTTACCTGTTATTCTTCCTTGATGCTTCTTGTCCACTTGAATCTTCGGTCTTCAGCTTGCCAAGGCTCAACCGACATTACAATACATGAAATCACGTGATTGACAAATAAGGTGCACTAGGATGCCACAATTAAGTGCACTAACACTTCTTAGGGGTCATAGTATCCTATAAGAGAGAAGTAGGTTTTAACTAACTAATGTATTCACGTGGTTTTCAATCAATTGTTCTCGAGCACATATATATTAAACATTAATCTAGACAACTTACTTCCGTTGACTAGTGTCTACTTAGCTATATATTCTCTTATTTTATTTGACTAGGACAACTTCTATTCAGGGTGTAGTGTACATCTTAGTTCGGTTTCTAAGTTCTAGTTGAAGCAACAAAATGTAAGGATCTCTAAAATTTTAGATTCTAAGTTACAACAACAACAAACAATCATGGAAATCCTAAGTTTATGTTTGTAATTTCAGGGTCTACCAATTATGCACAAGAGTGGGGAACATAACATATAGGTCACTAGGTTTATAAGGAAAACCTCTCTCTGATACCATTCATTCACACCTCGCAATCCAAACACAGATTGCGCACCCTCGGGCCTTAGTTATGGTGTATGACCTATGCACTGACTACACTTAATTCAAGTGTCATACAGTTAAGGAGGCATATTATCTTGCATAGACTAGGTTCTTCACAATCAAACATCATACAAACATTCACTTTATTTAACTTAAAATTTATGTCTTCTAACTCACTAAGTAGAGTCCACCCATTTGGGACTTATTCCAAACCAATCAATCTTCTAATCATAACTTAAAGTTTCTAATAACATAAAAGAAAATAATGTAATCTACTAAAAAAACATAACAATCTAATCTTCTGGATTTAATGTAGTGATCTCCTCTTCCGTTAGGTACGGCCAGCTCCCTTAATGTTCCTCTATTGAGCCGACTTCATTTTCTGAATTCATCTCCGGTGGATGAAACTCAACTCCATCTATTTGCATTTAATCTACAACCATTAGCTGACCATGCTCAATGAGTGACCCACCATGGTTCATACACATAACAATTACGATGGCAATGAAATGAAAATATGTTATGTATGAAATAATGCATGATGCATGATCCGGGTGGGAAGTTCATCCATCTACTTGAGTTAGAGTCCATTAAGTCGGCATTTACCCCTTGGGTAGGCTTCCACTATTGCGTAGGCATTCAAGGATGGTCACCTAGGTATCCGGTACTTAAGTACCTATAGATCTTCTAGAGGAGTCCTCCAGGTACACATTATAATGCATGTAAACGAATGCATGTACTTCATGTGTTCACATATCATGGTGTGGACCCTCGCCGTTCCGCGCTCCCACACGACATTCTCGTCCCTTTCCTTTCGAGAAAAGAAGAAGAGGTGCGTGAGTGCGAATCGCCGTTTGTGCCACTGGCTTGCCTCATTCTCGAGGGCTTTGTTTGGTTGTCATGTTAAGCTGGATGTGTTTAAATGAGTTTATATAAGACCAGAGTCGCCACTAGCCAGTTACTTCGAATCTATAGTCAGCTAGGCCTCGTAGAAACGTTAGAGAAAGGAATCCTAAGATTTCTTCCTCTAAAATGACTCCTTTTAATCTGCGGCCAGAGATTCGAGGTAAGGGATCACAGTTACAGGGTGGGAAGAGGTTAAGCACCCCACACACTGCCCGTACCGAAGTACGGTCTCTACTTCACAGAATCGAACGAATACTTGAAAGTCTGTTTTAATCCTCATACATTCTCATAGATGACGTGATGCGTGAATACAGGTCTGAACAGTAAGAGTTTCTGATGGGCAGGTTCCACTAACAGGCAAGCCCAGAGCATACGCTCGAACTGACAGGTGCTTTATGTAGAATGCATGATGTGTGTTTGAATAATCAAAGTGCTTGTAGTGATATGTATATGAATGCAGGTCTGAACAGTAAGAGTTTCTGATGGGCAGGTTTCACTAACAGGCAAGCCCAGAGCATACTGCTCGAACTGACAAGTGCTTTACGTAGAATGCATGCTGTGTGTTTGAATAATCAAAGTGCTTGTAGTGAAGCAGGGGGTTGGAAGAAAAGTAAATGTTGCACTTATGCTAGATGCGAATGAGATGATGCTGGTAAAAGAGTAGCTAGATGGACGGAGGTGTCGCAAGGTTTGCTTCGAGTGGCTGGATCAAGACTTGGATGGCTTAGGAGAGTTGGACCAGTGGTCAGGCTAGGCTGGACCAGGGCTAGGCTCTCCTCACTCAGGCTCTCCTTCGTGGAAAGATGGGCTAAAAGGGTGGAGAAAAACTCAGACAGACGGGTCGCTGTACTGGATGAAGTGGATGCTGAAATGAGAAGGGGAGGGGGGTATTTATAGCAGCGGGCAGTGGCAGAACCCGTAAATATTTTTGGGGGTCGCCCGTATGGACACTCCTCGGTTTCCAGCGCATGGTACGGCCATGTCTCGGGGCTGCTGTTTTGACTCAGTAGGTTGACTCGGTGAGTTGACTCAGTGGGTCGACTCGGTGATTTGACTCGACGGGTTGACTCAGCGGGTTGACTCGATGATTTGACTCAGCGGGTTGACTCAGTGAGTTTGACTTTTTTAGGATTTTTTTACTGGTTTTTCTTATGGGGGGTTTTTCAGGCTGATGTTTAGGGGTGAGTTGGCTGGGTTCAGGGTTGAGTTGGGCTATGGATTGGAGCCTACAAGGGTGAGTTTGGCTGAGTTTGGACTTGGGATTTGGGGGTATGGTCCTCCATTCATCCAGCTATCTCTACCAACAGTGTAGCCGAAGGTGGGGCGTCTACAGATGCCCCTCTTTGGCAGAGGTTATGTGCAACCGAATGCCAAAGCGAGTGGACACCCCACTTCTGACCCGGTCATTCATAGATCATGGTTTGAAATCATTGCTTGCCTTTGCATCTGTGCCAGTTGATCGTTTGGAAATCGATCACTCGCACATACCACGGGAGTTTGGAGAAAAACGTTGCGATTGTCCCTGCATGCGCTGCAACCTGGGTACCCAATCGTAACCCTTCCATTCCTGATTGGTACTAACATCGAAAAGGTACAGCAGAGCCTCTACGTCGCTAGTATTACGAGGTTACTGATCCCGTGATTGATTGTATGTTTGATGTTTTCCCGGATCACTCCAGGAGTACTTGTTTCGCTTGACTGTCAAAGTGGTTAGACGCCCTGCGTCAGATAGTCTTACGGGATTCTACTACGCCGACTTGGACTCAGTCAAGGTACTTCAGGCATCCACGCCTAGGTATGTGCGGGTGGACTTTTTTCACCCGACCTGCTGGTTTCGATGCTTGGCTTGCAATTCATCCTTTCCTCAATTGTGGTCTGGAATCTTTTTTGTCCTTTGTATCTGAGTCAGATGATTGTTCGAAAATTGATAACTCGCACATACCGCGGGAGTTTAGAGAAAACGTTGCGATTGTCCCTGCATGCGCTGCAACCTGGGTACCCAATCGCAACCCTTCCATTCCCAATCGGTACTAACATCGAAAAGGTACAGCAGAGCCTCTGCGTCGCTAGTCTTACGAGGTTACTGCCCCTGTGATTGATTGTGATGTTTGATGTTTTTCCCAGATCACTCCAGGAGTACTTGTTTCGCTTGACTGTCAAAGTGGTTAGATGCCCTACGTCAGATAGTCTTACGGGATTCTACTACGCCGACTTGGAATCAGTCAAGGTACTTCAGGCATCCACGCTTAGGTATGTGCGGGTGAACTCTTTCCACCCAATCTGCTGATTTTGATACTTGGGTTACAATTCATCGTTTCCACCTGTTCAAATGGTTTGTTTGACTGAGCCTTTTGGCTTTCATCTTTTCGTATCTTGGCATGTGGTACGACCGCACTGACACTGGTGTTCAGTTCGACCGTACTTTGAGTGCATTGGATCCGATGGTCTCCGGGGAAACCGCGAGACATCGGATCTTATTTGATTTTTACGTCGGCTCCTACCCAGAGATATGGAAGATCTCTTGGTGTTTTGGAGGCAGAACGCTCTACTGGAAAAATATTTTTGAATTTTTGAAAAGATACCCACTCTGAGGAGTGATACTCCGTGGGGTTTTTATTTGCAAATAGAAATATTTTTTATCTTTTTGAAATGAAAATCTGGTTTGCATGCGCCTCCACTAGGGATGCCTGTGGGGTCTTTAGCCAACCGATTTTTATTTTGAAAGCAGGTAAACATGATGATTGATGCGATGGATGCTGATGCATGGAAATACATATTTGATGATGGATGCATGGCTTGGCTCATTCTCTTTCAGTTCGATTATTTTGCTTTTGCTAGAGATGCAGAGAATTTTGAGCTTATTGCTTGCAGGGTTGTGCTTCCCTGGGGTTTTTCTTTTTTTATATGCGGATGTTTGGTCAGCGGTTTGGTCAAGATCCCGACTCGTGATCGATCAGGTCCATCGTCCCAAGATGCTGTTTCTTTGCTAATGAGAATGTACGAGGATGTTATCCGACTTCAAGATGTTCTTCTGGGCATAAATGCGATTGAGACGGTACTTGGTCGCCAGTTTTGGTCAAGATTCCAATTTGCGGGCGATTGGATCCGTCATCCCAAATTGTGAAGAGAGTGGAGTTCAAGACTCCTGAAGTGTAGTGCTGGGGGATAGTGACAATTTTTCGTGATTTTTGCAAATATGTGGTTTAAAAGCAAGGGAAATATTTTTTTTGTGATTTTTGAAAAGGTGATTTTGCAATGTTTTGGTATTTTGTGATTTTTCTGAAATGCAAGGAAAAGTATGGAATTTTCATCCACTTCCAGCTTCTACTGCTGGTAAGGCACCCTATCCATTTTACATCAACGATCAAGACGAGTCTCACACAGTTAAGTGCCATAGTTTTACATCTTCGGATGAGGAGATTTTGAGGGTTTTCAGTCAACACACCCACAAAGTTACCTATTCCTCATGTGCAATGCACATAGACCACGTATCGTCTGACGGACTCCTTCGGCCACAAAATGAGCCACATCCTCACATTTCCCTTAGTCAATCCAGTTTGGGGCCTTACGTTGCTCACAATTCCGTGAGGGTGCGCTCCACCTCCCAACAGCCTTAATCCCCTTTATGAGTTTTAGGAACAGGGAACCTCCGTCAGATTCAGCAGCGACTTCCAAATCAAGGTTGTCTATCACGGTGCGTTCAACACAAACAGGATTGCGGGGCTCTGCCTGCCTCAGCCTTTACCTGTTTTAAAAGATTCCGGACACCCATACGATCAACTGCCAGCCATGTTCGGAACAGGTTGGGGAAGAAAGCCCCCGAGAAGTTAATCCCAGTGTAGTTTTAGGTCTTTGGACCGCTGGGGATGAATTTGTGAAATTGATAGTGAATTTTTTTTATTTTTTATTTTTTATTTTATTATTATTATTTTTTTGGAAAATGTTCGGTATCAGCGGATCTTGATCCGAGCGGTTAAGACTGCTATCGGTTTTTATTTAAAAAGTCCCTCGGGATCTTGATCCCGACGTAGTTTAAGGTCTTCGGACCACAAAACTGCACAAAACAGGGCAAACACATTTTTTTTTTGGAAAATGTCCGGTGTCAGCGGATCTTGATCCGAGCGGTTAAGACTGCTATCGATTTTTATTTAAAAAGTCCCTCGGGATCTTGATCCCGACGTAGTTTAAGGTCTTCGAACCAAAAAAATATGTACATGCTGAAAATACATTCTTTTTTTGTGATTTTTTCGAAATGATCCAGGTCATCAGATCTTGGCCTGAACGGCTGGGATCGATGCTGGTTTTTATTAAAAGTCTCTCGAGATGTTAATCCCGACGTAGTTTGAGGTCTTCGGACCCAAAATATGTACAAGCAGGGCGAACACATTTTTTTTTTTTTTTTTGGAAAATGTCCGGTGTCAGTGGATCTTGATCCGAGCGGTCAAGACTGCTACCGATTTTTATTTAAAAAGTCCCTCGGGATCTTGATCCCGACGTAGTTTAAGGTCTTCGACCACAAAACTTTACAAAATAGGGCAAACACATTTTTTTTTGGAAAATGTCCGGTGTCAGCGGATCTTGATTCGAGCGGTCAAGACTGCTACCGGTTTTTATTTAAAAAGTCCCTTGGGATCTTGATCCCAACGTAGTTTAAGGTCTTCGGACCAAAAAAATATGTACATGTTGAAAATACATTCTTTTTTTTGTGATTTTTTCGAAATGATCCAGGTCATCAGATCTTGGCCTGAACGGCTGGGATCGATGCTGGTTTTTATTAAAAGTCTCTCGAGATGTTAATCCCGACGTAGTTTGAGGTCTTTGGACCCAAAATATGTACAAGCAGGGCGAACACATTTTTTTTTTGGAAAATGTCCGGTGTCAATGGATCTTGATCCGAGCGGTCAAGACTGCTACCGGTTTTTATTTAAAAAGTCCCTCGGGATCTTGATCCCGACGTAGTTTAAGGTCTTCGGACCATAAAACTGTACAAAACAGGGCAAACACATTTTTTTTTATTTAAAAATGTCCGGTGTCAGCGGATCTTGATCCAAGCGGTCAAGACTGCTACCAGTTTTTATTTAAAAAGTCCCTCGGGATCTTGATCCCGACGTAGTTTAAGGTCTTCGGACCAAAAAAATATGTACATGCTGAAAATACATTCTTTTTTTGTGATTTTTTCGAAATGATCCAGGTCATCAGATCTTGGCCTGAACGGCTGGGATCGATGCTGGTTTTTATTAAAAGTCTCTCGAGATGTTAATCCCGACGTAGTTTGAGGTCTTCGGACCCAAAATATGTACAAGCAGGGCGAACACTTTTTTTTTTTTTGGAAAATGTCCGGTGTCAATGGATCTTGATCCGAGCGGTCAAGACTGCTACTGGTTTTTATTTAAAAAGTCCCTCAGGATCTTGATCCCGACGTAGTTTAAGGTCTTTGGACCACAAAACTGTACAAAACAGGGCAAACACATTTTTTTTATTTATTTTGAAAAATGTCCGGTGTCACCGGATCTTGATCCAAGCGGTCAAGACTGCTACCGGTTTTTATTTAAAAAGTCCCTCGGGATCTTGATCCCGACGTAGTTTAAGGTCTTCGGACCAAGAATATGTACAAGCGAGCAGTAATCAAGGGCAGAGATTCCCGGGATTCCTCTTGGAATGGTTCAGATCATCCGGTCATGACTTTGGATGGTTGAGATCACTGTTTGACCAAGTCAATTTTTCTTTCTTTCCTTGAAAATTCCATGGAACTTTTCCACATCATCAAGCCAATTTCTCATCAATTTCTCACAAGATGAGATTTTGGTGAGATTTCTTACTTTTTCTCTTCATTCTCTTCCATCACTTCATTCTTACATGGAGGTACAAGATTCACTTGCAACCATCCTTCCCAAGGAGGAGTTCTTCCCAAGGAGAGAGGGTGAGAAGTCGTTTCACCTAGGTGGGAGGTAGGACGGCCCCCTGGGCGCCGCCCAAGCCGTCCCTGCCCTCTGATTTCTTCAGTGGGTTGGGTAAAAGGGCCCTCCCCTTTTCTATATAACATGGGGCATCCTTACCCCTTCCAACGTGCAATCTCTCTCTTCTCTCTCTCATACTCTTTCTTTCTTAAAGTTTTCTCTCTCCTTTTGGTGGTTCTTTGCTTCTCTCAAGTGGTGGGCCTTAGAGAAGTTTTGGGACAGCAAGGTGGTCCCTCTTTGGTGAGTGGTAAAGGTATGGACCACTCCCTTCTCTTTTGTCTTTTTCCTTCTTCATTGTTTCTCATGGTTCCTTTCTTTTCTTCATGTAGCTATTTCAAAAGAAGTGAAGGTGGGCCCAAGTGTTCTTGACCTTTTTCTAGATCCCCAATCTCTTTCAAAGGTGGTGCATGGAGAAGGACATTGCAAGCTTCCCATTTCATTTTTTCTTTTCTTCTTTTCATACTCCCTTCATGTGTATGTAAAGGGTAATTTTGCTAAGTCCATCAAGTGTGCATGGCAAAATATCCTATCTTTCTTTATAAGAGTTGGGCCTCTTTTCATGTGTATCAAATGGGCTTAAAGTGAAGTCATGGCCCTTTGTGTATTTGATGGGCCCAATGCTTCATTTTGGGCTCCCTCTTACTTTCTCTTTCTTGTCATTTCCTTTGGAGCTTTCTTTTCTTTTCCATTTTCTATTCAAGGTTTGGGCCTATGGGAATGGTAGGGCCCACCTCAAGTTTTGGGCTCATGGGGCTCACTTTGAGTGGCCCCATCTTTCTTCACATGTGTATGGATAAAAGTGACTAGCCCATTCTTCACTTGGATCTCAAGTGGGCTAGATTTCTTAGTTAGGCATTTATGGATAAGTAGCCCAAATCTTCTACCATCTCTTGATTATGATGTACCTCCTTATGTACAAAGTGTGGTGGGCCCCTTAGGATTCTTCCATATGGATGGGCTTTTGGGCCTTCATTGAAACTTAGATTTCTTTGGACCATGTGTGCACCACTACACTTTGTCCATGTAGGCTTTTTTCCTTTCATGCTTTTTCTTTAGATGGATGGATGACTTGAGTTATTTGATCATCTACAAGTCCCTATGAGTGAGTTGTTCCAACAATCTCACTAAGTTCAAATGTTTTTTTTTTCTTGTGGGAGGAAAGTGGTCCTCAAGAGTTTCCTTAAATGTTATCAATCTCAAATGGATGATCCTCCTTCAAGTGAGCTCTCCATGCGACCATAGCTCCTTGAACTTTTCTTGGGGTGCTTAATGGGTCATCCACCATCATTCTCAAAGATGAGTGATTTTTCCTTCAAATTTGTGGGAAAGAATGATACCCATAAGTTGCCCAATTTTGACCCATGCTTTGGGGCATTTTGGATTTTGATCTTCAAGTGGCCTATGTATATCATTCCTAGCCATTTTCATGATGGTTGGGTGACTCATCAAGCCATGCCCTCTTGTGCTCAAATGGTCCCCTTGTTTTGTAAAGAAATTGGTGCACATAAGTTGCCCAAACTTGTCCTTACATGGGCATTTCCAACTTTGATTCTTCATGTGGGCTATGTGCATCCAATTTTTACCATTAGCTTCTTTGATTCATATGTTTGTGGGTAGATCGCCATGTTGTTCTTTTATCAAAACGGTGCACATAGGAATGCCCATGGTTAACCCATGAATGGGTCCTCATGTTTTTTTTTTTTAAGTGGGCTATGTGCTCCTTTCAATCCATTGAGGTGAGGCACTTGGGTTGCTCTTGGGGGCCCATTTTCTTCCTATTCCCTACTTGTCCATGTACATGTGTAAAAAGATGGAAACATCTTAAGTGAGAATCATGGCCTTGGCATAAAAAGTGGATCAATCCTTGGCCACATATGGACTTTGAAGAGGGATTTCTCATGTGAAGTAGGATTCTTATCCCTTGTTGATCTCATGACACTTGAGTGTATTTGTTGTCCAAAGTATGTCCTTGGATGATGGACTTTCTTTGCCTAAGGCATGGCATGCAACCTTCTTTAAGGTGGGCCTTGCTTTCTTCAATGGGCCCAACACATATCCTAGGTAACACATGGAGTTGGACTTTGGATCTTACATTTGAATATGAGTCCAATCCCATGGGTTTCCTGGATGATAATTTGGATTTTAACGGGTAAAGGATAGGGACTTACCTTGCCAAGCTTGTAGGATTCAATGGCGGACGGTACAAGAGGACG
Organism: Liriodendron chinense; assembly: GCA_003013855.2. Classification (NCBI taxonomy): domain Eukaryota; kingdom Viridiplantae; phylum Streptophyta; class Magnoliopsida; order Magnoliales; family Magnoliaceae; genus Liriodendron; species Liriodendron chinense. The sequence goes on from ML058549.1 coordinate 115,500, forward strand.
CCGAGTGATTGATAAGGATGATCCTGCCTTCATCATCCGCCGAGGGGACCATATGTGTTCCTTGGCTATGGAGCACCAACCTCTTCCTGCCATCAAGGGTCGAGGTACCAGGGATCACTGGGATAACTGGGTGAAGCATCCACAGCCTTTACTTGAACGAGTATTGGCTGACACTCCTTTTGCTGGCCTCCTTACCTTACGCTTCCATAACAACAGTGCCAACTGCATGATGCTCGTGGCTCTTTGCGAGAGGTGGGGGGACGAGACCCATACCTTCCAGTTCCCTTGTGGTGAATGGGGAATAACTCCCCTGGATATTTATATGCAAATTGGCTTTCCATTTCATGGGGCAGTTGTTCCCCAGGTTGGCTCTTTGGCTCCCATCACTTCCACTGACTGACTACGGCTTGTCGGTGATGTCCCACCCGAGGATGAATTTCAAGGCCATCAAGTAAAGATGTGATGATTCTACAACACTTTTGCCTCCGTCACTCCCACTACTGAGCTAGAGGCCCTCCACAAAGCACGGGCCATGATCACTTATGCCTTCGGGTCCTTCCTTCTCTGCCACGCCAATGAGAGGGTTGATCCTAAATTTCTTCGCTTGGTTGAGGATCTTCACCACCCCTACAATTGGAACGGGGCTATCCTGACTCATATTTTCCAGGGTCTGGATAAGACCTGTCGGAATAGCCGGTCCTACACTGGTTTCTGGCCTGTCATCGAGGTATTTCTTCATTTACCTTTCTTGGAGACATTTACCTTCTTTCTCTCTCTGATCATTAGGTGTGCTTTTGCCCAGACTTGCTTTTATGACCATTTTCCCCACCTTGCTCCGAGGATACGGAATGACATCGAGCCGCCTTTATATTGCCACATGTACTGGCATCAACAAAATCGTCAGCAGAACTCTCGAGTCTCCGGGGACAACTGCGTGCTGACATAGATAGATTGACCATTGATGATGTAAGTATCTTGCTTTCCTTATTCCTCTTGCTGCACTGTTAACTGATCGTGGTGACCTCATTTGCTGTAGCTCGCTCGGATGCCGTACGCCAGCTTCCCTCTCTATTACACCCCTCAGCGTGTGGAGGCATATGATGCTTCATGTCTCCGTATCATGCTTTCTGACGCTGAATCATTTCAGTGGTATCTGGGTGAGAGGTTGCTTCGGCAGGTCACTGGGGTGGCTCGGGTCCCTTGTTCTGCACCTCCTCCAACTGCTCAAATCCCAGCTGATGAGATAGCTGATGCTCTTGTGGGCCAGCCCGGGTTTCATTTCACGATCCCGAATCGCGACTATGATGAGTGGTATTTGCTGTACGGCCAGGGGCCTCTGCTTCCTCCGCTCTATGTTCCAGGGGGCCTTCGCAGATATGCTGGAGGCTCAGTGACAGCTCCTTTGATGGATCTTTACCGTCGAGAGCGGGACGAGAGGAGGGACAATGACGACTATGTTAGTGACTTGTAGCCTGCTTTTATGAAGGTGTATTCAGCTTGCTTGATGTACAACTTTTTGCTTTTACTTTCTTCTGTATCAAAATCTTTTGGATGAATACACAACCTCAATTCTTCTCAAATTACTTGATGACGCCTGGATGCTTTGATTTCTAACTCATTCTTTAATGATTTGTGGGAGATGAGACTTCTTAACTGTATGGATGATGACTTGAACGGTTCAGATTGCTTAATTTTGGCCTTGTGGGCCCTCTCTAGACCTCAGCTTTGCTTTGGAGCACCTTTTCTTGATGTTTTATGAGGTTCAGAAGCCTTCTTATGGTGTGGATGGTGACTTGAACGGTTCAGATTGCTTGATTAGGCCTTGTGGGCCCATTTGATGATCGGATCTTGGACCTGGCCTTCTTTCTTGATGATCAAACCTTTGATCTTGCTATTTCATGACTTATGTAAGCTTTTCCATGGTTTAGATCATGCTGTTCTGGTCTTCGAATGGCTCAGATTGCTTGTGGCCCTCTCTTGATCATCTTTCCCTTTCTTTGACTTGATCAGACCCATTCTGGCCGCAGTGCTTAGTGATTGGATAGGTGGGATACCTTCCAAATGATTCTGATCGATCTCAAACGAAATCTGAAATGGATTGGAGCCTTGGGCGGCCCTCAGGGTGCCATTTGCTGATGTGGACTGTCAACCTCACCTACCAACAACCATGGAGCCAATCCCACGGAGAGAGAGAGAGAGAGAGAGAGAGAGAGAGAGAGTCCGTACGAGTGGCCCAGAGCGAGCCGCCCAGGATTCGCCTCTTGTGCGGTCCGTGCGGGTTCTGGTTCGGACCTTTCTTCCCTGCTTTCTGTTGCTGTCTCCTCATTCCTTGTACCAGGCTTTTCGATTTCAGCCATGTTTCCTCTCTTTGTCTCATCTTTTCTTCTCTTTTTGTCTTCTTCTCACTTTGTCCTCTCTCAAACAATGGACGGTGGAGATTCAAGGGCTGTGGGGACTGTTCATGATGGGTCCCACACTTCAGATTTTCAATTGAGCTTTGATAAAGGGGAGATGCCTTTAATGGATGGGGTAGATGGGGCATTAAGAGGGGGTATTGATGAAGACTTAAGCTTGGTGGTTGGTGTAGCTTTGAATGACTCCATAAATGGTGGGATGGCTGTAAATTTGGATTTGAATGGAGCATTAGATGATGGGATTTTGGATGGTATGGATGAGATGGGGAGTGTGGCCATTGGTGAGGCTATGCATCCCTGGTCTGTGGGCCACCTAGATGATGTGATTGATGGTGGTGATGGGACCATGATGGACATATATGGGCTGATCTCATGTCTGGATGGGATGGATGGTTCAGATGATACCTTTGACGGTTTGGATGCTCTTGATGAGGGCCAAGATGTGCGGCATACTTGTTTGGGTGGTCTTGACGTGATCATTGATGATGTCCCCCTGATGATGGACGGTGTGGATGCCTCGATGATCCCTTTGATCGGCCAGGATGATGACTGGATTCATGATTTCCTGTTGGAGAGGGCCGCAGGTCCAAATATGACCGTTGATTCTTTGATCGGGGTAGCCGGGACCCTTCTGGATGGTTCAGATGTATTTTTTGATAGTCAGATTGGCCAGGATGCCACGATGTGTGGTGTGATATTCACTAATAGCCCTTTTGATGGGGAGTATCGTCCTTCTCCTGATCGTCGGTCCTTTGCGCACTCTGTTCATGAGGTGGGCGAGTCTTCTCATGCGGCTGAGGTCGTAACAGTTTCAGACAGTGATGCAACTATATCAGACATAGCCGTTACTAGGGGCAGGTCAGGGGCTGTTGAGTCTACAGAGGTTCCAGCTTTTCCTTCTCCTTCGCCCATTGATCTTCCGATCCTTGATGAGTTGTCATTGATTTTCGGGCCCTTTGTTCTGGATGGGATTCCTGTGAGGACTTGTCAGCTGCTTCCTCGTCCTTCTTGCTCGCCACGACTGCTTGCTTGGCTTGACAGCCTGTCAGCTTATGAGATTCGGGATTTGGAGTCCTATGGCTTCGGCAGTCTGATCCATATGGCTAGAGTTGACATTAACTGGAAGATGCTCGGGGCCGCACTGATTGATTGGGTCCCCTCGTTGAACTTGTTTGCATTTAACGACATGGAGATGGGACCCTCTTTGGAGGAGCTTGCGCGCTTGACTGCCTTCCTTGGGATTATGCTCAGTATTTTTCGCCGAAGACATTGCCGAAGACTGCCACACCGCAAAACTGGTTTGGGATCCCCTATCTTGTTCGTCCTGCATCTGCCGGCCGGGATGCTGTAGTGTTCTCCCTGGATTTGCTATATGATCTTTTTTCGGGTCCTCAGAGTGTGGCAGAGTCTCTACTTGCTCAAAATGCACTGATATTCTGCTTGATTGCTGAGGTGCTATTCTCGGGATGGCGGAGGTCCCAGACTCCTTTGCTTTTTGAGGTGATGAGCCGAGCTATCCGACGTCAGGGGATCATTTCTCTCATCCTGGCTAAGCTGTTTAATGGGATGACTAACTGTGCCCTAGGCCGCACTCGTGTCCTTCATGGCTGTTGTGCATTTCTTCAAGTATCTTTTCTGCACCTTTCCTTTTCTTTTCTTGTCTTCTGAGAATTTCTTTGCCTTAGCTGAACTTCTTTTTGTGATCAGGTCTGGCTATGGGAGCGTCTTTCGCTGACTATTCCTGTACCATTTCCTGGCATTCCTAGCTCTGAGTCATGCGTTATATCATAGAGTTTCTTCCGCATACGGCTAAGATGAGCGAGCCCTTGTATCGCAGGATGTTTGCTAAACTTCGTGACTGGAATGTTCGTTGGGAATCATCTTGGCTTTCACTTCCTTAGTGCTTTGCGATGCGCACCGCCTTCCTCTGATGTTGGTAGGCTTTCGATCTTACTTTTCTTACCATCCTATTCGGTTACTGCAGCAGTTTGGGTATGAGCAGGATGTTCCTCTTTTTGCTTTCACGGGTATCGGGCGTCAAGTGCTTCCATCTAGATCCTCTGATTTTAGGACTCGGGTTGACGGATCCTGGGCGAGTTACCTGACTGCTGATTTGCTAGGTTTTGGGCTGCGAACTTTTCCGATGGCGACCGCCCCATATCAGTACTGGGTTGCTGAGCAGTCTTTGTATCGACGTATCCCTTGCTGGCACCAGACTGCTGATGAGGATGAGCAGGATATCCTTGGAGATGCCGGCTCTTCATCTGGTTCATATGAACCCTTTGAGAAGCGCCCATTCATTGATCCTAGCTTCCTTTTGGCCACTCATGGCCATTTGCTGTCCGAGATTTTCGCACTTCGGTATCATTGTGAGATGATGTCGAGGAGATTGGCTGTCGATCAGAGGTTGTCTGATGAGGAGACAGTGATCGATTCCCTTGAGCGCAATGAGGTGCATTACCTGCGTATGGAGGTGAGCAGGTTGAGAGCGAGACTATCTCATTATGAGTCAGAGGACTTACCTGATGTGGCCGAGGAGGAGGGTAGAGATTGATTGTGTTGGCTACCTGCACATTCTTTTTTTTTTTTTGCATATATATGATTGATGATGACGCATTTTTTGTATTTTTTGAAAAAGATGACATGATATGTGTAAAAGAAATATGATGCTTTTAATGAAAAAGAAGAAAACTTTTTTTTGAGAATCTATTGTGCCATGAGTTGTCTTGTGAGTGTGTCTGTCGGGATATAGGAATCAGAGCTGGGGCTCGGCCAATGCTTTGACCGATGTCTCGAGATTTGACTTGAGTGCTCCTTTGGTTCCCTAGAGATGTAGGCAACGGAAACTATTGCCTCCCGAGATTGTCGAAATTTGTAGAGCTCTTCGTTCCTGACTGCACTTCTTCTTGTTCTTGAACTGTAACTACTTGAACCGACCTGGACTGTCTGATTTCTTGGTACCTGCACTTTTAATTTTTTTTTTATTTGAGCCATTTTTGTCTGCAGTGCTCTTTCGAGTTTTCACTACAGCCAGTTTTTCCCGTCATTTTTGGCCGTGGCGCCCTTTCGGGTTTTCACCACGTCCCGGGTGTTTGATCTTGCCTGCCCCTTGGCAGCTATGCTGTTTTTACCCTCGGCGCCCTTTCGGGTTTTCACAAAGTCTGCTGTATGCCCACTGTTTTTACTCGGAATGCCCTTTCGGGTTTTCACTCCGCCCTCTTTGTTTAGGCACACATTTTCTTTTTCTCTTTTTTTTTCTTTTTTTTTCTGGATCTTTGGATAATTGTGGCGGTCGGGAATCCATCGTTGCCGACCGATGGCAGTCTCTCAGCCCTTATCCTAGGTTACCATGATAGAGATGTCGGTCTTAGCCGTAGACCTTTCTGAGATGAATGGATGGATGACTGTGTTTCTTCTTGGGTTAATTTTTCTTGAGTGCCTTATTTTCGCTTCCCGTTTTCTTTCTCTTTTTTTCTCTTTTTTTTCTTTTTTTTTTTTTGTCCTTTGAATCCCCTTATTTGAAACACTTGTTGGTGGACGGAAATGATTTCTCAGAGGCTTTAGCTTCGACCTCTTGACTTCAGCTCTATTAAAGTAACTCTTGATAAGGTCAGAATGACTTACCCGTGAAAGATCTTCACTTTGTCGGCGTTGATTGGCTCGGGAAGATCCACCCCCCTCATGCTGGTGAGTCGGAGGGTGCCTACGGGAAGTACTTCTCTGATGATCAGCGGTCCGTCCCACGAGGGTTTGAACTTTCCTCTGGGATCTGGAAGGTGCGATGGTATAATCTTCTTCATGACCATGTCGCCTACCTTGAAACTTCTTTTTCGGACTCTCTTGTTGTAAGCCCGAGCGATCCTTTTCTGGTAACATTGAGAATGACTTATCGCACGCATGCGCTTCTCATCTGCTAGCTGCAACTGATCGAATATGGCCCGTTGCCATTCTCCTTCTTCAATTATGCTTTCTAGTAACACCCGTAGCGATAGTATTTCCACCTCGACTGGTAGAACTGTTTCCATTCCATAAGTAAGCTCGAAAGGAGTAACGCCCGTAGCAGACCGTACAGACGTTCGATAAGCCTAAAGTACATATGGGAGCATATCCGACCAATCTCGATAGGTCACGACCATCTTCTCGAGTATCCTGACGATTGTCTTGTTTGCGGCTTCTACCCAACCATTCATCTGAGGACGGTAGGGGCTTGATCGATGACGTTGAATCTTGAATTTGCTGAGGAAGTCATCCATCTTCTTGTTGACGAACGGGGTCCCATTATCTGTGATGATAGCATTAGGGATTCCATACCGGCATATGATGTTGTTCTTCATGAATTTGATCACCTGAGATGCTGCAATCGTGGTATAGGAGGCTGCTTCTACCCACTTAGTGAAGTAGTCGACTGCCACAAGTATGTACTCATGACCGTTTGATGCTTTGGGACTAATCTTGCCGATGATGTCGAGTCCCCACATGGAGAAGGGCCAGGGGGTGGTCAGGTTGTATAATTCTGATGAGGGGGCATGGATTTGATTCGCATGCTCCTGACACTTGAAGCATTTTCTGACGTGCTGGCAGCAGTCTGTCTCCATGGTGAGCCAATAGTAGCCAAGTCGTAGAATCTTCTTCGCCATCATGTGCCCGTTCATGTGTGGGCCACAGATTCCTTCATGTATTTCTTTCATGATCTTTGCAGCTTCTGTTTCATCGACGCATCGAAGGAGGATGTGATTATAGGATCGCTTGTAAAGAACTTCGCCACTGATGGTGAACTGGCCGGCCAAACGCTGGATGGTTCGGCGATCTGTTGCTGTTGCTGACTCCAGATACTCCTGGGTTTCGAGATATTGCTTGATGTCAGCATACCAGGGTTTGTCAGGGACAGCTTCGGCTTCTTCTATTTGCAGGCAGAAAGCAGGTTCTTCTTGAATTTCGACTGTGAGCTCCCATTCTGAAGCTCCTTTCGGGATCTCGAGCATTGACGCGAGTGTAGCGAGAGCATCTGCAAACTGATTCTTAGCTCTGGGCATGTATGAGAAGGTGACTTCTTTGAATTCTTCGATCATATTTTTAAAATACACATGATATGGTATCAACTTCTCATCCTTGGTTTTCCATTCGCCATTGGTCTGATTGATGATAAGCTGTGAGTCTCCAAATACTCGTAGCTTCTTGACGCCCAGGATTATGGCTTCCCTTAAGCCAGCGATGCATGCTTCGTACTCTGCCATGTTGTTAGTGCACTCGAATGCTATGCGCCTTGAGATAGGAATAGGGACATCAGCTGGAGAGTAGAGGATCGCTCCAATACCGCTCCCTTTAGAATTTGCTGCGCCGTCGAAGAATAATGTCCATTCATCTTTTTTCTTCTTTTCTTCCCCTTCAATAAGCAAGAGATCTTCATCAGGGAAGAATGTCTTGAGCGGTTGATAATCCAGGAGGGAGTGGGCCGCAAGATGATTGGTGAGGGCCTGCCCCTTGATTGCCTTCTGAGTGACATAGGTGATGTCGAACTCAGACAGGAGTAGCTGCCATTTAGCTATCCTTCCAGTGAGTGCCGGTTTCTCGAACAGGTACTTGAGCTGATCCATGTGAGCGAGGAGGAGAATAGGGAATGCAATCATGTATTGACGGAGTCGCTGAATTGCCCAGACTAGGGCGAGACAAGTCTTCTCGATCGGGGAATACCTGGTCTCGTAGTCGGTGAACTTTCGGCTCAAATAATATATTGCCTGTTCCTTCTTCCCGGTCTCGTCGTGCTGTCCGAGGACACAGCCAATGGCTTCTGCTGCTACCGAGATGTATAACAATAGTGGTCGTCCAGGAGTGGGTGACACTAGGACTGGAGGATTCATGAGATATTTCTTGATGCGATCGAAGGCGACTTGGCAATCATCATTCCATTCTTTTGGAACGTTCTTTTGGAGGAGCTTAAAAATGGGCTCACAAATAGGTGTGAGCTGTGCGATGAAGCGACTGATGTATTGAATTCTGCCGAGGAAGCCACGGATTTCTTTCTCTGTTCTAGGAGGGGGCATCTCGATGATTGCTCTGGTTTTGGTCTCGTCGACCCTGATGCCATCCTCGCTCACCATAAAGCCGAGGAGCTTACCTCCCATTGCACCGAAGAAACATTTCTGAGGGTTGAGATGGAGCTTGTACTTTTCTAATCTGTTGAATAATTTCTTTAGATCTTCAAAGTGCCCTTCAATTGTGCGAGATTTGACGATCATCTCATCCACATATACTTCAAGCTCTTTGTTCATCATGTCGTGGAATAGTGCTGTCATTGCTCGTTGATATGTTGCTCCTGTGTTCTTCAGACCGAACGACATTACCCTGTAGTAGAAAGTCCCCCAGGGAGTGATGAACGATGTCTTCTCGCGATCTTCGACGGCTATCTTGATCTGATTGTAACCTGAGAACCCGTCCATGAATGAGAAGACTTTGTATCCAGCAGTGTTGTCGACCAGAGTGTCGATATGTGGCAAAGGGAAGTCATCTTTGGGACTAGCTTTGTTGAGATCTCGGAAGTCGATGCACATTTGAACCTTGCCATCCTTCTTTGGTACTGGTATGATGTTGGCGAGCCATTCAGGGTAGTTGGAGACTACCAAGAATCCTGCATTGTACTGCTTGATGACTTCGTCTCGGACTTTCAGAGCCCATTCTGGCTTCATTCTTCGAAGTTTCTGCTTTACTGGCTTCATATCTGACTTGGTTGGCAGATGGTGTACCACAAGCTCTTCATCGAGCCCCGGCATGTCTTCATATGAGAACGCAAAGTTGGACAGTCGTGGAGCTAGGAACTCTATCATTTTCTGTTTCATCTCAGGTGGCAACGATTTTTCAATACGTACTTCCCTAGGGATCTCAGGTGTCCCCAAGTTTACTATCTTAAAATCATCGGCTACAACATTGGCTTTGGATTCTAATTTTTTGAGGAGATCCTCAAGTTCGGGAGCTGGATCATCATCTTCCTCATCCCGAGCTTCGCCCAGACCCATGAGCTCGAAGTCTAATTCGATGTCAAAGTCATATGATTCGACTTCAAACTCATGCGACTCTTTAGATGAACTTGGCACACTATTGAATGCAAGAAAAGAAATGTTTTTTGGTTTTTGAGATTTTTCTGAAATGGAAATACTAGATGTTTTGGCTTTTGAAAGTTTTTTATTTTTTTGGATTTTCGAAATTCATGGGACTTTGAACAAGTGGGCATTGCAGACCATGATTGAGCCCAACTTGTTCCAAAGCTCCGGTCACTGCTTAAACAGGCATTTTTTTTTTGAAGTCAGAGCCCTCAGATGGCTCTTTGGCTGATTCAAGAGTTAGGGGAACGGATGACCATTCAGGACCCCACACTTCCTCCCCTGAAGAGGTGGGGGTTAATGATTCGGGCGAAGAATCACAGTTTGGCCCAATGACCATGACTTTTCGCTGGTCGGGTTCGAGATCTGAGTCGTACTCAGTCCCTCCCGGATCACTTACCTCGCATTGCAGTTCGTGTGGTTCCACAGTGAGACACATGTTCGGAATCTGGACATCGGACCAATCCAGGGCTGGCCATTTCCCTTTCTTGGTCCAATGGATGGGTTGCTTCTGCCCCTGGCTGATGATTGTTGATGTTGATATGGGCGACTCGTGCCCCTTGCTGATTGATGCTGAGATGGGCAAATTGTGCCCCTGACTGGCTGGAATTGAAGCGGGCAGGTTGTGCCCCTGGTTGGGAGCAGGTATCAAAGTGACCTGGTCCTAAAGCTGCTGTATTTGACTTCCTTCTTCATCTTCATCATTTCCTTCTTCTTCTGGAGGCTTAGACAGTTCGAGAATCTGATCCCATCGAATGGGGGCCCACGTGGCCCAAACTAGGCTCATCGGGAGGCCTTTATGTAGTGCAGTCGGTTGATTCCCTCCCGGGTCTTTGCAAGGTTCTCCTGGCTTGACGAATTGGATGGGTGAGCACCGAAATTTCTTCCTTCTTTTGTCCATGAAGATCGCCCTGTATTCGAGTCCCCATTTGCGTTGGTTATATATCAGCAGTACCTTTCTAGACTTGAAATGATTCTTCATTCGGTATTTGAGGCTCAGACGTTCTGCCGGTGAAAAGACACGGTCCACCCTTATCGGTTTTGGATTGGCGATAGAGTTCACAGTCTCGAATTCGAAACTGTGAAATGGGATGTCTTCTTCAGAGTGCTGGATATCGATGACTGGGATGTCTGGTTCAGTGGCAGCAGCATTGGAAGGAATGATGAGCTCCTTCTCTGCATGGATAGAGATCACTTGATTTCCACAGATGTATTTCACTCGTTGATGCACGGTTGATGGCACAGCTCCAACCTTGTGCAGCCAAGGTCGTCCGAGCAACATGTTGAAAGAGGCTGATATATCCAGGATTTGGAATGTAATGGTGGAGATTTCCGGACCTATCTGTACCTCTATGTCGACCTCCCCTTCCACTGATCGGCGGGTGTTGTCGAATGCTCTGACGCATATGGTGCTGGGTCGAAATGAAGAAGGACTGATTCCCAGACGTTCCGCAGTTTTAAGCGGGCAGACATTTAAGCTTAAGCCATTATCGATAAGGACCAGCGGGACACAGAGGTCATTGTATCATAAGGCTATGTTGAGGGATCGCCCATGATCGCGTCCTTCTGGTGGTAACTCATTATCGGTGAATGTGATGGCGTGTGGAGCCAGGAGTTGTCCAATCATCAATGCTATCATTTCAGGTGCCGTATCGGAGGAGACATGAGCATCGCTCAAGGTTTTGACAAACATTTCTCGGTGTATGCGAGATGTGCAGAGTAGCTCCCATACTGAGATTTGAGCAGGGATTGACTTGAGCTGAGTCACCACATCATATGCGGCTTCATTTTTGTTACCGAGGCCTGAGAGGGCGCCTCTGGGATCTCCTCTGTTCTGATTATCTCTTCGGATGCAACGCCTATTGGGATTCATGTTTCCCACTTCCGCACATTCTGGATAGTGCCATGGGACCTCTTTATAATTTTCCTCACCTTTGCCTTCTAGGACCACCGGTCCTTGCAACGGTGCTGGTGTGGGCACCAGATCTTCCTCGTACGGAGCTTTTGCCTTGAGAACTACATTGTTGCCTATGCTGAAGGGGTAATATCGAGGCTTGTCTTCATAGATCACATAAGGTTGCGGTCCTGGCTTGACCGTTCCTAGAGCATGAGGCTCCCATGGAATGAATACTGGTCCTCTTGATATGGCAGGAGGTTTCTCTGTTCGTCCTAGCTGTCGTAATGTGATTGACATGCCTCCGGGATTTGCCCCTTGCAATATGACTGGCTCAACTGGAGGAGCTCCTTCCAAGACAATGGGCTCTTGCTGCTGATGAGTATGGTTTCTCCATGGCGAATTGTATTGTTCCTGTGCTGAAATTGCCCCTTACAAGATGACAGCCTCGTATGTGGGCTTGATGTATGATTGTGCTCCTTCCAGAATGACTGGCTCCCAACATGAAGGGCTGTAAGATGCCCCTTGCACAACTGGCACATCATATGGAAGTGTTCCTTTGAGTACTACCAGCTCGGAGACTGAAGGAGGAAAGGGACTTACCCCTTGCATGATCGGAGGAGGATTTGTTGGCCCATAAGTGTAGGCATGAATGGACTGGATAGGGGAGAAGAAGCGATCGAGGCGCTCCCCTTCTTCTATGCTGTTGACTGTAGGGCCACGAGACGAACTGGGGTCCATCGGATGCTGAGGCAGAGGATTCTAAAGGATGTTGGTGGAAGCTGTTGAAAGAGTTCCAGGGACCGAGATGACGATCTTTCGGTCGTCGATTAGATCTTGTATGGCATTCTTCAAAGTAAAGCATCGATCAGTGGTGTGGTAAAGCATTGATGGTAGGCACAGTACTCATTTTCTCGGTAGTTAGGAGGTAGAGGATGAGGAGGAGGCCTGGGTGTCATCAGAGTGAGTAACTGCTTTTGTACCAGCATAGTCATGACTTGACTAAGTGGTTGAGTGAGTGGAGTGAACTTCCTGAACTCCCTGTAATTCTGCCTATTCTTGTATGAGTATTGACCATTCCCTCTGACTTGCTGCTGCTGTCGAGTTGGTTGTGGCTATGGTTGCGGATTTGGTTGTGGTTGATACCTCTGAGGTTGGTGCTGAACCTGATTCTGCTGATGCTGTTGATGTCCCTGTGGGGGAGCATATTGATTACCCTGAGCAGTGATGCTGATATTATTTACCTTTCTCGGGCAGGGAGGAGAACCGCTGCGGTTTCCGTTCCCATATCCGATGGGTCTTCCCTCCACTCTGTTCCTCTTGACTGGAGTGGCTTGATGAGGCCATGGGGAGATCGTCCCGGCCTGGATTCCTGCTTCAACTTGCTCTCCAGCACGGATTAACTGTGAGAAATTCGCATATGGATGCGAGATGAGATATCCAGATATGCCCGGATATGTTGAATGAACAATCATGGAGATTTTTTCTTCGTCGTCGATAGGTGTCCGCATTCTGGCTGCCATAGCTCGCCAACGTCCCACATAAGCTGATAGTGTTTGATCACTCCTTTGCCTGAGAGCTGCGAGGTCGGCTCTTCTGGGTGCCATGTTGAGATTGTACGCAAATCTGTCGACGAAAGCCTGGGAGAGTTGTTCCCACGTCCTGATGCGGTGGCAGTCCAATGAGGTGTACCAATCTAGGGCATCGCCCTTCAGAGATTTTTGGAACAAGAGAATGAGGGCCCCTTCATTTCCTGAGATTGCACTCAGCTCTCCACAGAAGGCCTTGAGATGTGCTGTGGGACAACCGCTGCCATCGTATCTTTTGAATTTTGGTACCTCAAAGTTTTGAGGTACTTGAGCATCTGGGAAAGGACACAAGTCTCTGAACTTGGTCGAAGGTAGATCGATTCCTTGTTGTCGCTGAAGATGATTTTGCAAGATCTAGAACTGCTCCAGCAACTCGTCCAGTCCTGAGTGATCCGTTCGAGCGACTGGTGCCTCTTAGAGTAAGGCACATTCCTCTTCGGCATAGTGGTCGATGTCTTCGACCCTATGGGTTTGCTGAAAAGCAACCGCGGGTTGCTGAAATTGATTTGATGATTGAACTGGATTCTGATGAACTTGTGCTTGAAAGGACTGTAATTGAACTGGAGATTGTACTAAAGGTTGAACTGGAACTTGCTGGAAATTAACTGGAGATTGCTGAATTAAAGATTGCTGAAAATTAACTAGAGTTTGCTGAATTGAATATTGCTGAAAATTAACTGGAATCCCATCAGCGGGGATATGCTGGAATTGAAAAGTGCTCCTGTTTGCAGGAGGCTGAGATGTTGGGAAGTGACCCCCTTGTTGGGTATTCGCCACTGTTCGCTGATTGATGTGGACTTGACACTGACCCCCATTGTGGGCATTCGTCAGTGCTGTCCCTGTTGCTGGAAATTGAATTGAAATCCCATCGGCGGGGATGTACTGAAATTGAAAAGGGGTCCCATCGGCGGGGACATGCTGAAATCTACTGAGACTGTTGTTTGCAAGATTGACTGGAAGCTGACTGTAAGTCCCTGCGACGGGAGTGCTCTGAGACGGCCTTGTTGTCGCGGGAAGGTACTGAGGAGGATGCCCCATGGCAAAGGGCTGAGATGACTGCAGTCGGTAGTCTTGGCCAGACTCCGATGGTTGTGCTTGATTTGAACTGGAGGCCGGAGGAACCCGGCATGGCTGCTGAGATTGCTGAATTGGGCCAACCTGATTGTTGGCTGCGGCGGTTGCTTGTGCTTGCATGAATTGCAAGAGCATTTCTTGCACTGCTCTCATTCCTTGTGCTAATTCTTGCATGATTGGCGTATTCTCGATTGGTTGTTGCGCTGGAGGTTGCGCTTCGGTCATTTCAAGAGTAGGGAAGAGATGAGTTTCTTCTTCGTGGTCGGACATGGCTTGTTGAACCCAAGTGCGGATTATGCTGCGGTAGGGAAGTTGTTTCCGAACACGTTGAGCCCGAGGAGGCACAATGGTGAGGACTATACTCTACTTTTTTTGAGTTTTAGGATTTTCTTTTTTTTTTTTTTTGGGGTTTTGGGTAGAATGCTATGCAGATGAGATTGTATAAGGACTAATGACTTTCAAGTACGGGAAGGATTCTGTTTTTCAAGTCGGATCACGACTAGTGGGACTAGCTTATCCCCGGCAGAGTCGCCATTCTGTGGACCCTCATCGTTCCGCACTCCCACACGACGTTCTCGTCCCTTTCCTTTCGGGAAAAGAAGAAGAGGTGCGTGAGTGCGAATCGCCGTTTGTGCTACTGGCTTGCCTCGTTCTCGAGGGCTTTGTTTGGTTGTCGTGTTAAGCTGGATGTGTTTAAATGAGTTTATATAAGACCAGAGTCGCCACTAGCCAGTTACTTCGAATTTACAGTCGGCTAGACCCCGTAGAAACGTTAGAGAAAGGAATCCAAAGATTTCTTCCTCTAAAATAACTCCTTTTGATCTGCGGCCAGAGATTCGAGGTAAGGGATCACGGTTACAGGGTGGGAAGAGGTTAAGCACCCCACACACTGCCCGTACCAAAGTACGGTCTCTACTTCACAGAATCGAACGAATACTTGAAAGTCTGTTTTAATCCTCATACATTCTCATAGATGACGTGATGCGTGAATACAGGTATGAACAATAAGAGTTTCTGATGGGCAGGTTTCACTAACAGGCAAGCCCAGAGCATACGCTCGAACTGACAGGTGCTTTATGTAGAATGCATGATGTGTGTTTGAATAATCAAAGTGCTTGTAGTGATATGTATATGAATGCAGGTTTGAACGGTAAGAGTTTCTGATGAGCAGGTTTCACTAACAGGTAAGCCCAGAGCATACGCTCGAACTGACAGGTGCTTTACGTAGAATGCATGCTGTGTGTTTGAATAATCAAAGTGCTTGTAGTGAAGCAGGGGGGTTGGAAGAAAAGTAAATGTTGCACTTATGCTAGATGCGAATGAGATGATGCTGGTAAAAGAGTAGCTAGATGGATGGAGGTGTCGCAAGGTTTGCTTCGAGTGGCTGGATCAAGACTTGGATAGCTTGGGAGAGTTGGACCAGTGGTCAGGCTAGGCTGGACCAGGGCTAGGCTCTCCTCACTCGGGCTCTCCTTGGTGGAAAGATGGGCTAAAAGGGTGGAGAAAAACTCAGACGGACGGGTCGCTGGACTGGATGAAGTGGATGCTGAAATGAGAAGGGGAGGGGGGTATTTATAGCAGCGGGCAGTGGCAGAACCCGTAAATATTTTTGGGCGGCCCCTACGGACACTCCTCGGTTTCCAACGCGTGGTACGGCCATGTCTCGGGGCTGCTGTTTTGACTCAGTGGGTTGACTCGGTGAGTTGACTCAGCGGGTCGACTCGGTGATTTGACTCGGCGGGTTGACTCGGTGGGTTGACTCGGTGATTTGACTCGACGGGTTGACTCAGCGGATTGACTCAGTGAGTTTGACTTTTTTAGGATTTTTTTACTGATTTTTTTTTGGGGGGGGTTTTCAGGCTGATGTTTAGGGGCGAGTTGGCTGGGTTCAGGCTTGAGTTGGGCTATGGATTGGAGCCTACAAGGGTGAGTTTGGCTGAGTTTGGACTTGGGATTTGGGGGTATGGTCCTCCATTCATCCAGCTATCTCTACCAACAGTGTAGCCGAAGGTGGGGTGTCTACACATGGTCCAGTCTCTTCTCTACACATACAATGTTAAAATTGAAATACAAATTGCCGCATTATATGAAGGATAATTCCTCCCTTCTCTTTATATCTCAGGTAGACAATTCAATTACTTTCTTTATGCTTTTCAATGATCACACAATTCACAGTAAATGACAAGAGTATGTACAAATTATCTATCGACACATACAATCCACCAATATCAAACAGAGATACCATACAATCCATCTATAATTGTGATGGAGAGGAAACACGTTGGGATTCACTCACCTATCATTGGTTATAAATAACCCTCTAGTTCTCCAAGTTTTGGCTTAGTGCCAAGTCCTAAAACACAATCACCATATAACTCTCTTTTGTCATTTGAACCATTTGTTTGCCTTCCTCAGTTGATAATTTGTAGTCTGATTTAATAAGGTTTCATTCCATTCAGATATTCAAAGTAGATTGTTAGTAACAAATTAACTTAAGGAACTAAACTGGGAAAAATGGGAAATAAGGGCATTCGGTCGACCGAACCCTGCTCTCGGTCGACCGAATCCCCTCATTGGTCAAGCAAAGTCTTCTTTGGTCAAGATTACAGATTGCTAATGCTTTTCGAAAAACGTTCCCTCGATCAACCTAACCCTATGTTCGATTGACCGACATCATCATAGGTTACTCGAAACCCTCCTTTGGTCATGATTTCATATTGCTCAAGGTAGGGTGGCATTCGGTATGTCAGTCGACCGAACTATGCTCTCGTCAATCGAAGAGCATGATTTTCCACAAATGACGACTCACAACCTTATGCGATTTTCCTTAGTTCCACAAACCTTAGTGATTGTATGCTCATCATGGGTCAGATCACGGTCATTCATGTATTTCTAACTTTGCCAAATCACATCCCTCATTCCAATCCATCTAACCATGATGATCATCCTTCGACTAGGTTTTCATGATTATGTTTTGACTATATTAACCCCCATTGATCTATTAGATGATCTGATCTATGAACAATGCTGTTCATAACAGGGATTGATTAGAACAAATCAGACATTCCCAATGGTCCATGGCAGAGCAACTTATATCCTTGGATCATAATGGTAAGGCCCACCTGAAGATTAGACGACTCTAAGATTGTAATCTCTGGTATAGTTCGGTCTTAGAGTCATTTTGACCCATATGGATTAGATCTAACATCTTTGAGGCGGTATAGTTCAATCTTAGAGTCCTTTTGACCCATATGGATCAGCTCCATCCATTGGACAGATCTGGGGAGATTACATAAAAGAAAATAGAAAGGGTCATGACTCACCGGATCTACTACTCAGCAATCTTCCCCTATCCCTTTCTTTCTCTTTCTCCTTAGGGCTTGTTTGGATTTATAGAAAGAGTGGGAAAGAAAATTGCATTTCTCGATAAGCATTATTTCCAAGAAACTGCAGTAAAGGAAATATTATTTCTCATGTTTGTTTAGCAACCACATTTTCCGGAGAAAATTTAGATTTATTTTTAAATAATGTTTGACAAAAAAAAATTCTTGATAAATTCTTTTGTTGCAATTTCAAGAATCAAAGATTTAGGAAGCAATGTGGCCTTAATTTAAGGGCACTTGATCAACCTGTGTTCATCTTATCCACATAGTTTCTTATGTATGGGCCTACTTAAATTGTGAATCACCTGATTTTTTTGTCCCAATGCTTAACACTGATGGATGATCCTCATGTATGGAGTGGATTTGATATAGGGAACATGCTAGGACGATACTAGTGCACCGAGTGGATTTAACATGCTAGGGCTATGCAAAACTCATTTAATGAACTCTTCATCAGGGTCCACCTTAATGTATGTATTCTATATCCACATTGTTCATCCATTTTTTCGGATCGTTTTGGGGTACGAATGCAAAAATGAAGTAGATCCAAATCTAGGGTGGACCATACCATATTAAGAAACAATGGTGAATGATCATTAAAAACTTCTTATGGTCATAAAAGTTTTGGATCAAGCTAATATTTGTTTCTTCCCTTATGCTAAACATTATGGTGGGCCCTAGGCAACTTCTAATGATGGGGCTTTTAATCACCATTATTTCCCATAGTATGGTCTACCTGCGATTTGGATCTACTTCATTTTTGCAATCATTCCCTAAAATGATCTACAAAATCTGATGGATGGCATGGATATAGAATACATATATCAAGGTGGGCCTATGGTAAGGGCTGCACCTTCTTGAGCAAGGCCGGATCCTACCTAATATGCTCCCTGTTTAAGTGGGATACGGTAGTGGCCCATTCCAATTCCGCCTTGGTGCGGGAAAAGATTTGTGGCCCCAACCATGATGCATGTGTATTATCCACGCCGTCCATCCATTTTGCCAGCTCATCTTAGGATAATGGCAAAGAAAATGAAGCATATCCAAATCTTAGGTGGAGCATTCTGTGAGAAATAATGGTGAGTGAACGCCCACCATTAGAAACTTTTTAGGGCCCACCGTAATGTTTAATTGCCATTCAACTTGTTGATTGGGTCACATATACCTTTACAAAGGGATAATACAAATATCAGCTGGATCCAAACTTTTGTGAACCCAAAGATGTTTTTAATGGTGGGGTATTCAATCACCACTGTTTAATATAGTGTGGTCCACCTGAGATTTGGATTTGCCTCATTTAAAGGCTCGTGCCTTAAAACGAGATGGAAAAATGGATGAATGGCATGGATAAAACACATACATCATGATGGCCCACAAAGCTTTTATAGCTCCCACCTACGTATGGAGAAAGAATCCAA
This sequence comes from Liriodendron chinense, assembly GCA_003013855.2. Lineage (NCBI taxonomy): Eukaryota > Viridiplantae > Streptophyta > Magnoliopsida > Magnoliales > Magnoliaceae > Liriodendron > Liriodendron chinense. The sequence continues at coordinate 134,366 of ML058549.1, forward strand.
TTCTGACAAAACTGGAAGCTGATTAGCTCATGGCAAGGACCTCACATAAGACAGTCCGCTCTACCGGTGGGCACAGCTTGATGTTATTTTATATCGGAGCGGTCCATTTATCTTTAAAGATTACTTTAGGGCATGATTCCAAGCATGAAACATATTTAAATCTCAAGTAGACCATATCATATATAGGAAACAGTGATGACCTTATCAATAGTTTAGATCGAAAGACAGAAATAATACGGTGGGCCCTAGAAAGTTTTCAACGGCGAAGTGTTCAATCACCAATATCGTTTCTTATAGTGTGGTCCACCTGAGAATTGGATATGCTGCATTCTTGGGTTTATGCACTAAAATGATTTGAATGGATGGACGGCATGGATATAGTATACATGCATCAAGGTGGGACCATGGTTGCACGGTCTTGGGTGAGGCAACGCGCGCACGTAGTGTGCTAAAAGTAGAATTTGATCCTCAGTCTTCCGCACCAATACTGAAAGTGTTAATCAACTAGTTACTATGTTATTTTATTTTTTAAATTACTATGAATTAAATCTTTTAAGCCCTATAACTTGAAAGATTTGTGGGGCCCAAAATTTCAGATAGATACCTTCTACTTATCTTTCGCTCTCATGGTACAGTAACAAATGAAGCTCTCTCCCATAGTTCATGTCATTCTGCTCTCTCACACCCTCCATATCAAAGGAGGCCCAATATGATGGACTGTCTCATCAAATGTGGGGCTGACTCTGTGGACAATCTGCTTTAAAGATGGGCCTCACATGATAGATGACCCCATATTAATATGACCAATATAAAGATGGTCCACATCAAATGTCAGCCCATAATGATGAATTGCCCACGTTCAAAGAGAGCTGGTATGATGGACGGTGCACTTCAAAGGTGGGGCCTACATGATGGACAATCAACATCAAAGATAGGCTCAACATGCACGATGGGCAGTGGACATTGAAGTTGGCCCCTCATGATGGACGGTCCACATCAAAGGTCGGCCCCTAATGATGAATGACCCACGTCATACAACCTACATTGAAGGTGGGTCCCACATGATAGACAGTACACATCAAAGGTGGGCTTCACATGATAGGCAACTAATAATGATGGCCCCACATGATAGATGATCTGGACTTAAAATATGGTTGCATCAAACAACTAAGATGGACAGTGCACAGAACTCTTAATTGTATTAGGCGCGTGGACTTTTATCTGGACTGTAAATGTGGTTGAGCGGTTGAACATCCGCGTCCATTGCCTACTATGAAGAAATAACACCAACAGGTGTTTAGTCTGTGGCGCAAGATCCAATCCACCGATCAAGTTAATCTGATATTCTACATGTTTTCCAAAAATGGATTTGATCCACTCACCATTTGGACCCACTATTGGAAACAAGTGGATGGGTTAGAAAGCTTCGGCCAAACCTTCCAGAGCCATACATTCGTTTTGCAAACTGTGGCCCACCTGACCAATGGATCAAACTGATTCTTGTGCCAGGGCATCCATATAGTGGTTCCGTTCTGATGGATGGAATGAATCTCGGACCTATCGTGCCATGCTAGCACATACGTGGCATGTACATGAGCTTTATTGTACACCTGTGGGATTGGGAAAGCTCACTATGTTGGGAAGAATGCCTCGACTTGAGCTTTTCTTTTCCTGTCAATGGATAAACCTGTCAACATGTTACTTATCACATACACATTTGAAATTTTCATTTAAAAAGCTACTTATCAATATTTTATCACCAAATATGGTTTTCTATTTATTAGCTGATAAGTATAATGTGTACCAAACATACTAATCTACTTAATACGTAGAAACCAAGATAAATAGCTTATAAGTAGTTTATGTTAAGTAACTAAAGATCCAAAAAGACCCTAAGGGCCCATTTGGATTGTAAGTTACTTAAGATAAGCTACTTATCAAATAAGTTACTTATTTTGGTTTTTACTTATTAAGCAGATAAGTATGTTTGGTAAACAAAATACTTATCAGCCAATAAGTAAATAAGTATGTTTGGTAATAATACATTGATAAGTAACCTTTCAAAAGAAAATTTCAAATCTATATATAATAAGTAACATATTGACATGAAAAGAAAAAGCTAAGCGTTGAGGCAGTTTTCCTAACAGAATGAGCTTTTCTAATCCCATGTGCGTGCAATAAAGCTCATGACTAGCATGGCATGATTGGTCCGAGATACATTCCATCCATCAGAATGGGACCACTATATGGATGCCCTGGCACAAGAATTGGGTTGATCCACTGGTCAGGTGGGCCACAATCTGCAAAACAAATGTACGACTTTGGAAGACTTGGCTGAAGTTTTCTAACCCATTCACTTGTTTCCAATAGTCGGTCCACATGGTGAGTGGACTAGAACCATGTTTGGGAAAGATGTAGAAGATTAGATCAACCTAATTGGTGGATTGAATCTTGCACCAATTAATGTAGGGCATATCTTTGATGTGGGCCGTCCACTGTGTGAGCCCCACCTTTGATGGGCCAGTCCATCATGTGGGGCCTCCTTTGATATGGACAGTATTAGAGAGCAGTAATTGAGTGAACCTTGAGAGAGAACTTTAATATGTGGCAGAGAGATAAGTAGAAAAGCCAGATTGGAGGGTGGTTAACATTGGAGGGTGACTAACAGTGTGGGTATGTACTAACACACAAAAAAAAAATAATAATAAATAAAATAGAAAGTATCAAAAGCGTGATATGAAGGGAGATAAGTAGAAAAGTCAAAAGTCAAAAAGCTATAAAAAAAAATACTCATTAAGATAAGTAATTTTTAAGAGATAAGTTACTTTTCAATTATACTTACCAAACGAACTTAAGTGCCAAAGTAACTTAATGTCTTAAGTTCAGCCCAAAAGTAACTTATTTGGTAGCATCCAAACGGGCCCTAAGGGACTCAGATTTGGTAGTGGCCCCTCTTGTGCCGAGGTCTCGGCACTAGTCAGCACTATGGGCCCCACCATGATGTACATATTTTATCCATGCAGCCATCCATTTTCCAGCTCATTTTAGGGCATGAGCCAATGATCCAAATCTCAAGTGGACAACACCACAAGAAACAGTGATGATTGAATGCCTATCATTAAAAACTTCGTTAAGGCCCACTTTAATGTTGATTAGGTCATATAGACCTGGATGAAGTTTATTCATAAATATCAGCTTGATCCAAATTTTTTGTGGCACCCAAGAAGTTTTTAGTGGTGGGTGTTCAATCAACACCATTTCTTATGGTGTGGTTCACATGAGATTTGGATCTGCCTAACTATTTTTTATCTCATTCCCTCGAATGAGCTGCCAAAATGGATGGATGGCATGGTGTGGTCCATGCCATCTCAAGTGGACAACACCACAAGAAACAGTGATGATCTAATACATACATCATGGTGAGGCCCACATAGCATGGATAAAACACATGCATCATGGTGAGGCCCACATAGCATGGATAAAACACATACATCATGGTGAGGCCCACATAGCATCATCCAATCGCCAATCGCAACAGGCAGTGTCGATGTGCAATCCAACTCCCAAAATAACTCCTCTACATAAAACAATAGGCTATTCTTTGCATGGCATCAAATGGATGAGTTACCACAGCGAGGTACAGACTCTCGTGTTGATGTTACCAGAAATGCAAGGCATAGGCCCATTTGGATTGTAAGTTACTTAAAGATAAGTAACTTATCTTAGTTTCTACTTAATTAGCAAAATAAGTATGTTTGGTTAACAACATGCTCATCAACCAAAAAGTAGAAAAGCATGTTTGTTTCCAACATCATTCCTCAAGTCTGTTAATTTGGTCCCGCACATCCACCATCCATCAATTGGGGTCAACCTTTGGTGTGGATTGTTCATTGTGTAGGCCCCGCCTTTGATGTGGGCACTACATCATGTGGGGCCCACCTTGGATGTGGGCCATTTGCACCGTTCTTTATATAAGCCCACCTTTGATGTTGGTCATCCATCAAGTGGGCCCACCATCAATATTCACTGCCCATCATGTGGATCCACCTTTAATGCAGATTGTCCCAAATGTGGGGCCCACCTTTAACATGGGCCGTCCATCATGCAAGGCCCACCTTGGATATGGGCCACTCATCATTAGGGTCAACCAATGGTGGGCGTCAATAACCATTGCTTCCTAAGGTGCGGTCTATTTGAGATTGGATTCTGTTTCATTTTTGGGATGGACCAACAAGGGTGGACGATGTGGATTTCATGTGCACAACATGTGGCCCCACTACCCAGTGGGCCACTCAAAACTAGTTGGAAAAACGGATGAATGGCATGAGTAAAACACATCACACTGGGCCCAAGGGAGGTTTCTACGGTGTCATCATTATCACTGTTGCTTCCTAATATCGGGTCCACCTGAGGTTTAGATCTGCCTCACATGCTAGCCTCACTCACATCCAAACCAGATGGATGGCGCAAATCTAATATATCACAGTGGGCCCAGCAAGCTGGATTGTTAATGGGCTGGGCAATTGCCACGAAAATCAGCACTTTTACAGTATGGATGAGCACCTCTTGTTTTAGTCATTGGTGAAAAAGTAGAAAAGAAAAATAAAAATGCTGAAATAATTTATTTATTTTCAGCAAATAAGTAAGGATGATTATTTATTAACCAAACTAACTTAATTTATTAACCAAACTAACTTATCTAAAATAAGTTACTTAACTGCGGCCCTCAGCGAGAAAAGCAACTTATTTGGTGGTATCCAAACGGGCCCTAATTGTTATTTGTTTTTTCAAGCAGAGACTACTGACTCCCTACACAAAGACACATACGAGACCCATCATTATCTGTTTGGCGCATTGATTGAACGATCTCATCCATCTAGCTATTCAGCCACAACTTAGACGATCGAATTGCTTTCTTCTATTTTCATCCATCCGAAATCCTCAATGGTCTTCCAACGGAATGATTAGGAGCATCTAATAGGTGGCAACTTTGGCCTGATCTACATATGGGCCCATCAGATGATTGATCCTGATCTCCCATCCATGTCTACCACAACACTGGTGCTTATAATCCTATGTCATTGAGATTGTGGCACTCGGCTAAGCTCGAACACAAGAGTTGTTAAGGCCAGATTTCCCACGTACCTTTGCTTGGAGTTTGTGACGGTATTTATAAGGTTTGGTGACAAGCTTGAGTCTGACAATTCCACCTAGACATGCCAGTCTGCTGCTCTAATCATGGAGGTGTAGAGCCAATCCCTAGTTCTAACAGTTCTAGCCTGACACGCTAGGCCTACGGCCGTAATCATTAGGCGTGAGGTCTATCAACCCCACGTGTTGCGTCGAAGGGCCTTCAGCAGGATCCATATCCTGAATTTCTTGCTTCGCCCTAGCGAGAGTCAGCCTGGTCTGATTATGATGTAGATCTCGATACCCAAGCTCCTTCCCTTTGGGTTTCTCACTCGGACTGTAGATCCTTCTCCGGAGTTGAGGTTGGTCTTTGCCTTTGTTAGTCCAGTTCGAGACATTTGTTGCTGCTCCTAAGCCCAGTTGGTAGAGCACTTGTAGATAACTACTCCGCTAGCTCCTTAGTTAGACATGGAGTCAAGGTCATGGACTTCGATAGAACTGCAGTAGGAAGCTTGGCAGTAGTTGTGGTCATCAAATTATCTCCTCACCCCATCTCTCCTCGGCTCGGAGGAAGTGTCGACGACTTACAGTCGGGCCTCTGGGCTTTCTCCCCTGTGTGTGGGACTAGTTCAAAATCCCCCCCCCCCCCCCCCCCCTTTTAGATGCTGACTTTCTCGGGCTTGAAAGTGGAATCTGTAGGATGAACTGGTCTGGTGGTCGTGCGGGAACCTTTGAATTTTTAAACTTTCAGCTCGGACGCCACCAATTGGATGGCGGAAAATGAGGAATTAATGGCAAGCCTGAAATTTGAAAAGTTGTCATGATAACCCGTATGACTTAGCTACCCTTTCACTGCTCGGGTAAATCACGGGTTGACGCATGGTGACGGCTCGTCAAGAGAATCATCGTGTCTTTGCTTGGATAGATCTGGTGGCGACATGTGGAGCGGTGCAGAGTCGAGGAGATGTTTCCCTACAAGACGTCGCTCCATGCTGACACATGGCGTCCCATGGAGGTGGAGCATGCATGAGGGGTGCCTATAAATGCCCCCCCTCCCTGTTTCATTTTTCACTCTCTGGTCATTTCTGTGTCCGAGCTCTGTCGAACTGTCTCTCTATTGCCCACTTCACAGCATCGTGTCCTCGAAGTCCTATGTCCTTTCTCCCTTAGAGTTCTCATGCTAGGACCCCTAGTACGTCTCGTCTTCTGGTACTTTGTTGTTTTCCTTTTATTTCTTCTCATCTTCCTTAATGTCTGGCGAGGAGGATTTTGGTGCAGCCACCCTTTCAGATTGTCATGAGGATGATTCGATGGGTAGTTCCACTGACTCTAGGTCAGCTCCATCTAAAAGTTAGAAGTAGGTCATGCGGGGCCAGCTACTAAGGTCGAAGTCCATCCTACGGGACCTATTCTCGAACCCAAGTCTGATCCTGCGAGGTCGGGTCCCGAGTCCGGGGAGAGATAGGCTAGCTAGATGGCCTCCTCTTCTCGTATATTCTTTACAGCAGATGTTTGGATGTCGACGATAGATAGGAGCCACCTGAAATAATTCAGATCACTCTATCATATCCCCTCCTCAATGGGACTTAAGTGCTCAAGATTAGGGAGATCTTGAGCCAACCTCCTCAAGGGGAGGTGGCCCTGTACCCCATATTCTTCACCTGCGATCTTCGTCTACCTCTCCATCCTTTATTGAGAGAGATGTTGTGTCGTCTTCGCCTCGCCCCAAGGCAGCTAAGTACCAACACGTATCGAGCCATATTTGGATGTTGCGTCCTTTGGTAAAACGTCGGTAATGGCGAGCTCTCTGGGGACGAGCTCCTTCACTTGCATCGAACCAAGGCCAGCCTCAAGGCTCAGGACTGGTACTATTTCTCTTCAAGGTTAGGCAAGGAAGAAGTTATAGTTACAAATAATCCATCCTCCAACAAGAATTGGAAAGACAAGTGGTTCGTCGCCTTCGGCGACTGGGAAGCAACGGAGGCTGAGCTGGGAAGTCTCCAGTCTAAGGTCCCGACTTCTTTTTCCATACTAGGCCAAGATGTGCTCTGATCCATCTTACTTGGTATTTCATTTGTTTAATTAGTCGGTGTTGACATTCTTGTTGTTGTCTCTACAGCTCTGAGTAAGTCACACCCCGACCTCTCCCCCTATCTCCAAGGTCAAGTCAGGATCACCAATGCACGTATGGCCAATGAGAGAGACTTTAAGAGGTTGGTTAAGGCTGACCACCTTCAGCAGTTCAACCTTGTTCCAGATGGTAAGTCCAGGAGCTCAAAAGATTCTTCTCGCTTTGCACTGGTCAATATTCTGACTAGTTTCCTTTCTTCTTTGCAGAGATGACTCCCAAGAAGAGGAAGCTCCCTGTGGACGTGGAGCAAAGGTTCGTTCTGAAGGGTTCTGCCCCAAAGAAAGACTCTCCCTCTCTTCTTAACGAACAAGTCTTGGGCTCGGGGTGGCTACTACCCCAGTAGTAGCTTCTTCGGCGATGGTCGCTGTTACTGCTCCTCCCACTTAGCAACAGGAGGTCGGCAATTTAAATTTACCCTCTCAGGAGGGCGCAAGGGCTCAAGCTGAAGAGGCCCTTGTCGCTGGGGATGCATCCGGACACCAACACCCTTTCCCTAAAAGCCTTGCCATTGTTAGTGCACTTTTCTGTGGTATACTAGTGCACCTTGTTTGTCAATCACTTACGTCAGTGAGTCTAGTGTCGGTTGAGCCTAATGAAGACGAAGACTAAAGACTCAGATGGCCCCGCTGCATCAAGGAAGACGATTCAGGTAAAAGTGATGCCTTGATGTGCCTTAACCTTGACCAAAACCCAACCCTTTAACCTATTTGATGACTTTGACCATGTTAGGATACCCTTTATCATCATAGATTGGCCCTAGGTGTCCCAAAAGAGCACCCAAACCTTGGCCATTCGAGGAGGGTTGTGATTTAGTGGGTCAGATAGCAAACATGCTGAACCCAGGCCTGTCCGACCGGTCACGATCGGTCGGCTGGATTGGACCGACTGGTCAAGACCGATCGGACGTATGTCCAGTTGATACAGCAAGCATGCTGTCTTGGGCAGGCTTAGGGCCGACCGGTAGTGACCGGTCTGCTGGGTGGTCCAACCGGTCACGACAGGTTGGGCAGACACCCCCCCCCCCCCCCCCCCTAGCATACACAGCAGCCCCTGTCGCATTTTCTGCTGTGGCCGACCGGTCCAGACCGGTCGTGGACCCCTGGCCGACCGGTCGGCACTAGCCATTTTCTGCCCATTTTGTATCCGTTGTGCACTTTTCTATATAAGGGCTTGGCTTGTTTTGAGGGGTAAGAAGAGGGATTTCGATAGGAGTAAAGCCACCATTGTTGGAGACATTTGAGGCTCATTCCCAACCTATGCAAGGCATCTTCCTTGTGCTTTAACATAAGATTAGAGCATTCCAAGCTCATAAAGAAGATGACCTTCATCCCCTCTTGAGCTCTAGAGTTTGGAACCTTCTTGATTGGCAAATCCTTGTCCAAAACTCTAAGATGAGATCGTTGTAGGAGAGAACCTCTAGGCAACCCATTCCCATTAGTTGTAGAGTTCTCAAACCTACCCTCTTAGCACCTTTGGCATCTCAAAGGCATCCCATGCAAGGTGTTTTGATCAAGTGTGGCTGAAGCATTGGCGATGCAACGGCAACACGATCGAGGGAGCAAGGGAAGCTGATTGAAGCACGGGAGAACAGAGATCAAGCAACCCAATCCGGCGCTGAACAAGGGGCTCATCCGACAAGTAAGGTTGTCCTTTTATAGAGTCCATTTAGAGTTTGTTTGTCAAACTCGATCTAGGGACGTTAGCCGTTCCTTGGCCCGTTAGCCGGGCCTAAATTAAGTCTCCAAGGGGGAGCCTCCGACATGGGAGCAAACGTGCATCGGGTTGAGAGTTAGCCTATGTCCAAAACTCCGTTTGGGTTGAGAGTTAACCCTTTGTCCAAAACTCCGGTTATGGTTTAAAGGTGAACCGGTAAAACCTCCGTGTAAAGATTAGGAGGTGAACCTCATTTAAAACCTCCAATAGTGAATGCCGGTGTGCTCAAAGGAGTTGAGTACTTGAACCGGGAGTGGAGTAGACCCAAAATCGAACCACTATACATGCTTGTGTTTGTGATTGTTTTGAGCACATTGATATCTTAGCATTGGAAGTTTAATTGTTCAATTATGAATGCTTGATAGGAATGTATGCTAGGCACTAGATTATCACATCCACACACAAGATGTACTTTTACTAAGTGTGTAGACTTGAGCTCATTGATCCATTCTCATAAGTCTACATAGTTTGCATAGGTTAGGAGCTTGATTAGTTAAATCATTTATTTACCTATGCATGCTTAGACTAGGATTGTTTATTGTTTAATCATATGCTAGTCTTGTGATTGGACCCACTTAGGCTTGGAAGCCGAAGTGTTCTTGCTTACTTAGTTTAAATTGTTGAATTGTGTAAGTAGACGAAAAGAATTTTGAAAAGGTCCTAATCACCCCCCTCCTATAGGTTTAGCCATAATTCTAGTTACTCTTTAAGCTTCCGCACATACGTAGGTGTTGTGTTAGACTACCGACGTACTTTCAATTGGTATCAGAGCGGGTTGCTCTTCAAGGACGTAACCGTCTAGAGTAAGATCCGGTACCGGAGCAGCAACATGATGTCTAACCGAGATGGGAGTACCACCAACCGTCCACCATTCTTTGACGAGTCCAACTATGCCTATTGGAAGGCTAGAATGAGAATTTTTCTCCAATCCATGGACCGTCCGGTGTGGCTAAGCACACAAAATGGATACACCTTGCCCACCGTGCAAGTGGAGGTTGATAGGAAATGCATTGTCATTCCCAAAGATGATTCCAAATGGGATGACACAGAGAGAGCACAATACATGGCGAATGCCAAAGCTCTCAATGTGATTTGCTGTGCGGTTTCCCCGGACGAATTTCAGCACATTCTCACATGCGCAACTGCAAAAGAAGTGTGGGATATACTTGAGGTTACCCACGAGGGAACTAGCACAGTAAGACGCTCGAAGCTTCAACTCTTAACCACCAAATTTGAAAACATTAAGATGGAAGAATCTGAAACTTTCATGGAGTTTTATACTAAATTGTCAGATATTTGCAACTCCATGTTTGTCTTGGGTGATCGGATTCCGGATGATAGGATTTGTAGAAAAATACTTAGGTCCCTCCCGGATAGATTTGACTCCAAGATAATTGCCTTAGAGGAGTGTAGAGACATAGATAACATGAAAGTAGAAAAACTCATAGGTTCCCTACAAACTCATGAATTACACTTTAAGGCCACCTCTAGGAAGAAAAGCATCGCTCTTAAGTCCTCTGACAAACATAAGAAAATTAAGAGTGAGTTGGAGGAAGATAGTGATGATGAGGATGATGAGGAAGAGAGATTGAACAAAAAATTCAAGAGATTCCTCAAATTTGATAGAGGGAACAGCCGTGACAAGAAGGACAAGAAGGGTGATAAACATAAAGGAAAATCATCCATGCCTTCATCTGTCCATTGTTACGGTTGCAGTCGTCGTGGCCATATTGCCCCGGAATGTCCAGATGGGCCTAAACCGAAAGGTAAAAAGGCAATGGCTGCCACTTGGGAGGATACGGAGGAGTCCGAATCTGGTGACTCCGCTTGTGATGAGAGCCAACATAAAGATCTTGCTCTCTCGGCCTCCACCACAACCTCTCTTCTAGCTTATCTAAGAGGGGATCCCAACCGCTATCCCTTCTAGGAGAAGAAGGTGTTCCCAACCCCTCACCTCATGCTACATCTTATGAAGGTGTTGAGGAAATTAGTTACCCGTAGGCTTTTCAAACTAAACATGGAATAGTAAGGGTAGCTAGATATGCTTAAATAGGAAAATCTGAGGATTTCAGCCTCATCTCTATGTGTATGGAAAAATCAGAGGATTCAAGCCTCATAAGCCCAAATTTGGTAGTTTAGCCTTGCCTTCATCTTACATAATTGCTTGCTAGACTATCTCCATGCTTAGATTAGCTTTTTTTTTTCTAAATTTTATGCTTCATTGTATGCTAATCTTTGCTTAGTATTGGTCTTGATATACCAATAGGGGAGGTTGGTTGATTGGGCTATAAGCCCATGTGCTTTTATTGCAAATGTATATCCTTGACCAATTATGCATGATTAACTATGCCTAGATAGTTACATTCTCTTGTTAATCATGTTCCTTAGCATGCTCCATGTTTTTAAATTCATGCACCCTATACTTTCCTTGTTAGCATGTGCTTATAATCATAACTGCGACATACTCTCTACTCTTACCTTAACCTTATTGATATATCATTAAGGGGGAGAGAATAGTTTGTCAACTGCTAACAAAAAGGGGGAGAAAGATCAAGTCCCACCAAAACTAGTTTGCTATATTTTGTGATGCAGGGATTGACAGGTTATGGGGGAGCAAACTGAAGAGGAGTAGCTTAGTTTAGGCATGTCAAGAGTCCAGTATTTAATTCATTATCAATGTAATATCTTGAACATGTATTTTGTTTTGGTAGGTTAGGTTTTTGTAAGTAATTGACAAAGGGGGAGATTGTTAGTGCACTTTTCTGTGGTATACTAGTGCACCTTGTTTGTCAATCACTTACGTTAGTGAGTCTAGTGTCGGTTGAGCCTAATGAAGACGAAGACCGAAGACTCAGATGGCCCCGCTGCATCAAGGAAGAAGATTCAGGTAAAAGTGATACCTTGATGTACCTTAACCTTGACCAAAACCCAACCCTTTAACCTATTTGATGACCTTGACCATGTTAGGATACCCTTTGTAATCATAGATCAGCCCTAGGTGTCCCAAAAGAGCACCCAAACCTTGGCCATTCGAGGAGGGTTATGATTTAGTGGGTCAACTAGCAAACATGCTGAACCCAGGCCTGTCCGACAGGTCACGACCGGTCGGTTGGACTGGATCGACCGGTCAAGACCGGTTGGACGTATGTCCAGTTGATACAGCAAGCATGCTGTCTTGAGCAGGCTTAGGGCCGACCAGTCGTGACCAGTCGGCTGGGCTGGTCCGACCGGTCACGACAGGTCGGGCAGACCCCCCCCAACATACACAGCAGCCCCTGTCCCATTTTCTGCTGTGGCGGACCGGTTCAAACCGGTTGTGGACCCCTGGCCGACTGGTCACGACCGGTCGCATTAGCCGTTTTTTGCCCGTTTTGTATCCGTTGTGCACTTTTCTATATAAGAGCTTGGCTTGTTTTGAGGGGTAAGAAGAGGGATTTCGATAGGAGTGAAGCCACCATTGTTGGAGACCATTTGAGGCTCATTCACAACCTATGCAAGGCATCTTCCTTGTGTTTTAACACAAGATTAGAGCATTCCAAGCTCATGAAGAAGATGACCTTCATCCCCTCTTGAGCTCTAGAGTTTGGAACCTTCTTGATTGGCAAATCCTTGTCCAAAACTCTAAGATGAGATCGTTGTAGGAGAGAACCTCTAGGCAACCCATTCTCATTAGTTGTAGAGTTCTCAAACCTACCCTCCTAGCACCTTGGGCATCTCAAAGGCATCACATGCAAGGTATTTTGATCAAGTGTGACTAAAGCATTGGCGATGCAATGGCAACACGATCGAGGGAGCAAGAGAAGCTGATTGAAGCACAGGAGAGCGGAGATCAAGCAACCCAATCCGGTGCTGAACAAGGGGCTCATCCGATAAGTAAGGTTGTCCTTTTTTAGAGTCCATTTAGAGTTTGTTTGTCAAACTCGATCTAGGGATGTTAGCCGTTCCTTGGCTCGTTAGTCTAGCCTAAATTAAGTCTCCAAGGGGGAGCCTCCGACACAGGAGCAAACGTGCGTCGGGTTGAGAGTTAGCCTATGTCCAAAACTCCGTTTGGGTTGAGAGTTAGCCCTTTGTCCAAAACTTCGGTTATGGTTTAAAGGTGAACCGGTAAAACCTCTGTGTAAAGGTTGAGAGGTGAGCCTCATTTAAAACCTCCAATAGTGAATGCCGGTGTGCTCAAAGGAGTTGAGTACTTGAACCGGGAGTGGAGTAGACCCAAAGTTGAACTACTATACATGCTTGTATTTGTGATTGTTTTGAGCACATTGATATCTTAGTATTGGAAGTTTAATTGTTCAATTATGAATGCTTGATAGGAATGTATGCTAGGCACTAGATTATCACATCCACACACAAGATGTACTTTCACTAAGTGTGTAGACTTGAGCTCATTGATCCATTCTCATAAGTCTACATAGTTTGCATAGGTTAGGAGCTTGATTAGTTAAATCATTTATTTACCTATACATGCTTAGACTAGGATTGTTTATTGTTTAATCATATGCTAGTCTTGTGATTGGACCCACTTAGGCTTGGAAGCCGAAGTGTTCTTGCTTACTTAGTTTAAATTGTTAAATTGTGTAAATAGGCGAAAAGAATTTCAAAAAGGTCCTAATCACCCCCCATCCTATAGGTTTAGCCATAATTCTAGTTGCTCTTTAAGCTTCCGCACATACGTAGGTGTCGTGTTAGACTACCGACGTACTTTCAATAGGGGGGTCTTCATCCTCGAGCATGTTGAGAGACTTGACTACCCTCTTCGACTAGGTCAGGAGCGCAGCCCCCGAGGGGGATGCAGCAATGATTCTAATAATAAATGCCGACCACCTCCCCAATGAGATGACAACCTTCATCGTCAAGGTATGCCTCCTTATTGCTAATATGGTGTAGCTTCTTTACTCATATATCTTTTATTTCCACTAACTTAGCAACCTCTTTCTACTATAGGTGGGAATCAACGCTCAGGCGATGAAGCTCCTTGTGGCCCGGCAGAGGAGGAGGGCTAGGGAAGCTGAGTGCATATCAGCAGACGTTAAGATCGACCTAGTTCTAAAGGTCCAACAGTTGGCAGTGACCATAAAGGCCAAGGAGTCTCTCCAATCCCAGCTCGAGCTAGTCGGGGTAAAAAAATGAGTCTATTGATGAGGCTTTGAGGAAGGCCCAGGAGGACCACTAGGCTGAGCTAGCGCGGTTGGTCAAGTGGCTGGAGGTGGAGCAGGTTGTCACGCCCCAAATTCGGTTCTCGACGTCCATTCGCTGTAACCCGAATTCAGAGGTGGCAGCCTCCGTAGTACCCCGATCTCGGATCCTAACCCTACACGTCAGGTTCCGATCCTGGGATACCACAAGGAGGATTTTAGGGTCTGAAATTTTTTTTTGAAAACATGAGCATCACAATATGAGTACCATCAAAGATAAACACAATAATTCCACTAAATCATTTCGTTTATATACAGTACTGGAAAGTAAATATACAATGCGTAAATATAAAAACTGTGCATACTTCGGCACCTCCTGCTACTGCACTACAAACTCCAACTCAACGTTGCTGATATACTCTGGTAGAACCTGCAGCGTAACAAACGCGCATAAGCTTCAAACGAAGCTTCGTGAGTGCGTGTGTGCGTGCACAATGCGTATGACAAGCATGATAAATATCAGAGTAAGCAGTAAAGCATGATGAGCACTTTAAACCAAGACTCCGCCTAATTAGGCTACACGATCATGTGATATGAATAACCAGTTTACCACGACTATGCAAGCATGCAATACATATAACTAGCCTACCATGGCTATGCGAGCGTGCAATACAGGTAACCAGCCTACCAAGGCTATAAACTCATACTATACAATGGCCTACAGGGCCTAATGCCACATACAATGATCCAATGCATGTATGCAAATCACCACCTCTCAGTACAGTGGTCCAGATACGAACAGTCATAACGCAGTCACGTAAGCAATGCAGGACTCGGAACTGGTAGCTCGCCCAGTGTGGTAGCTCGCCCAGGCTTACAGCCTCGCCCACATCACACCCGCCCACATCAGGACCGTCCCACACCATACAGAACATCAGTCACATCACTGATACCAATACCATCTCTGAAACGGAACATCACCGGGGTCTCACAGACCTCACTACTCACCAGTAGAATGCCAAAGCCTATCTGGTGCAATAGCGGACCTACTCACAGCTGGTCAAACTCAACCCCCTTTGCCAACACTCTTCCGGCAGGTTAGGTCAAACCTCCTTCCAAACTGACCACGTGCAGTGGATAACACCGCCGTTTGGTATTCGGCATACTGGTGTATGATTAAACCACCCGGTCCTTGAATGGAGCACCCACCTTGGTACCAACGGGATCAGGGACTTTCACCCAGGGACATCTTTGGCATCCAGTTTAAAGATCACATATTTCCGGTGTTCTGCAAACCACGATGGAGCTGTGGTTGCAATGTAGTAACCATGCTATATGCGGCACAAGCAGACGGTGCGAAATGCAACCATGCATACAAACGTGGGACGACATGCCCGTGCAAGTCTCCAAAGAGCACCATAAAACTATAAGGTCTCAAACACAATGTCACCGTCAGCTGGTAATGAATTGCACGACAATCACGACCGATATGGCCGGTTGATACAAGACAATCAGATGAGCCAAGCATTCATGATGCATGAGTCAAGTATACAGTATGAGTGCCAACAAGTAGTTCATCTACCACGATGGCTATAAATCAATCTAGTCCAACCTATTTGAGATATGATTAAGATGAGGGGACACATATGAATGATCGAGTCATAGTGCGGGATGTCGCTAGCCAGGGAATCTCGCACCAAGGGCTACAAGGTATGCTAAGCTATTCCTACCATACAGTGTAAGTCAGGATGATAGATTCCTGTCCTCGAATAGTCCCATACCTATTGGAGAGGTTTGCGATAGAGAGCACATGAATTACATTTGCGCAACTACATCTCGAATGCTTTATGAATGCGTTTATGCCCTAGTGGTCCCCAACTAACAATGGTGATTCGGGATGCATACTCATTACACATGCATGGTGGTCGTCGAAGCATATAGTATAAAGATCACATATGAGTATTCCAAATAACACTACGTGTGGCAACAGACATACTAAAAATAGCATAAAAGATAATTCACTTATAATACAAAGAAACATAAAGAGATAAGACTCTAAATGGATGGTATACAACAACACAGATGGTCCAACAACTGAACGGTGTGGATTAACCTTCAATATTTAGATAACCCAAATGGAAAGAAAATAATTGAAAACACTACCGACACATCAAAGGTAGAACCTACTGGAGTGGCAAGAGTAAAATACCCAAAGTCATGCCGAGACCCATAATCCTGTAGTACCGTTGGGATAAACACAATAATGGTCCATAAAAGGAATATTATAGAACGGATTGAAAGATAGACAGGTTATGACAGAGAATCATAAATGGTAGGGAAATCTGAGACAGATGATCAATACGATGAGGTCCAAAAGAGACGACAGGTCTAACCTCATACTACAAGATAGGCTCCATATAATGGATGGCCTAGATGACATACGAACGTCAAGGATGAGCCCCATACTCGTCCTATAGGTAAACGAACGGTGTGGATGAGATATACACAATATGGTAGTCTTTAATAGTTGGGTACAAGGGTAGAAGGGGTGAGTCATATGAGTATACAAGCTGAGTTACCAAGATCAATCAACATGCTGGGTCAACAAGGTGAGTCAACAAGGCGGGTCAACAAGGCGGGTCAACATGGTGAGTTAACAAGGTGAATTGACAAGACGGTTCCACAGGGTGAGTTTAAGAAGGTAGCCCTGTGACTTGGATCAAGCAAACTCTAAGGATGACCTTTCAATAAGGGTTTACACAACTAATCATCAAGGTGGGTCCACGGGATGGACAACGCGGTCATTCGAACACGCACACTAAGGTGGTCCCAAGGGCCATCATGTACATAATATGCTGGGGTTCATTCATTTGGATGGTTTGGATTAAGCACAAAATTAAGGCGGTCCTTATGGATGGCCGACATACATATCGCACCCTGGAGGCCAATAGCTGACGTGGATAGAACACATGCATAACAAGGTGGACCCGTGGTTGGGTATAACCGCACAAAGGAGTGGGGAAGCCACATACATTAATGGGCCCCAACAGTTTGGGATCAACTCAATATTTGTGCTTTCCCACTAATCAAGTGAGATGGCAAACAAACACCATGGTGGGGCCCGCACACCACACGTGTGGAACCCCACCCATGGCTGGGTGACTTATTAACAAGAAGAATGGCAAATAAATATAACAGATGGGTCCTGTAAAGTTTCCAATGGTAGGCATTCAATCACCCTTATTTTCTACGTGTGGCCCACCTAATACTGGGCCCACACCCCTGCCAAGAAGAACGACACGATATACTCAACATTCATCAAGGTGGGACCCAAAGTCGGGCCCCATCACCTTTGATTAGATGGAAAAATAAACATTACAATGGCCCCAAGGAAGGTTTCAAAGGTGGGCATCAATGGCCACGGTTTCCTACAATGTGGTCCACTTGAGGTTTGTATTTACCTCATTATGAGGGCCCCCGGCCCTAAAATAATATGGAAAAACAGATGGGCGGCATACATAAAACAGATACATCGTGGTGGGACCCACAGAGCGTAGCACCCAAATGGGCCCCAAGCCTTTTTGAATCAAACTAATATTTTTGTTTCCCCCTTCACCCATATCCATGTGATCTTATGAACAGGTTAAATGACAAATAAACATCACTGTAGAGCCTGGGAAGGTTTCGACGGTGGAGATCATTATTCCCACTGTTCCCATGGCATGGTCCACTTGACATTTGGATATGCTTCAATTTTGGCTCAGCCACTAAAATGAGCTGGAAAAAAACATATGAACGGGATAGATAGAGCGCATACATTCTAGGTGGGCCCAACAAGTGGGGCCCATTGACATTACCCATATAGGCTAAGCTGCTGGGCAGCAGCGTCCCCTGGACGCTGTCTGTCCAGCAGCAGCATGTTATTATTATTATTATTTTTTTATTTATATTTTTATATTTTTATTTTTATTTTTTTTTTTATTTTACTCTCAACAAGTGGGGCCCACAGCAGTTTCGATCAAGCTGATATCTTTGTTTTTCCCTCCCTTTCACACGTGTGAACTCATGAACAGGTTGGATCTCAAATAAACATCATGGTGGGCCATAAGAAGGTTTCAAGGGTAGGGCCACTGTCCCTACTGTTTTTCTGTGGTGGGGCCCCCTTGAGACTTGGATCTGACTCATTCTTGGGGTCATGCCCTAAAATGATCTCCCCAACTGGATGGACGGTGTGGATACAGCACATGCATCATGGTGGGACCCACAGGGTGGCCCACCTGCTGGCACCCCACGAGCCCAGCGTCCACGGACGCTGGGTACTTCCAGCGCGTCAGCGCCCTTCCTTCTTCTCTCTTTCTTTCTTTTTTTTTTGTTTTTGTTTTTGTGAGGTTTTGATCGAGTGGGGCCCACATAAGAGTGATCTACTCCGTTCATCAGCTGGGCCATCTCATGGTGGGTCCAATGAGTCCAATATTGAGTATGTTACGGGGTCTATAAACACCAGTGTGGGCCGAGGCAGTCTCGACAGTGGACATCATATTCTCCACTGTTTCCTGTGGTGCGGTCCGCTTAAGAATTGAATCTGCTTCATATTTGGGCCTTAGCCCTAAAATGATATGGGAAAACGGATAGACGGTGTGGATGGAACACAAACATCAAGGTGGGTCCCACGAGTGGGGACCCCTCCCAGCCGTCCTGACGCTGGACGGTTCCAGCGTCCCAGACGCTGTGAACGTCCAGCGCTGGACGTTCTATCACCTTTTTTTTTTTGTTCTAAGTTTATATCAGGTGGGGCCCACTTATGGACAATCCACCCCCTCCATCATGTTCCCCAGCTCATTGAGGTTCTAACAAGCCCAATATTGGGCAGGTAATATGGTCCACAAACATCACGGTGGGCTAAAGAAGTTCAGCAGTCCACATCATTTTCTCTAATGTTTTCCTATGGTGTGGCCCACCTACGATCTGGATCTACTTAATTTTTGTCGTCCAGCCCTAAAATGGGCTGGAGAAACAGATGGACGGCGTGGATCACATACATGAATCAAGGTGGGTCCCACGAGTGGGGACCCTGCTCATCGCCCAAAAGTGCTAGGCGCTGCTGGGCAGCAGCGTCCTCTGGACGCTGACTGTCCAGCGGCCAAATGTTTTTTCCTCTTTTTTTTTGTCTTTTTTTTTTTAATAATATCAAGTGGGGCCCACATGTGTAAGATCCACTCCATCTATCAGCTGGGCCATCACATGGTGGGCCCACATGGTGGACAGCATCGATGAACTACATACATCATGGTGGCTGTTGGCCACACTAATTATGCCACAAATGGGTCCCCAAGTGGGATCCACACCATCAAAAGGTGGGACCCATTCATGGACGATGCAGCCCATCCATCTCATTGCCCATCACAAGGTGGGACCAAGGAAAGAAAACGAAAAGTAAACGAGAAAAAGGGGGAAAAGGTATGCACTCACAATGATGGTTGGACGGTTGGATTGCCGATCGGACGGTCCGGATGATGATCGGGGTCCTCCAAGCTTGATCTTCACCTTCAATCTCTCTCTTTCTCTCTTGATCTCCCTCTAATTCTCTCTCTAAACTCACTCAATCTCTCAAATCTCTCTACTTCTCTCTCTTCTTTCTCTTCTCTCTCTTCTCTCTCTCTCTCTCTCTCTCCCTCTCTCTCTCTCTCTCTCTCAAATCTTGGAATTGAGAAGGCCACCCCCCCCACGTATGGCTCTTGTATGGGAAGAGGGGGGTGCATGATGTCATGATGATGATGATGATGATGAGAGAGGACATGGGGGAATGGGTTAGAGTTGACTTTTGGTGAGAGAGGATGGGGTGGGTATGGTGATGATGGCTAGATAATGATGGGGGTATGGGTGAGGGTGATGTTGATTGAGTTGACAAGTTGTTGGGAATTGTGCAAATGGGGCCCACGCCACACGCGCGTTGCGTGGCCCACCTCGAATTGCACGAACGTATGCCTCTTACACACCGGGTATCGCAATGGGGCGTGCCGCGCGGCGTTGGAATCGTGGCGCCCGCGCGGTCGCAAGGGTACAAGTCTTGGGTCGTTGCGGTACTAAATCAGGGTCGCGATCAAGGCTCTCTAATCTGGTCCGTCCGGGACGTACCGGTACCGAAAACTAAACGTACGAAGGGCAATTCAGGGTACGGGTCTTACAACTCTCCCCTCCTTATAAAAATTTCGTCCTCGAAATTCACAACCAAACGAAGTCAAAGCAAACCACACATATATATAGATAGAAGCTAAAAGTATACAAAAAAATCAATGAAAGTTTGCAAACATCGCTAAGTCCACATAGCATGCGTACAGCTCTTGATGGTGTTAATCTTCTCTGGTGTCTACCGCAAAATGTCGGGGTCGAGGGAACAACGCTCTAGTACTGCTACTGACGGGATGGGCAGTCCCTAACTCGGTGTCCAATCTCGCCACACTTGAAACAAGTGCCCTTGAATGGCCTTTGGAGGTCGGGTGCTCTTGGTGTCGTAGGCGGCTTCTGCGGATGAACCTTTCTTTGACGCCTAGTTCTTCGAGGACCTACAATCGGAGGGATTGGTGCAATCGGTGCTCTGCGCCATGGTTGTTGTTTAGGTGCTCTTGGTCGCTGAGGGCATTCCTTCCTTCGATGGCCAGCTTCACCGCACTCGAAACAGTGACCTGAGATCCGCGATGGGGTCTTCTCTGAAAACTGTGTCGTCTGGGAACTGCTAGGGGAGAACTTCCTCTTCCTGCTGTCACTCGGGGGTGCTTGTTGTCGCTCGAACAAAGCGGTCATCAACCGGAGCATCCCTTGGAATTGCTCTGCGCTTACTAGGGTGACAGGTGCTAACTCTGGCTGGGACGTACCAGCCTCAACTTCAGCTACTGGTGTCGCGTCCATCTTTTAAAAAGGAAGGGACAAGAAACCCTTAGCCTCAGAAAACTACAAACATATTACGATTAAAGAACTATACCATTGGGAATCCTAGTGATTCTAAGTTCGCAAACATCAACAAGTGAGGGGTGATCTGATCCTAAAATACTAAGTAGAAACATTGTGTTGATCACAGGTAGCTCCCAAGTCATGCTCTGATACCAACTCCTGTCACGCCCCAAATTCGGTTCTCGACGTCCATTCGCTGTAACCCGAATTCAGAGGTGGCAGCCTCCGTAGTACCCCGATCTCGGATCCTAACCCTACACGTCAGGTTCCGATCCTAGGATACCACAAGGAGGATTTTAGGGTCTGAAATTTTTTTTTGAAAACATGAGCATCACAATATGAGTACCATCAAAGATAAACACAATAATTCCACTAAATCATTTCGTTTATATACAGTACTGGAAAGTAAATATACAATGCGTAAATATAAAAACTGTGCATACTTCGGCACCTCCTGCTACTGCACTACAAACTCCAACTCAACGTTGCTGATATACTCTGGTAGAACCTGCAGCGTAACAAACGCGCATAAGCTTCAAACGAAGCTTCGTGAGTGCGTGTGTGCGTGCACAATGCGTATGACAAGCATGATAAATATCAGAGTAAGCAGTAAAGCATGATGAGCACTTTAAACCAAGACTCCGCCTAATTAGGCTACACGATCATGTGATATGAATAACTAGTTTACCACGACTATGCAAGCATGCAATACATATAACTAGCCTACCATGGCTATACGAGCGTGCAATACAGGTAACCAGCCTACCAAGGCTATAAACTCATACTATACAATGGCCTACAGGGCCTAATGCCACATACAATGATCCAATGCATGTATGCAAATCACCACCTCTCAGTACAGTGGTCCAGATACGAACAGTCATAACGCAGTCACGTAAGCAATGCAGGACTCGGAACTGGTAGCTCGCCCAGTGTGGTAGCTCGCCCAGGCTTACAGCCTCGCCCACATCACACCCGCCCACATCAGGACCGTCCCACACCATACAGAACATCAGTCACATCACTGATACCAATACCATCTCTGAAACGGAACATCACCGGGGTCTCACAGACCTCACTACTCACCAGTAGAATGCCAAAGCCTATCTGGTGCAATAGCGGACCTACTCACAGCTGGTCAAACTCAACCCCCTTTGCCAACACTCTTCCGGCAGGTTAGGTCAGACCTCCTTCCAAACTGACCACGTGCAGTGGATAACACCGCCGTTTGGTATTCGGCATACTGGTGTATGATTAAACCACCCGGTCCTTGAATGGAGCACCCACCTTGGTACCAACGGGATCAGGGACTTTCACCCAGGGACATCTTTGGCATCCAGTTTAAAGATCACATATTTCCGGTGTTCTGCAAACCACGATGGAGCTGTGGTTGCAACGTAGTAACCATGCTATATGCGGCACAAGCAGACGGTGCGAAATGCAACCATGCATACAAACGTGGGACGACATGCCCGTGCAAGTCTCCAAAGAGCACCATAAAACTATAAGGTCTCAAACACAATGTCACCGTCAGCTGGTAATGAATTGCACGACAATCACGACCGATATGGCCGGTTGATACAAGACAATCAGATGAGCCAAGCATTCATGATGCATGAGTCAAGTATACAGTATGAGTGCCAACAAGTAGTTCATCTACCACGATGGCTATAAATCAATCTAGTCCAACCTATTTGAGATATGATTAAGATGAGGGGACACATATGAATGATCGAGTCATAGTGCGGGATGTCGCTAGCCAGGGAATCTCGCACCAAGGGCTACAAGGTATGCTAAGCTATTCCTACCATACAGTGTAAGTCAGGATGATAGATTCCTGTCCTCGAATAGTCCCATACCTATTGGAGAGGTTTGCGATAGAGAGCACATGAATTACATTTGCGCAACTACATCTCGAATGCTTTATGAATGCGTTTATGCCCTAGTGGTCCCCAACTAACAATGGTGATTCGGGATGCATACTCATTACACATGCATGGTGGTCGTCGAAGCATATAGTATAAAGATCACATATGAGTATTCCAAATAACACTACGTGTGGCAACAGACATACTAAAAATAGCATAAAAGATAATTCACTTATAATACAAAGAAACATAAAGAGATAAGACTCTAAATGGATGGTATACAACAACACAGATGGTCCAACAACTGAACGGTGTGGATTAACCTTCAATATTTAGATAACCCAAATGGAAAGAAAATAATTGAAAACACTACCGACACATCAAAGGTAGAACCTACTGGAGTGGCAAGAGTAGAATACCCAAAGTCATGCCGAGACCCATAATCCTGTAGTACCGTTGGGATAAACACAATAATGGTCCATAAAAGGAATATTATAGAACGGATTGAAAGATAGACAGGTTATGACAGAGAATCATAAATGGTAGGGAAATCTGAGACAGATGATCAATACGATGAGGTCCAAAAGAGACGACAGGTCTAACCTCATACTACAAGATAGGCTCCATATAATGGATGGCCTAGATGACATACGAACGTCAAGGATGAGCCCCATACTCGTCCTATAGGTAAACGAACGGTGTGGATGAGATATACACAATATGGTAGTCTTTAATAGTTGGGTACAAGGGTAGAAGGGGTGAGTCATATGAGTATACAAGCTGAGTTACCAAGATCAATCAACATGCTGGGTCAACAAGGTGAGTCAACAAGGCGGGTCAACAAGGCGGGTCAACATGGTGAGTTAACAAGGTGAATTGACAAGACGGTTCCACAGGGTGAGTTTAAGAAGGTAGCCCTGTGACTTGGATCAAGCAAACTCTAAGGATGACCTTTCAATAAGGGTTTACACAACTAATCATCAAGGTGGGTCCATGGGATGGACAACGCGGTCATTCGAACACGCACACTAAGGTGGTCCCAAGGGCCATCATGTACATAATATGCTGGGGTTCATTCATTTGGATGGTTTGGATTAAGCACAAAATTAAGGCGGTCCTTATGGATGGCCGACATACATATCGCACCCTGGAGGCCAATAGCTGACGTGGATAGAACACATGCATAACAAGGTGGACCCGTGGTTGGGTATAACCGCACAAAGGAGTGGGGAAGCCACATACATTAATGGGCCCCAACAGTTTGGGATCAACTCAATATTTGTGCTTTCCCACTAATCAAGTGAGATGGCAAACAAACACCATGGTGGGGCCCGCACACCACACGTGTGGAACCCCACCCATGGCTGGGTGACTTATTAACAAGAAGAATGGCAAATAAATATAACAGATGGGTCCTGTAAAGTTTCCAATGGTAGGCATTCAATCACCCTTATTTTCTACGTGTGGCCCACCTAATACTGGGCCCACACCCCTGCCAAGAAGAACGACACGATATACTCAACATTCATCAAGGTGGGACCCAAAGTCGGGCCCCATCACCTTTGATTAGATGGAAAAATAAACATTACAATGGCCCCAAGGAAGGTTTCAAAGGTGGGCATCAATGGCCACGGTTTCCTACAATGTGGTCCACTTGAGGTTTGTATTTACCTCATTATGAGGGCCCCCGGCCCTAAAATAATATGGAAAAACAGATGGGCGGCATACATAAAACAGATACATCGTGGTGGGACCCACAGAGCGTAGCACCCAAATGGGCCCCAAGCCTTTTTGAATCAAACTAATATTTTTGTTTCCCCCTTCACCCATATCCATGTGATCTTATGAACAGGTTAAATGACAAATAAACATCACTGTAGAGCCTGGGAAGGTTTCGACGGTGGAGATCATTATTCCCACTGTTCCCATGGCATGGTCCACTTGACATTTGGATATGCTTCAATTTTGGCTCAGCCACTAAAATGAGCTGGAAAAAAACATATGAACGGGATAGATAGAGCGCATACATTCTAGGTGGGCCCAACAAGTGGGGCCCATTGACATTACCCATATAGGCTAAGCTGCTGGGCAGCAGCGTCCCCTGGACGCTGTCTGTCCAGCAGCAGCATGTTATTATTATTATTATTTTTTTATTTATATTTTTATATTTTTATTTTTATTTTTTTTTTTATTTTACTCTCAACAAGTGGGGCCCACAGCAGTTTCGATCAAGCTGATATCTTTGTTTTTCCCTCCCTTTCACACGTGTGAACTCATGAACAGGTTGGATCTCAAATAAACATCATGGTGGGCCATAAGAAGGTTTCAAGGGTAGGGCCACTGTCCCTACTGTTTTTCTGTGGTGGGGCCCCCTTGAGACTTGGATCTGACTCATTCTTGGGGTCATGCCCTAAAATGATCTCCCCAACTGGATGGACGGTGTGGATACAGCACATGCATCATGGTGGGACCCACAGGGTGGCCCACCTGCTGGCACCCCACGAGCCCAGCGTCCACGGACGCTGGGTACTTCCAGCGCGTCAGCGCCCTTCCTTCTTCTTTCTTTCTTTTTTTTTTTGTTTTTGTTTTTGTGAGGTTTTGATCGAGTGGGGCCCACATAAGAGTGATCTACTCCGTTCATCAGCTGGGCCATCTCATGGTGGGTCCAATGAGTCCAATATTGAGTATGTTACGGGGTCTATAAACACCAGTGTGGGCCGAGGCAGTCTCGACAGTGGACATCATATTCTCCACTGTTTCCTGTGGTGCGGTCCGCTTAAGAATTGAATCTGCTTCATATTTGGGCCTTAGCCCTAAAATGATATGGGAAAACGGATAGACGGTGTGGATGGAACACAAACATCAAGGTGGGTCCCACGAGTGGGGACCCCTCCCAGCCGTCCTGACGCTGGACGGTTCCAGCGTCCCAGACGCTGTGAACGTCCAGCGCTGGACGTTCTATCACCGTTTTTTTTTTTTTTTTTGTTCTAAGTTTATATCAGGTGGGGCCCACTCATGGACAATCCACCCCCTCCATCATGTTCCCCAGCTCATTGGGGTTCTAACAAGCCCAATATTGGGCAGGTAATATGGTCCACAAACATCACGGTGGGCCAAAGAAGTTCAGCAGTCCACATCATTTTCTCTAATGTTTTCCTATGGTGTGGCCCACCTACGATCTGGATCTACTTAATTTTTGTCGTCCAGCCCTAAAATGGGCTGGAGAAACAGATGGACGGCGTGGATAACATACATGAATCAAGGTGGGTCCCACGAGTGGGGACCCTGCTCATCGCCCAAAAGTGCTAGGCGCTGCTGGGCAGCAGCGTCCTCTGGACGCTAACTGTCCAGCGGCCAAATGTTTTTTCCTCTCTTTTTTTTGTCTTTTTTTTTTTTAATAATATCAAGTGGGGCCCACATGTGTAAGATCCACTCCATCTATCAGCTGGGCCATCACATGGTGGACAGCATCGATGAACTACATACATCATGGTGGCTGTTGGCCACACTAATTATGCCACAAATGGGTCCCCAAGTGGGATCCACACCATCAAAAGGTGGGACCCATTCATGGACGATCCAGCCCATCCATCTCATTGCCCATCACAAGGTGGGACCAAGGAAAGAAAACGAAAAGTAAACGAGAAAAAGGGGGGAAAGGTATGCACTCACAATGATGGTTGGACGGTTGGATTGCCGATCGGACGGTCCGGATGATGATCGGGGTCCTCCAAGCTTGATCTTCACCTTCAATCTCTCTCTTTCTCTCTTGATCTCCCTCTAATTCTCTCTCTAAACTCACTCAATCTCTCAAATCTCTCTACTTCTCTCTCTTCTTTCTCTTCTCTCTCTTCTCTCTCTCTCTCTCCCTCTCTCTCTCTCTCTCAAATCTTGGAATTGAGAAGGCCACCCCCCCACGTATGGCTCTTGTATGGGAAGAGGGGGGTGCATGATGTCATGATGATGATGATGATGATGAGAGAGGACATGGGGGAATGGGTTAGAGTTGACTTTTGGTGAGAGAGGATGGGGTGGGTATGGTGATGATGGCTAGATAATGATGGGGGTATGGGTGAGGGTGATGTTGATTGAGTTGACAAGTTGTTGGGAATTGTGCAAATGGGGCCCACGCCACACGCGCGTTGCGTGGCCCACCTCGAATTGCACGAACGTATGCCTCTTACACACCGGGTATCGCAATGGGGCGTGCCGCGCGGCGTTGGAATCGTGGCGCCCGCGCGGTCGCAAGGGTACAAGTCTTGGGTCGTTGCGGTACTAAATCAGGGTCGCGATCAAGGCTCTCTAATCTGGTCCGTCCGGGACGTATCGGTACCGGAAGCTAAACGTACGGAGGGCAATTCAGGGTACGGGTCTTACACAGGTGATAAAGGCCGAGCTGGAGACTAGCATCCCAACTAGGGAGGTAGCTGCAATGGAGGCCTATAAGGCTTCTGAGGATGCCACAGCCATGAAGGAGAACTTCTACAACCCAGGGCACTCTAACTATCGGGAGGAAGTCCAGGCTCATTATCCTGAGCTTGACCTCAACTAGTTGGATGATGCCAAGGAGGAGGCCACTCCATCTGTTGGAGGAGATGTTGTTGCTACCGTTACCACCACTGCTGAGGAGGGAGGCCCACCCTCTTAAATGCTTATCTTGTAAAAAACATTTTTCTTATAATAATGGAATGGAACTTCATTTTGGTTATCTGTTGATGCTCACTTTTCTTTTGTGCATTCTTGTCTTATATGCTCGTTGCCCCCTACTCCTGTGACTGAGCACTGATCTGATGGGTCAAAGGAATCGAGGTGTTGGACTTGACTTCTTTTGCCAATTGTTGTACTTCCTCACGTGCATTCCCGAGCAGGATTTGTGCTCCGTATGGGTCGGTAGATGCCAAACTCTGTGCGAGTGTCTCCTCCGAACATCTCGTAACTACATTTTCTGACTATGCAGGTTGGTACAAAAGGTGTCGATCTAGGTTTTACCTTCCATTCTCTCTATTACTTAAGGCAACGTACTCAACTGGAGGGTGTCGTCTTAGGCCTCTTCCTCACCTTGGCCTTATTATCTGATTAGGAAGTTGGCCACTGAGTCTTCCGCAGTAAAGGGTGCATGCTCGAGCCTTACCCTACTCGGCTCTTTAGCTATTGTGGTTATCACTTAGAGACAGTAGAATATTTGTCAAAAAAATTATCTTTCATTAATGTAAAAAATCATTACAAGTAGACTGAGCTTAAAGCTCTTGTAGAATTCCAAACACCTGAGGTGTTTCGTAGAGTTCGCCCAGATCAACTTTACTGATAGTAGATCTTTAGATGCTCTATGTTCCATAGATGGGGCAGAAGTTGTCTTTCTAAGTCTTCTAGCCGATATGGATCCTGGTCAGACTATATCGGTGACTTTATAGGGCCCTTCCCAGCTCGATCCCAAGGCTCTCGAGTCGACCTCTTTGGTATTCACGAAAACCTTTTAAAACACTAAATCTGCCACTCGTAATCTTCTTTACTTCACCCTGGAGTTGTAGTACCAAACCGCCCTCTGTTGACAGGCAGCGACCTTGACTTGAGTGTGTTAAGCCCTGAATTGTGTATATCTAAACCCCAATTCATCACACATTTGCATAATTTTGAGTGTTAAAAATAAATCTTCTATGTGTATTTATGTTTGCAAGAAAAAGGAGAAAAACCCTCATGAATTCGTTGCTAAAAGGGATTATTTAGAACACTTTGAATATCAACTAAAGTAGGAAGAGAGGAAGAATCCAAGTGGAAGAAAAATCGGAGTTCTAAATAAAAAAGTGCAGAAAAGACAATTTCCGATAGATGTTTTGATTGGTCTTCGATGCCATCGTAAACTATTTCGATTGGATCTCAATGCCATCATAAATGATTTCGATTGGATGTTGATGCCATCGAATAACCTATCGAACATGCCTGAGAAATCAAAAATTTGAACAACTCTCTGAATAGGATTATGATTCCATCGAAATGGTTTCAATTACAATCCAAGTGCCTGATTTTTAAGGATTACGATACAAATGCCTCATCAGTCGGAGCCTACCCGTAGATGCTTTGTGTAAAAATTGGGATGGTGGATTGTAGGCCACACTTGTACATTGGATGTGGACGGTTGATCAATGTATTTTAACCATCCATTTGTTTTCACAGGTATTTGGCCTTCCTATTTGAACAGTCTGAAGGTCCACCATGATCCTTCCCCGACCCAAAATCAGGACGATCAACTTCATCCGACGGTCCATGTGTAAAGAAAAGTGGACGGTTTAAAAGGAATGATGATCGATGGTTTGTATTCAAAACTCAAGTGTGCCCCACTTTGGGGGGTGGCTAACATTGCAAGTCCATGATGAGCCCCACTTGATGAACGGCCAGGATCTTGCACAGGCATGCCACGTTGGCAAGTGTGGGGCAAATGGCCTCTTCAATCTGTCCCCAAAAATTACACTTACTTGATGTTCGGATTGGTGAACATTTATTGGACGGTTTAAAAATGGAGAATATCGAATGGCTCTATTTAGGGCGGCCTGAGGTCCATCCAAACCCGGTCCATCAAGTAAAACCAGGCCCCAGCCGATCCCAGGCATGTGATGGGCCAGAGCAAACAGGATCGAGCCTGGGCCTCCCGAGCCCGAGTTTGGTTGTCCAGTTTTGTGCAATATCTGGACTGTTCATCAGTGTGCCCCATTATGCATGGCATAAGACAAAAATGCCCTTGAAATTGTAAACAAACGGGCCAGGATAGGCTGATGGGTTTTTAAAAAATAAAAATAAAATAAATAAATAAAACTGAACCTGGTTGATTACTAAATGGGCTGAATTTTTAGAACTGGGGCCAGACCTTGGGCCAGATTGATCACTGGGCCGGTCTTTTTTTATTTATTTATTTGTAGTGTGTCTACCCAATGAATGGCCCTGATCTCCCACACATGGGGCATTCGACAATGAGGA
Organism: Liriodendron chinense; assembly: GCA_003013855.2. Lineage (NCBI taxonomy): Eukaryota > Viridiplantae > Streptophyta > Magnoliopsida > Magnoliales > Magnoliaceae > Liriodendron > Liriodendron chinense. The sequence goes on from ML058549.1 coordinate 164,260, forward strand.
AGACCTTAACATACAAATCAGGCCCATCCACTGATCAGATAGACCAAACTGGCATGTAGCCATTGATACGATTGGCCTCATGGTAAATGGGAAATGTTCTAAAAAAAAATTCATCGGACAATCTTAACCCATTAAATAAGTGGCCTGGAAATAAAAACGGTTAACAGAGAAATTCAGTAACGGACAACATTCATTTGCAGACAGGCCAGATATTAGATGGATCTGATCTTGTAATCTGAAAAACGTTTGGGTAACGGATCTATCTACCAACGGTCTAGATCACTTAACTCTCGACCCAACCTCAAACATATGACATGAACTTTTTTGTAACGAATCCCATGTAAACCTTATCTCCATTGGGATACTGTAATATCTGCTTAACTTGCATTCAGTACATCTGTTTTGCCAACTTATTTTATAAGGTCAGCCCAAAAGTGAACCAGATACAAAACTCAAGTACGCTGCATCATGTAAAACAATGGGGATGGAAATGCCTACCGTTGAAACCCCCCTCGATCTCCATCTTTAAGACATGCACCTATTATTATTTTTTCCACCAATGGCAGCTTACAGGCAGCCGCCCCATATCTGGAGGTTCCGTACAACACTGTCCATCAGGTTCCCGGAACACCCCGATCCTCAAGTGGCAAACTGAGTGTGAAGAAAGCTTCGTTTTAACACTAAAGTTATGGCATCAATCGCATGAATATCTTCTCTCCCTCCATTTCTTTCGAAACGTCTCAAACGGACGTTGTTCATTTTCAAGATCATGTGGCCCACTTTCAAACAGCAGTCCAGCTAATTCAATCCGTTCATATGGTTCGGACATGGGTGTCTAGTAAACCCCAGGTGTTTTATTGAAGGTATTGTTGTATGGTGTACATAGTTAGAAGCCAAATATTACAGTGGATAACTAATTTTGTGTTTCCAAACCCTTTAAAACCTGACCATTGAGACCAATGTGGCCCACATTGGCTCGATCCAAACCATCTTTCAGTTTCTAGCATCGTTTTTAACTAGAACCCAATTGATATCAGGTGTAGACGTTCATGTGTGTAACCATCGTTTCGCATATAAGTTGCGTTGTACGGGTGGCGGGTCCGAAAACGAAAATATTCTGTTTTCTTTTTCTCTCACCTCTATTTCTTTACCTATTAATCTCGATCCATGACAGTGCATTTGAGCAAATATGAGTCATTTATAACCCTTAGTTACAAGCTATCGTAGTCATCCATTGATGTTCACCCAGATTAGGGTTGAGAATGTCATAACATAAATGAGATTTTTCTTCCGTTTTTCTCCCTTCTTGCATCCATAAATCCTAAATCTTATGCTAACCATATAAACACGTTCGTTAGAAAGGGTTGGAGCTGAAATCTTAGAATTTTCTAGGCTCCTCGAAATGATTCTACTATATCCATAGCTATCAGATTGAAGGAAAATTGACGGTTGGCGTTTCACCATTGGAGGTCAGATCTTCTTCTCTAGCGGTGTTGTTGCTGCTGAGGTCATTGCTGGGCTGCATTTGTAGAATTCTTGCTGCCGAGGTATACGTAAGATAATCAGCCATTTCATCTTTCTGTTAAATCTATGATCGACCCAGTTTGCTACCGAGTGGTAAATCAAGTCAAACTCGTTCTATGCCTAGTTCATATTAGTTGATAGAACTTGTTCATGATCCAATGAATGTTTGGTTTAGTTCAACTATTTAGGATTGATCATGATCATATATCCTTGCTCTTGAAGTTCAATCAGGTTGAAACTAGTTATAATTTGTGCTGAGTTGACTCAACAAAACTCATTGAGTCCAATTTGAGGTGCAGTCTAATCCATGACTATTCATGTCAGATTCATGAGCAATGTTGGGCAGGCATTGGTAGCTGAAGATTTGACTCTAGTTGTAAATTGATTTAGTAAAATTCCTCTATTAGGTGAGTCTTTCTTGGGAATGCTTAGTATTTTGATTGAAATTGGGGCTTGAAATAAGATATGATTTCAATTTAATCTACAAATTAGTTATTTGATCATTAAACCCAGATTAATTTGGGTTCGGTAAGAGTTGGGAAAATCCAACCCGAATTCAATTTGGGTTGGGTTAGGGTTGAGGTGGAAACGACCCGACCTGAACTTGACCCGACCCGAACTTGACCTGACCCGACCTACCCATTGCCACCTCTACTCTCAACCCTTCCATGCAAAGGACTGTGGGATTCATAGCAGCCCCACCATAATGTGTGAGTTCTATCCAACCCGTCCATTTGGTTTTTCAGATCATTTTAAGGCATGGGCCAAAAAATGGGCCAGATGCAAGGTGTAAGTAGACCACACCATAGGGATTGCCTCCCCACCGTTGAAAACTTTCCAGATTCACTTGTAATGGTTGTTTTCCATCCACTGGGTCGTGGACCCCACCATTAATAAAAAATGATAAAAAATAAAAAGTCAAGATCCAAACGTTAGGTGGGCCGCACCACACCAAACAGTGGAGATTGAACACTTACCGTTGAGAGCTTCCTGCAAACCCACATGATGTACTTTTTCTGTATCCGTGTTATCAATCTGGTTGGGCCCTGGGCGAACCTCCTTAGTGTATGGGTTCTGTCCACTCCATCCATTCGGTAGGCCACCATCCAAAAATTGAAATAGGTCCAAATCTCACGTGAACCACACTACAGCAAACAGGCCTGATTAAATGGCCACCACTAAAACTTCATAGGGACCAACTATAAACTCTACCATGATATATGTAATCATATCCACAATGTCCATTTAGACCCCCCACTATGATGTACGTATTTTATCCCCACTGTTCAACCGTTTGCCAACCAAATGGGCCTAACCGTGGAACCCACCGTAGACCTCACCTCCACGTGTGCTTTGTACCTTTATATTGTTCATCCTTGATCTACATTGATGCATGTGGGTTATATACTATGTTCCCTTACTGTGGACCCATCGTAATGTCTATGTGTGAAATCATCTATTTGCAGGACCACTTGGAAATGGGACCTACGAATGGTACAAGTTATACCTACACCATCCAACCATGGCCAACTTTGATCTTCATTTATATATCCAAACTATTCATCTTAGGGATCACTGTAGCATAGGAGTGTTACCTACACCGTCTAAACTGTTGTAGACCTACCGTAAGGATTATTATTATCCAACCTATTGGCAACCCACTTGGAAGTGGAGCCCATCGGATTATACGTGTTTTATCAACCTCGTTTATCATATGAGGACCACCTTAGTATGTGTACGCTATGACCATCCGATTTGCTAGCCTATGAAAGGAACCCAAGCTAGATAATGAGATAGATCGAATGCCTAAGTGAACCCAAAACATAAAGCAAATTTGGTTAATTTGGGCTGGGCCCAACTTGAGAGAGGTGTTGGACCGAATGCCGGACCCACTTAATTGAAGTTTTGAGTTATTTATAGCCTTCACTAATGAATTCATTTAGGCCTTAAAGTGGTGGGCCCATTAGCCATAAGGCCCACCTAGAGTAAAAGCCTTGTGAGCCCAATGGTCAAAACCATGTCAAACCAAAGCTGGGAATATATGCCTTGTGATGAATGAGATGTGATTGTCAATACAAATAGTGCATGTGATTGTGATTGTTATGTGTGACGGTAATGTGTTGATGATTATAGATTAGTAGAGTTATGCAATATGATGCCTTGAACATATTGATATTGATCTTACTTATGCATCATGAAATGATGGATTATGCATGTGTGCAATAATACATCCCTCCATGCACAAGATATGTCATTTGCAGTTGGATCACATAATTGTGGATTGATATAGACAATAGGGGCATGTGATGATTATATATAAATTTTCTAGCCTAAGGGCTAAGGAAGTCGCTTATGGTATTACATGCATACTATATTCACTTAGTTGTATGACTTGGTATGATTTCTTGAATGCATGCATGATCATGACATAGGTAATGATGGTAACACCACAACTATGCCGTATAACATGAATTGGATCTTGATTATAGAATGTGGATCCATGATGATGACTTGGATTATCCCTAAAAAGGAACGGGACAGCGGAAGTGCTAAATAATATGGGTAGATAGAAATCCCTTAGGTTGAAAGTCCCTAAACCCCGATGATAGCTACGAATGTCTCACCGTCGAGCCGAGTTGACACATGCGTCATGGATTTGACTCCCCCTAATGAGGTTAGGTTGAGAAGAGGTGGGTCTCGACAAAAAGGCCTGACAAGGGAAGGAGGTGAATACTCGAAAGCCAAAGATCTATTTTGTCTCGTCCCTTAGTCCCATCAATAAACAGACTATAGTCTCTTCTGGCCGAAGTCCCGTTGGTTGAGTGCCACTTTACATGATAGGGGCAGTGGGAGGTCCAACTTACTTAAGGGTTGTGGTGCAAACAGGAACTTGTCTGACCCGTTGGCGAAGAAAAGCGCAAATGAGGTCTACTACTAATGTGCCAGGTGGGAGTCCACCTCAAGGATGGTATCGAGGTCAATTACTATTGAGCTCTTGATTTATACATATTTAACCCCGTTTCATCGCATTTCATGCATGATTTCTATTATTAAAAAGACTAATCTAATGCATATTTATGATTGTAGGAGTGAGAGAGAGAGAAATTATGAATTTGATGTTAAAAGGGTCTCTTTGGACACTTTGAAGATCAAGGAGAAAAATCATTGAAAACGAGTCTTAAGGAACTACATCAGAAGACTTGGATTGGCCAGAAATTAGCAATCATATTAGAAGGCCACCGGGCGCCCAACCATCACCTGGTCGGGCACCCAAAATTGGGAGAAAATCTGTAAAACCCACCGGACATTTTTGGACCTAACCGGGCGCCCAACCAAAACATGGTCTAGCACCTGATATTCAAAGTGATTTTAATCAAGGCCGTTGGACCAAACTGCAGCATGGTCGGGGCGCCCAACCAACACTTGACCGGGCATCCGACCAACGCCCGATGACCGGCGTAAGTGCGTAAATTGTTATGCAATTCGAGGCAGTGGGTGGTTTTTCTTATAAAAGGACACCTTAGCATCCTTGTTAAGGTATCCTAGAAGAGTTCTCAGTTCGTGGGGAGCAAGGGAGATCATCGTGGAGCGATCGCAACTCCTCCAACTAGGGTTTTTTTCTAGTTTTCTATGCTTTTGATTAGTTTCTCTTTTGCTTTTAATTCAAGTATGACAATGCTTGGCTAAAACCTTTTACCTAAGGCTCAGAGGTAAAACTTATAGCTAGTTTTCATGTTGAATTTGTTTACTTCAAGTACCTTTACATAAAGTTTGGATTTTTAAGTTCTAGTTTGAATAAAGTTGATATTTTTAGATGTTTTATGAGAGTTCATGTGCTTCGGACATGGGTTCCTTGCAATTCTTTGAGATTATCATGTTAGGATTGATTAGATTCGAATTGTAGTAACCCTAGAGCATACTTCAAAATTGCTTAATTCGAAGTTGCTAGAATAGTTTGAATTGGTTTACCCTAATTCCCTGTGGATCAACATCGGTCTTACCGAGAATTATTACTACATCGTAGCCTTGCACTTGAGGCGAGCGAACAAGTTTTTGGCGCTGTTGCCGGAGAATCTAGGTTAAACGGTTCTAAATTGTTTTAGTAGCTATAGAAGTAGAAGTAGTTAGGTTTTACAGTTTTCTTATGATTAGTTTTTCTGAATTATAAAACTAACAGGGTTTGTTTTATTTTGTAGGAAGTTCTTCTAGTTCAAGCAAATCGGTTACTATCCTTCTAACTTGAATTCTTTCAGTTTTCAGTTTTTATTTTCAGATTTTTTTTTTAGGACTTAGGATTAGTTTAGATTTTAGATTGTGTGGTTTATGTCCCATTGGGAATGTGACCACTGTTAGTGCACTTTTCTGTAGCATACTAGTGCACCTTGTTTGTCAATCACTTAGGTTAGTGAGTCTAGTGTCGGTTGAGCTTAATGATGACGAAGACCGAAGACTCAAGTGGCCATGCTGCATCAAGGAAGAAGAAACATGTAAAAGTGATGCCTTGGTGTGCCTTAACCTTGACCAAAACCAAACCCTTAACCTCTTGATGACCTTGACCATATTTGGAATACCCTTTGACATCATAGATTGGCCTTAGGTGTCCCATAAGATCACCCAACAGAGGGCTAAGAGGTTACATGTGCTCTATGATCCAAGACCAAACCAATCTGCACATTGCATGGCCTGTCCGACCGGTCGTGACCGGTCAGCTGGACTGGACCGACCGGCCTTAACCGGTCGGATTGGCTCCCAGTCTTCACAGCAACATGCTTTGTACATAGGCCATTGGGCAGACCGGTCGGCAGGGCTGGTCCGACCTGTCTTGACCAGTCAGGCAGACCCCCCCTCCAGACAACAAAGCCTTTGTCCTGTTCTGGCCTGTGGCCGACCGGTCAAGACCGGTCGAGGACCCCTGGTCGACCGATCACGATCGGTCGGCACTAGCCCTTTCTTTGCCCATTTTATATCCATTGCACATCTTTTTATAAAAGGGCTTAGCTCGAATTGAGGGGTAACAAGAGAGATTTTGAGAGGAGTGAAGCCACCATTGTTGGAGACCATTTAAGGCTCATTCCCAACCTATGCAAGGCATCTTCCTTATACTTTAACATAAGATTGGAGCATTCCAAGCTCATGAAGAAGATGACATTCATCCCCTCTTGATCTCTAGAGTTTGGATCTTCCTTGATAGTCATATCCTTATCAAAATCTCTAAGATGAAATCATTGTAGGTGAGCAACTCTAGGCATCACATTCCTATTAGTTGTAGAGTTCTCAAACCTACCCTCTTATCACCTTGGGCATCTCAAAGGCATCACAAGCAAGGTAATTGATTAAGTGTAGCTGAGGCATTGGCGACGCAACGATAACACGATCGGGGGAGCAAGGGAAGCTGATTGAAGCACGGGAGAGCGGAGATCAAGCAACCAGAACCGGCGCTAAACAAGGGGCTCATCCGAAAAGTAAGGTTATCTTTATTGAGAGTTCATCCACTCGATTCCTTGTGGGAGTTGAGTGTAGAGTTTGTTTGTCAAAATCGATCTAGGACGTTGGTCGTTCCTTGACTTGTTTGTCGGCCTAAAGATTAGGGGTTGGTTGGCACTCCTTAGCCCGTTTGCCGGGCCTAAACAAAGTCTCTAAGGGGGAGCCTCCAACACGGAAGTGAACTTGCGTCGGGTTGAGAGTTGGCCTATGTCCAAAACTCCGCTTGACTTGAGAGCTAGCCTTTTATCCAAAACTCCGGTTATGGTTGAGAGGTGAACCGGGAAAACCTTCGTGTAAAGGTTAAGAGGTGAACCTCATTTAAAATCTCCGATAGTGAATGCCAGTGTGCTCAAAGGAGTTGAATACTTGAACCAGGAGTGGAGTAGACCCAAAGTCGAACCACTATACATGCTTGTGTTTGTGATTGATTGAGCACATTGATATCTTAGCATTGAATGTTTAATTGTTTAATTATGAATGCTTGATAGGAATGTATGCTAGGCACTAAATACGCACATCCACACATAAGATGTACTTTCACTAGTTGTGTAGACTTGAGCTCATTGATCCATTCTCATAAGTCTATATAGGTTGCATAGGTTAGGATCTTGATTAGTTATATCATTTGATTATCTATGCATGCTTAGACTAGGTCGTTTATTGCTTAAACCATATGCTAGTCATGTGATTGGACCCACTTAGGCTTGGAAGCCGAAGTGTTCTTGCTTGCTTAGTTTAAATTGTTAAATTGTGTAAGTAGGCAAATAGAATTTCAAAATGTCCTAATCCTCCCCCCCCCCCCCCCCCCCTATAGGACTTAGCCATAATTCTAATTGCTCTTTAAGCTTCCGCACATACAAAGGTGTCGTGTTAGACTACCGACGTAATTTCAAAGACAATAATCATCTCCAAACCAAAGTTGGTTTAGTTGGATCACTCTCCATTCATAGACGAGTCCGAAAGTCTATAGAACATTGTGAAAGTTTAGGAAGTATGGATCAAACTCCATTAGGGAACCCTCCTCACCCTACTCTAACTACAAACGCAAATCATGAAGGAGTAGGAGAGAATGAGGTGCATAATGCTCCTCTAATGAGAGCCTTACGGGACTATCAACAACCGGCCCGTACAACTACAGCATCTTGTGTGGTCTTACTAACCACCGGGGGAAACATTGATATAAAGTCGGAGGTAATTCAACTTTTGCCAAAGTTTTATGGGTTAGATTCTGATAGCCCATATCTACACTTAAAGGAGTATGATGAAGTTGTTGCTACCTTGCAATACAATAATGTTTCAGAGGATGTCATCAAACTTAGATTGTTTCCCTTTTCATTGAAAGAAAGAGCCAAGGTTTGGCTCCATTCCCTTAGACCGCATTTGATAGGGTCATGGACTGCGATGACTCAGGAATTCTTGAAAAAAAATTTCCCGGCTCATAAAACTAACACCCTTCGAAGATCTATAATGAACTTTATTGGAAAAGAGGGTGAGTCGTTCTTTCAAAGTTGGGAACGGTTTAAGGAACTCTTACTCACTTGCCCACATCATGGATACAAAAGTTGGCGTATTATCAACTTCTTTTATGATGGATTAAATTCCAACATGCGTCAATTTGTAGAGATGATGTGCAATGGTGAGTTCATGAGCAAAAATTCAGATGAGGCATGGAGTTACCTAGACATGTTGGCCAAGAATGCCCAATCATGGGATACCTCGGACAAATCTAATAACTCCAAGCCTCTTCAACAAAAAGAGAAAGGAGGGATTTACATCCTTAAGGAGGAAGATGATGTGAATGCAAGGCTAGCCAACCTCAAAAGAAAAGTCGAGGCTATGGAACTAAGCAAAAATGGAGCTTCTAAGTCCACCGAAGCTATTGAGAACGTATATGGAATTTGTGCCACTAATGTACACTCTACTAAGATTGTCCTATAATTCCTGCGTTTCAAGAGTTGTTACAAGAGCAAGCAAATGCCACATATGGTTATCAACGGCTTTTCAATGGACTGGTAGGTAACATTACAACTCTACTTGAAAGAACCACCCAAATTTCAGTTGGAAGAATGCTCCCACAGGCAATCCTACCAACTCTCAAGAAGGACCACCTATGCAAAACATGACCCCACCTCAATTCTTATTAGAGGATACTCTAAAGGCGTTTATGCAAGGGCAAGGGCAAATGCAAATAAATCAAATGAACAAACAAATGTTTCAAGAGATTAAAGTTTCGGTTGACGAGATGAAGGGACGCTTGAATGCTAGGGAAGGGACCTTTCTGGCCCAACCTCAGCCTAATCCAAAGCAAGCACATGAAATAAGTATCCCTAATCTCCTTAACCAACATGTGGAGCAAGCAAAATCCATCACCACTCTTAGAAGTGGTAAGCAAATTGACAAATCTATTCCGGTGAAGGCCGACAAGCCTAATGATCCGATAATTTTTTAGAATGAAGATGGATCCAACTTGGCCTCACAGGAAACAGAACGCGTTTTTAAGCCAATAGCACCATTCCCTTCGAGATTGGTTGCTAAACCTCTCATAAACTCTCATGACATTCTAGAGATTTTCAAACAAGTCAAGATCAACTTTCCTTTACTTGATGCAATAAAACAAATTTCCTCCTATGCCAAGTTTCTAAAGGACCTATGCACAACTAAACGCAAATATAATGTGCAACAAAAGGCCTTTTTGAATGAGCAAGTGAGTGTCATTCTCACCCAAAAGACCCCCCCCTAAAAAAAAAAATTCAAGGATCCCGGTAGTCCCACAATTTCATATATCATTGGTGACTACCGGATTGAACGGGCATTGCTAGATTTGGTGGCAAGTGTAAATTTGATCCCATACTCAGTATATGAGCAATTAGGCCTCGATGAATTAAAACCCACCAAAACCACGTTACAACTCGCTGATAGATCCATCCGTATACCGAGAGGGATGGTTGAGGATGTATTGGTCCAAGTCGACAAATTCTATTATCTAGTGGATTTTATCATCTTGGACACGTAACCGGTTATGGATTCTAACACTCAAATACCGATAATTTTAGGCCGCCCATTCTTGGTTACATCAAACGCAATTATCAATTGTCGGAATGGGGTGATGTAATTGTCCTTTGGGAATATGACATTGGAGGTAAACGTGTTCCATATGTGCAAAAAGCAAAGGAATGAGGAGGATGATGAGCTCTTCGAGGTAAACATGCTTGAATCCTTTGAAGAAGAGGAGCTCCTTCAACTTGAACTACTAGAAAATTTGGATACATGCTTGGGACACTTTGAAAATTCTAAGGATCCCATCTTGAATGATATTGTGCAAGCATTGAGTAGTGAGAAACCGGTAGTTAATACTAGCCGGTGGAGGCCTCATTTTGAAAGATTACCACCAATCACATCAAAACCTCTACCGTCTAATATCAAACTGCCAAAGCTTGACCTTAAACCTCTACCATCCGAGCTTAAATATATATATTTGGGTCAAGAGGAAACATTCCCGATTGTCATTGCCTCTCACCTAGGAAAAGACCAAGAGCTCAGGTTGATTGAGCTACTCAAAGAACATAAGGGAGCCATAGGTTGGACAATAGCGGACCTCAAGGGGATAGACTCTTCAGTCTGTACTCACCGTATACACCTCGAAGAGAATGCGTCAATGACTAAACAACTTTAAAGAAGGTTAAATCCAAACATGATGGAGGTTGTCAAAGCCAAGGTGTTAAAGCTACTAGATGTGGGTATCATCTACCCCATCTCGGATAGCCAATGGGTGAGTCTTACCCAAGTTATCCTAAAGAAGTCCGATATTACAATCGTAGAGAATGCCAACAATGAACTTATACCAACTAGAGTGACCACCGGTTGGCGAATGTGTATAGATTATCGGAAGCTAAACACGGTCACTAGGAAGGACCACTTCCCTCTCCCATTCATGGATCAAATTTTGGAGAGGTTAGCGGGTCACTCCTATTATTGCTTCCTCGCTGGCTATTCTACAACCAAATAGAGATTGCCCTAGAAGACCAAGAAAAGACCACTTTTACATGTCCATTAGGCACCTTCGCATACCGAAGAATGCCATTCGGACTATGTAATGCACCCACCACATTCCAACGATGCATGTTGAGTATTTTCTCAGACATGGTGAGTGAGGTTCTTGAGGTATTCATGGACAATTTCTCTATTTTTTATTGTACTTTCGATGAGTGCCTAAATCTCTTGAAGTTGGTTTTGACAAGGTGCGAGGAGAAGAACCTCATTTTAAAATGGGAGAATGCCATTTTATGGTAGAAAAAGGAATAGTCCTTGGACATATCATCTCGACCAATGGAATAGAAGTAGACCGAGCCAAAATCAATATAATTTCCAATCTAACACCACCCAAAAGCATATACGATGTGCGGTCCTTCTTTAGACACGCTGGCTTTTATAGAAGGTTCATAAAGGATTTCATTCATATCTCTAGGCCTTTATGTTACCTTCTTCAAAAGGAGAACCAATTTGAGTGGAGTGCCGAATGTCAATTATCTTTTTCAAAGCTAAAAGACATGTTGACAACCGCTCCTATCATGCAACCACCGGATTGGTCCGTCCCTTTTGAGTTAATGTGTAATGCGAGCAATTATGCTATTAGGGAGGTGCTAGGCCAAAAAAAGGATAAGAAGTCCCACGTTATCTACTATGCGAGTAGGATCTTGAATCATGCCCGAGTCAATTACTCGACTACGGAGAAGGAGCTCCTAGCTGTCATTTTTACCTTAGACAAATTCAGGCCTTATTTAATAGGATCCAAGGTCATTGTTTACACAAATCATGTGGCGCTGAAACACCTTCTTTCTAAAAAGGATGCTAAGCCCTGTTTGCTTAGATGGATCCTACTCCTTCAAGAATTTAATTTAGAGATCAAGGACAAGAAGGGAGTAGAGAATGTGATGGCGGATCATCTATCCCGCCTAGTTCTACCCAATTCCATTGACGAGTCACCTATTGAGGACTCATTCCCTGATGAGCAACTCTTTGTTACTATGCATCCACCATGGTACGCTATCTTTCCACAGGTTCGATACCGACTCATTGGACTGCACAAGACAAACGAAAATTTCTAAGGGAAGTGCGTAAATTTTTCTAGGATGAACTTTTATTATTTAAATATTATCCAGATCAAATAATTAGGAGATGTGTCCCTGATGATGAACAAAATTCTGTCATCTCCTTTTGTTATAATCAAGCATGTGGTAGTCATTTTTTTACCAAGAAAACCACTGCAAAAGTTCTGCAGTGTGGTTTTTATTGGCCCACTCTATTTAAGGATGCCCACGAGTTTTGCAAAGCATGAGAGCGCTGTCAAAAGCTAAGAGGATTGTCCCGTCGAAATATGATGCCTCTTACCCCAATTCAACATCTTGAAGTCTTTGATTATTGGGGCATCGATTTCATGGGACCATTCCCCTCATCTTTTGGATATGTCTACATATCGCTTGCCGTAGACTATATGTCCAAGTGGATAGAGGCTATTCCATATACAACTAACGATCATCGTATGGTTCTAAAGCTCCTCAAAGAAAATATACTTTCTAGATTTGAAACGCCTTAAGCCATTATTAGTGATGGTGGTTATCATTTTTACAATAGGCCTTTTGAAGCCTTAATGAAGAAATATGGCATTAGACACAAAGTGAGTACCCCATACCACCCACAGACAAGTGGGAAAGCTGAAATTTTCAATCGGGAAATCAAACGGATTTTAGAGAAAATCGTGAAGCCAAATCGCAAAGATTGGTCGCTACGATTAGTCGATGCTCTTTGGGCTCACTGAACTGCTTATAAGACCCACATTGGAATGTCTCACTATAGACTTCTTTATGGGAAAGCTTGTCACTTGCCTGTGGAACTTGCACACAAAGCCTATTGGGCAATTCAGGCATTGAACTTCGACATTGGTAACGCTAGCTCGCTTCGCAAACTCTAATTAAATGAGCTTGATGAGATCAGGAACGATGCTTACGAGAACTCGAGGATTTACAGGAGTAGGATGAAGGCCTTTCATGACAAACACATCTTCAGAAAATCTTTCCATGAAGGTCAAAAAGTGCTCTTGTACAATTCTCGACTTCATCTTTTTTTTAGAAAATTGATATCTCGATAAATCGGCCCATATATTATTAAAGAAGTTTTTCCACATGGGGCTGTCGAGATAGAAAATGCGACAAATGGTAACTATTTTAAAGTGAACAAACAACGCCTTAAACCATTCATTGAGCAATTTGATTTAGAGGACATGTCCATCACTCTGAACAATCCTGTGTATCAAGACGATTGATCTCCTAGTTTGACGAAGGTATAGAGTAGATTAGGTTAGTTATTTTTTTTCTGTTTTATTGTTTTAGTAGATTTTGATACTCGAGGAAGATCTCCATGTTCGACTCTCTCAGCTACTATCATTCTCACGCTTTGTTATTTTACCATTGCTCTCATGTTCATGCTCATTGCATATCTTTTTACATTGAGGACAATGCAAGATTTGATTGGGGGGTGAGATTCTCGAATCTAGTACTTTGTGACATTTCGAGCAAGGTGAGCAAGGTTTTGTAGAAATTTTTCAATTTTTATGAAATATCAAATCTCTTTTTAAAAACCTCGTTTCTATGCACTTCAGATGTCATGAGTATAAAAGGATGAAAGATGAACTGATATGATTTTGAAATCTCTAAATTATCTTAAACAAAATAGTTTTATATGTGAATCTCCCCATTTGTTTGATCGATAGAACATTTGAACACTTTTGGGTCTAGTCCATGTTACACGATTATCATGATTTAAAGGGATTATTAGACTTGTAGATTGGTGAGACTGAAGATTTGAAGTGTTTAAGAACCAAACCGGGGTACTTTGTCCATCCTTGTTCGTGTGAAATAAGTGAAAAGAACGAAAGATATGAATTTCTAAAAATCCTATCTAATATGTAAAAACAGAAAAGAAAGTATGGGTAGTGAAAAATTCTGAAAAGGGCTACCTATTACCAACTAGGGGATGGTCTACCTGTAACCAAAGCTGGAAATGGGAAGTAGTGTGAAAGCCGTCAAAGGAACGGCAAGGCAAATTCCTGTCATAGGCAATTGGTTGATCTGTACACTCTTAGATCTCTGGTTTAGCTTATTTATGAAGAAGGTAATCTTAGAAAGTCATAAGATGAACATGTACAATGCACACTAGACCATTCATGTTCGGATTTGTCTATTTGTCAATAAATCGGTGGGGATTCTATGTGAACACTTATTATGTTTGGAAAGTTTAGGAACTCAATCTCTCATCATTTAGTTTTTCTGAATTTTGCACTCGTATATCTTATAGTCTATAGAAGCATAGTTTCCAAGAGAGAGTTGATTTTTCAGAGAAGAGGATTGTTTCACACTTGTTTTGCTCAGGACTAGCAAAATGCTTGTTGGGGGGTGTGTTGAGCTCTTGATTTATACATATCTAACCCCGTTTCATCGCATTTCATGCATGATTTCAATGATTAAAAGGACTAATCTAATACATATTTGTGATTGTGGAAGTGAGAGAGAGAAGTTACGAATTTGATGTTAAAAGGGTCTCTTTGGACACTTTAAAGATCAAGGAGAAAAATCATTGAAAAAGAGTCTTGAAGAACTACATCAGAAGACCTGGATTAGCCAAAAATCAGCAATCATATCAGAAGGCCACTGGGCGCCCAATATTCAAACTGATTTTAATTAAAGCCGCTGGACCAAATTGCAGCATGGTCGAGCGCCCAACCAACACCAGACCGGGTGCCCGACCAACGCCCGATGACTAGCGTAAGTGCGTAAATTATTACATAATTCGGGGCGCACGGTGTGTGGTTTTTCTTATAAAAAAACACATTGGCATCCTTGCTAAGGTATCCTGGAAGATCTAAGTTCGTGAGGAGTAAGGGAGATCATCGTGGAGTGACCGCAACTCCTCCAACTAGGGTTTTTTTTTCTAGTTTTCTATGCTTTTGATTAGTTTTTCTTTTGTTTTTAGTTCAAGTATAAGAATTCTTAGCTAAAACCTCTTAACTAAGGCTCAGAGGTGAAGCTTATAGCTAGTTTTCATGTTGAATTTGTTTAATTCAAGTACCTTTACTTAAAGTTTGGATTTTTAAGTTCTAGTTTGAATAAAGTTGATATTTTTAGATGTTCTATGAGAGTTCATGTGCTTCGGACATGGGTTCCTTGTAATTCCTTGAGATTATCATGTTTGGATTGATTAGATTCGAATTGTAGTAACCCTAGAGCATACCATAGTCACTTGGCATGGTTGTTACTTCGAAGGCCACATGGTTGAATTTTATGTGCTTCATTAGAACTAGAATCTTATTTTCCAACTTAAATGGGATTGTTTGTGTTTGAATGCCTAATCTTCAACTATATGAGAGATAAAACTTCGAATCTAGTTGTGTTTATGCTTAGATGAATGAATTCACATGGAACTACTACAAGTGGATCCTTAAGGCCTTAGTTCTATTAATTAATAATTTTTTACAAAAGTTATTGTTTTTTTGTTTATGAAATCAAACTTCAAAATTGCTTAATTCGAAGTTGCTAGAATAGTTTGAATTGGTTTACCCTAATTCCCTGTTGATCGACCTCGGTCTTATCGAAAATTATTACTACATCGCAGCCTTGCACTTGAGGCGAGCGAACAATTACTAGTGCCTAGTGTGCATGGGTGTCGACCACGGTGTTTCCCGAGAGATGTTGTTGCCATAATATGGCATGATAACCTAATGATGATGTGGCTACGAATACATCTGATACAATTATAGTTGTGGTAACAGAGATGTGGAAACATGAAATGGTGGTGCTGGAAGCATTAATTCGGATCATGATCAGGATGCATATGCATTACATTACATTGGATTGCATTAGTATCGGCATCATACTTTACATATTATATGCATTCCTTCATATATGATTCCTGCATAGTATATTCATCTGACTTGTCTGCATGTAGGACACTGCACACATGTGTACTCACTAAGCTTTAAATCTCAAGCCTTCTTTTTACAAGTTTTTTCAAGACAACACTAGAAACAGAAGTAACCAGTGACTTTTTCTGTGTGATTTTGGACACTGCACTTCCATCATACTTAAATGATTATGTACTTTTATATAACGATTGTATTTTAAGAATATTGTATAGTGGAAGCTGGTTCTTTTGCTCATGTTGGGAATGCCCATCTTTATGCCTGATATCTTGTAGTAAAAAAAATTTAACCCTAAAATTTATAGTCGGGCGTCGTGTTCGAACTTGGTGTATGGGCACTGAGTGCCGAACTCGAAGTTCGACACATCGCGAGCCAGGTTCGGCCACCAAGAATCAACGGTGCGAGATGCTAGGTTTGAGGCTAGGCATTTCTCCTCACGATAACCTCCTTTTATATATATATATGTATATATATATATATATATATATATATATATATATATGTATATATATATATCGTGTTTGCAAGTGGTAGTCTTAGAATATTCCTTTTCTCAAAGATAACTAGAGATTTTGTGTTCGATTCCCAGCAGATTTGGCAGTTTGGTAGAACTGAAAATGCTTAAGGATAGTTTCTGTATTGTGTTCCTCTAAGGTTCTGAGTAACGAAACATTCATAGACAATCACACATAACCATAAAAGTACATAAGAAAAGGTATCGGAAGGCGAATTTTATTCCAGAGATTCTGAATCTTGTACATTTCATGTCATGATCTAGCACAAGCCCTTAATTGCATCAATGGTTGATAACCCTTGATTAAAAGGCAAAAGACGAAGTCAGCAGGGACAATGGTCTTTGAGTTTGTGGTCATAGAGACCGGTTGTCATTTTTTTCATGGACTGAACCATCATTTGGGCAGGTGGATGCGTATGTCCCATGTTCTTTTGAGTAGTCTGAGTTGAGACTGTCAAGATTTTAACCGAGCACGCAACACAGAGATAGTGACAGTCACTGTGGACGGGTGATTGCAGGAATGCACACTACGGTTAACAAGTGGTGCAACATAGAGGCAGTAATTGTCACTGTGGACGGGTGATTGTAAGAAGACACATTATGGCTGCAAAATGGGTGACCGCAAGAAGACATTATGGCTGTCGAGTGGTGCGACAAGGAGCCAGTGACCGTCATTGTGGATGGGTGACTGTAGGAAGACACACTACAACTGTCGGGTGGTGAGACATGGAGCCAATGACCGTCACTATGAATGGGTGACCATAGGAAGACACACCTCGACTATACCTGATCAGCCCAACCAACGGATCCCATTGTGGATGGGTAGTACGTTATTGAACTCTTAACTTATACATATCCTAACCCCATTGCATCACATTTTATGCATGTTTCTATGTTTAAAGTACCATCTAATGCATGTTTTGTGATCGTCGGAATGAAAGAGAGACTTCACCTAATCCATGTTTAAAAGACCACATTTTGAAGCCATTTGATGATGACCGAAGGTGAGCCAAAGAAAAAAGAAGCAAAGAGAGGAGAGAGAGAATGAAAGGAACTAAGTGAAGCCACAAGGGGCTAGACTGGTCCTAACCGGTCAACCAAGGAGGCCACGACCGATCATGACCGGTCGGCCACCCTGCTGCCCTCCCTCTTGCACACTGGACCAACATCTAGACAGGTCCAACCAGTCTTGACCGGTCGATTAGACCTCTACAGACCACTCCAGCAGTTGCTAGAGCTTAGCAGACCAAGCCCAGAACCGGGTCGACCGGTCAAGACAGGTCGGCCATGTATAAATTCGGGATTTTGAAGTTTTTCAGCAGCTTGTTCTATAAGCTCCGAATTTTCATGCATTGATACACGGATTCTAGAAGGGCACCTAGGGTTCATTCCTAAGAATCATAGAAGGCATAGGAACTCGTGGGAGGTGAAGAGGATCATCATGGAGAGTCTACAACTCCTCCAATTTCAGTTTTTATGCTTTTTAGTAGTTTTCCATTGCTTTTTAGTTGAAGCATGATGATACTCGACTAAAACCTCTTAGATAACGCTAAGAGGTGAAGCTTGTAGCTAGTTCTCATGTAGTATTCCTTTTATTCAAGTATTTTACTTAAAGTTTGGATTTTTAAGTTCTAATTTGAATAAAGTTGATATTTTTTAATGTTTTATGAGAGTTCATGTGCTTCAGACATGAATTCCTTGCAATTCTCTGAGGTAGGCATGCTTGGATTGATTAAATTCGAATTGTAGTAATTCTAGAGCATGTCATAGTCCCTTGGCATGGCTATTACTTCGAAGGCTACATGTTTGAATTCTTTGTGCTTCATTAGAACTAGAATCTTATTTTCTGACTTAAGTAGGAATGTTTGTGTTTGAATGCTTAATCTTTCAATTAGATGAGAGATAGAACTTCGAATCTATTTTTGTTTATGCTTGGATGAATGAATTCACATAGAATTACTACAAGTGGATCCTTGAGGCCTTAGTTTCATTAATTATCAGATTTTTCTAAAAGTTACTGTTTTTCTTAGTTTTTCTTAATTGAACTCTAAAATTACTGAGATTGGAGTTGCTAGAACGGTTTGAATTGGTTTACCCTATTCCCTGTGGATCGACTCGGTCTTACCAAGTTATTACTACATCGCAAGCCTTGAACTTCAGGCGAGCGAACAAGTTTTTGGTGCCACTACCGTGGAATCAGTTAAACGGTTCTAAATTATTTTAGTAGCTATAGAATTAGTTAGGTTTTACTATTTTCTTAAGACTAGCTCTTCTTGTTTCCTAAAACTAACAAGTTTGTTTTGTTTTGTAGGAATCATTTCTAGTTCAAGCAAATCGGGTAACATCTTTCTAACTTAGAACTTTTTCTATTTTTAGTTTTATAGAATTTTTAGTTTTTTTAGATTTTAGATCTAGGATTTAGATATAGATTTTGTTTGCGTAGTTTATGTTCCATTGAGACCATGACCACACAAAGCGTCTCCAAACCGAGGGTGGTTTAGTTGGACCACTTTTCATCCAAAGATGAGTTAGAAAATACATAGAACATTGTGAAAGTTCGGGGAGTATGGATCAAACACCGTTAAAGAATCCTCCCCCTCCTACTCCAACTACAAACGCAAATCAAGAGGTAGTAGGATAGAATGAGGTGCACAATGCTCCTCCAATGAGAGCTTTACGTGACTACTTACAACCAGCCCATACGACTACACCCTCATGTGTGGTTCTACCAACCACCGGGGGGAACATTGATATAAAGCAGGGGGTAATTCAACTTTTACCTAAGTTCCATAGGCTAGATTCTAAGAGCCCATATCTACACTTAAAAGAGTTTGATGAGGTAGCTGCTACTTTGCAATACAACAATGTGTCAGAGGATGTCATCAAACTTAGATTGTTTCCCTTCTCATTAAAAGAAAGAGCCAAAGGTTGGCTCCACTCTCTTAGACCACATTCGATAGGGACATGGACTGAGATGACCCGAAAATTCTTAAAAAAGTTCTTCCCGGCTCATAAAACTAACACCCTTCGAAGATCTATCATGAACTTTTTGGGTAAAGAGGGCAACTCGTTCTTTCAAAGTTGGAAAAAGTTTAAGGACCTCTTACTCACTTGCCCACATCATGGCTATGAAAGTTGGCGAATTATAAACTTCTTTTATGATGGATTGAACTCCAACATGCTCCAATTTGTAGAGATGATTTCATGGGAAAAATTTCAGATGAAGCATGGAGTTACTTAGACATGTTGGCTGAGAATGGCCAATCATGGGATACCACAGACAAGTCTAGTAACCTCAAGCCTCCTCAACAAAAAGAGAAGGGAGGGGTTTACATCCTTAAGGAGGAAGGCGATGTAAACACAATGATAGCCAACCTCATAAGGAAAGTCGAGGCCATGGAACTAAGTAAAAGTGGAGTTTCAAAGCCCACTGAACCTATTGAGAACATATGCAGAATTCGTGCCGCTAATGTACACTCTACGCAAGATTGTCCTACAATTCCTGCATTACAAGAGGAGTTACAAGAGCAAGAAAATGTCACATATGGTTATTAACAGCCTTTCAATGGACTAGAAGGTAACACGTATAACTTTACTTGGAAGAACCATCCAAATTTCAGTTGGAGGAATAGTCCCACGGCCAATCTTACCAACTCTCAAGGAGGTCCACCCATGTAAAACATGGCCCCACCTCAATTCTCAATGGAGGACACTTTAAAAGTGTTTATGCAAGGGCAAACGTAAATTAATCAAACAAATCAACAAATGTTCCAAGAGCTTAAGGTATCGGTTGATGAGATTAAAGGACGCTTGAATACTAGGGAAGGGACTTTACCGGCCCAACCTCAGCCTAATCCTAAACAAGCACATGAAATCATCACCCCTAACCTCCCCAACCAACATGTGGAACAAGAAAAATCCATCACCACTCTTAGAAGTGGTAGCAAGTAGACAAATCTATTCCGGTGAAGGCGGATAGGCCTAATGATCTGGTAATTCCTGAGAATAAGGATGGACCTAGCTTAGCCCCATAAGAAATGGAACGCGTTCACAAGCCCATAGCACCATTCCCTTCGAGGTTGGTTGCTCCAAAATCTCTCCCAAACTCTCATGATATTTTAGAGGTTTTCAGACAAGTTAAGATCAACATTCCATTGCTTGACGTCATAAACAAATCCCCTCTTATGCCAAGTTTCTAAAGGACTTATGCACAACCAAACACAAATACATTGTGTAACAAAAGGCCTTTTTGAATAAGTGAGTTCAATTTTCACCCAAAAGACTCCTCTAAAATATAAAGATCCCAGTAGTCCTACAATCTCATGTATCATTGGTGACTACGGGATTGAGCGTGCATTGCTAGATTTAGGAGCAAACGTAAATTTGATACCATACTCGGTATACAAACAATTGGGTCTTGGTGAATTAAAACCCACCAAAACTACATTGCAACTTGCTGATAAATCCATCCGTGTACTGAGAGGGATGGTTGAGGATATATTGGTCCAGGTCGATAAATTCTACTACCCAGTGGATTTCATCATCTTGGGCACGCAATCGGTTATGGATACTGGCACTCAAATACCGGTAATTTTAGGCCGCCCATTCTTGGCTACATCAAATGCAATTATAAATTGCCAGAATGGGGTGATGAAATTGTCCTTTAAAAACATGACATTGGAGGTGAACATATTCCATATGTGCAAAAGCAAAGGAATGAGGAGGAGGATGACCTCTTTAAGGTAAACATGTTCGAATCCTTCGAAAAAGATGAGCTCTTCCAACTTAAACCACTTGAAACTTTGGAGACATGCTTAGCACACTTTGAAAATTCTAAAGATCCCATCTTAGGTGATATTGTGCAAGCATTGAGTAGTGAGAAACTGGTAGTTCATACTAGCCGGTGGAGGCCCCATTTTGAAAAATTGCCACCAACCACATTAAAGCCTCTACCGTCTAATATCAAACCGTCGAAGCTTGACCTTAAACTATTATCATCCGAGCTTAAATATGTATACTTAGGTCAAGAGGAAACATTCCCGGTTGTCATAGCCTCTCACCTAGGAAAAGACTAAGAGCTTAAGTTGATTAAGCTACTCAAATAACATAGGGGAGCCATAAGGTGGACAATAGCGGACCTTAAGGGGATACTCTTTGGTATGTACTCACCGTATAAACCTCAAAGAGAATGCAAAAATGACTAGACAACCTCAAAGGAGGTTAAATCCAAACATGATGGAGGTTGTCAAAGGCAAGGTGTTAAAGCTACTAGATGTGGGTATCATCTATCCCATCTCAGATAGCCAATGGGTGAGTCCTACCCAAGTTGTCCCTGAGAAGTCTGGTATTACCACTATAGAGAACGCCAATAACGAGCTCATATCGACTAAAGTGACCACCAGTTGGCGTATGTGTATAGATTATCGGAAGCTAAACACGGTCACTAGGAAAGACTACTTCCCTCTCCCATTCATGGATCAAATTTTGGAGAGGTTAGCAGGTCATTCCTATTATTGCTTCCTAGATGGCTATTCTGACTACAACCAAATTGAGATAGCCTCGGAAGACTAAGGGAATACCATCTTTGCATGCACGTTCGATACCTTTACATATCGAACGATGCCATTCGGACTATGTAATGCACCCGCCACATTCCAACGATGCATGTTGAGTATTTTCTCGGACATGGTAGGTGAATTTCTCGAGTTATTCATGGATGATCTTTCTGTTTTTTGTTGTACATTCGATGAGTGCCTTAAGCATTTAAAATCAGTCTTGATTAGGTGTGAGGGGAAGAACCTTGTCTTAAACTGGGAGAAGTGTCACTTTATGGTACAAAGAGGAATATTCCTTGGAGATATCATCTCGTCCAATGGAATAGAGGTAGACTGGGCCACAATCGATATAATTGTTAATCTACCACCACCCAAAAGCATATGTGATGTGCGGTCCTTCCTTGGACACGCCGGATTCTATCGAAGGCTCATAAAGGATTTCAATCATATCTCTAAGCGTTTATGTAACCTTCTCCAAAAGCAAAATCAATTCGAGTGGAGTGTCAAATGTCAATTAGCTTTTTCAAAGCTATAGGACATGTTGACAATCGCACCTATCATGCAACCACCGGATTGGTCCGTTCCTTTTGAGTTGATGTGTGATACAAGCGATTATGCTATTGGGGCAGTACTAGGCCAAAAGAGGAATAAGAAGCCCCATGTTATCTACTATGCGAGTAGGACCTTGAATCCCACCCAAGTTAATTACTCGACTACAGAGAAAGAGCTCCTAGCCATCATTTTTGTCTTAGATAAATTCAAGCCTTACTTGATAGGACCCAAGGTTATTGTTTACACGAACCATGTGGCGTTGAAACATCTTCTTTCTAAGAAGGATGCTAAGCCCCGTTTGCTTAGATGGATCCTACTCCTTCAGGAATTCAACTTAGAAATCAAAGATAAAAAGGGAGTAGAGAACGTGGCGGCGGATCATCTATCCCACCTACTTTTACCCGATTTCATTGATGAGTCACATATTGAGGACTCATTCCTTGATGGGCAACTCTTTGTTGCTATGCATCCACCGTGGCACCCTAATATAGCAAACTATCTTTCCACAGGTGCGTGACTCATTGGACTGTGTAGGATAAATGAAAATTTCTAAGGGAAGTGCACAAATTTTTCTGGGATGAACCATTAGTTTTTCAAATATTGTCCAGATCAAATAATTAGGAGATGTGTCCCTAATGATGAACGAAATTCTGTCATCTCCTTTTGTCATAGTCAAGCATGTGGGGGTAAATCACTACAAAAATTCCGCAATGTGGTTTTTATTGGCCTACCTTGTTTAGAGACACCCACGAGTTTTGCAAAGCATGCAACCGTTGTCAAAAGGTAGAAGGATTGTCCCATCGGAATATGATGCCTTTTAACCCAATTGAACTCTTGAAGTCTTTGATTGTTGAGGCATCGATTTCATGGGACCATTCCCCTCATCTTTTGGACATGTCTACATATTGCTTGCCGTAGACTATGTGTCCAAGTAGATAAAGGTTATTCCATGTAGAACCAATGATCACCGCATGGTTCTACGGTTCCTTAAAGAAAATATACTTCTCAGATTTGGAACGCCTCGAGCCATAATAAGTGATGGTGGTTCTCACTTTTGCAATAGGCCTTTCAAAGCCTTAATGAAGAAATATGGCATTACGCATAAAGTGAGTACCACATACCACCCACAGACAAGTGGACAAGCTAAAATTTTTAATCGAAAAATCAAACAGATTTTGGAAAAGACGGTGAGACCAGATCGCAAAGATTACTCACTAAGATTAGTCAACGCTCTTTGAGCTCACCGTACTGCTTACAAGACCCCAATTGAAATGTCTCCCTATAGACTTGTCTATGAAAAAGCTTGTCATTTACCTGTGGAGCTTGAACACAAAGCTTATTGTGCAATTCAGGCATTGAACTTTAACATTGACAAGGCTAGCTCGCTTCGCAAACTCCAATTAAATGAGCTTGACGAGATTCGGAACGATGCTTATGAGAATTCGAGGATTTACAAGAGTAGAATGAAAGCCTTTCATGACAAATACATTTTCAGAAAAAAAATTTCATGAATGTCAAAAAGTACTCTTGTACAATTCCCAACTTAATTTTTTTCTGAAAAAATTAAGATCTCGATAGACCGACCCATGCATTGTTAAAGAAGTTTTTCCTCATGGAGCTATCGAGATAGCGAATGTGGCGAATGGTAATTGTTTTAAAGTAAATGGACAACGCCTGAAACCATTCGTTGAGAAATTTGATTTAGAAGACATGTCCATCACTCTAAAGGATCCTGTATATCAGGATGATTGATCTCCTAGTCTGATGGAAGTATAGAGTAGATTAAGTTTAGTTGTTTTTTCTGTTTTAGTTTTACTGCTTTAGTAAATTTTGATGTCGGATGTAGATTCCCATGATCGACTCTCTCAGGTACTCTCGTACTTACACTCTTTTATTTTTATCATTGTTCTCATGTTATTACTCATTGCATATCTTTTTATATTGAGCACAATGCAAGATTTGGTTGGGGTGAGATTTCTAAAGCAATATGTGACATTTCGAACAATATTTGCAAAAAAAATTAATTTTTTCTGAAACATCAAAACTCTTTTGGAAAACCTTGTTTCTATGCACTTGAGATGCTATAAGTATGAAAGGATGAGACATTAATTGATATGATTTTAAGATTTCTGAATTATCTTAAATATAATAGTTTTCTATATGAATTCCCCCATTGAGTTGATTGATAGAAAATTTTAACATTTTTTTAGTCTAGTTCACAGTACACGAGTCTCTTGGGCTGAAAAGATTATTAGATTTGTAGATTGGTTAGACTGAAGATTTGAAGTGTTTAGGAACCAAGCCGGGGAACTTTGTCCATCCTTGTTCATGTGAAATAAGAAAAAAGAACGAAAGATATGGATTTCTAAAAATCCTATCTAATGTATATGAAAAAGAGAATAAAATTAAGGTTATTCATTGAATATTTGTGAAAATTTTGAAAAGGGCTACCTATTACCAACCAAGGGATGGTCTACCCGTAACCAAACCTGGAAATGGAAAGTAGTGTGAAAGTCGCGAAGGAACAGTAAGGAAAATTCTAGTCATAGGCAATTGATTGATCTGTACACTTTTAAGTCCTTAGTTTAGCTGATTTATGAAAAAGGTAATCCTGAAAATTAATGAGATGAACCTTCACAATGCACACTAGATCATACATGTTCAGATTCTTTTATTTTTCAATCAATCGTTGGGGATTCTATGTGAACACTTATTATGTTTGGAGAGTTTAAGACTTTAATTCCTATCACTAAGTTTTTTTGAAATTTGCACTTATATGTCTTAAAGTTTATAAAAGTATATTTTTCAAGAGAAAGTTGAGCTTTTAGAGGAGTGAATTGTTTTACGCATGTTTTGCTCGGGACTAGCAAAATGCTGCTTGGGGAGTGTGTTGAGCTCTTAATTTATATATATCCTAACCCCATTGCATCACATTTTATGCATGTTTCTATGTTTAAAGTACCATCTAATACATGTTTTGTAATTGTAGGAATGAAAGAGAGACTTCACATAATCCATGTTTAAAAGACCACATTTGGAAGCCATTTGATGATGACCGAAGGTAGGCCAAAGAAGAAAGAAGAAACAAAGATAGGAGAGAGAAAGAGAGGAACCAAGTGAAGCCACAAGGAGCTAGACCGGTCCTGACCGGTTGGCCAAGGAGCCCACGATCGGTCATGACCGGTCAGCCACCCTGCTGGCCTCCCTCTTGCATGTTGGACCAGCATCCAGACTGGTCCGACTGGTCTTGATCGGTCGGCCAGCCCTCTACAAACCACTCCAACAGCCACTGGAGCTTGTTAGATCAAGCTTAGAGCTGGTCGGCCATGTATAAATTTTAAGATTTTGAAGCTTTTCAGCAGCTTGTTCTACAAGCTCTGAATTTTCATGTGCTGCATAAGTGATACACGGATTCTAGATTTTTCTGAGTCGGTGGAGTCTCACCATTATAAAAGTACACCTAAGGTTCATTCCTAAGGATCATAGAAGGCTTGGGAACTCGTGGGAGGTGAAAAGGATCATCGTGGAGCATCTACAACTCCTCCAATTCTGATTTTTATGCTTTTCAGTAGTTTTCCATTGCTTTTTAGTTAAAGCATGATGATGCTCGGCTAAAACCTCTTAGCTAATGCTAAGAGGTGAAGCTTGTAGCTAGTTCTCATATAGAACTCATTTGATTCAAGTACTTTACTTAAAGTTTGGATTTTTAAGTTCTAGTTTGAATAAAGTTGGTATTTTTAGATGTTTTATGAGAGTTCATGTGCTTCGAACGTGAATTCCTTGCAATTCTCTAAGATGCGCATGTTTAGATTGATTAGATTCGAATTGTAGTGACCCTAGAGCATGTCATAGTCCCTTGGCATGGCTGTTACTTCGAAGGCTACATGTTTGAATTCTATGTGCTTCATTAGAACTAGAATCTTATTTTCTAACTTAAGTGGGATTGTTTGTATTTGAATGCTTAATTTTCTTCGTTTTTCTTAATTGAACTCTTAAATTACTGAGATTGAAGTTGCTAGAATGGTTTGAATTGGTTTACCCTAATTTCCTATGGATCGACCTCGGTCTTACCGAGTTATTACTACATCACAAGCCTTGCACTTGAGGTGAGCGAACATACGTTACCTAATTTTGTTATAAAAGTTCATAACAAAGGTTTTTTAATAATTTAGAACTCTTCGATCTTGTTTCTAATGGTAACCATAGCTCCATTTGTTTAGTCTGAACCTCGATCTAGGTCATGCTGTAATAATATAAATAAAATAATATCACGTTTACATCAATTTGGAGGTTGGCAGCTCCTCTTTGAAAACATTCTGCATTCATCATGTTCCTCAAGATTGGCTTCGAAAAGTCTCATTTTTTATGATCGATTGTCCTCGATGGTTGTACTACTGAATTACAACCTTTCAAGTGTCTTATTTAAGGGGAAAAAAAAAAAGCAAAATAGGGGCTAGTGCATCCAAATAACATGTGTCAACGCATCAATTAATTAATGGGTTCACTGACACTATTCTTGGGTGTGCTGGCACCGTTTTGATGACTTAGTAAACTTCGGTATTTATTGGATGTGCGGGCACTATTCTTGAGTT
The DNA here is from genome assembly GCA_003013855.2 of Liriodendron chinense. Lineage (NCBI taxonomy): Eukaryota > Viridiplantae > Streptophyta > Magnoliopsida > Magnoliales > Magnoliaceae > Liriodendron > Liriodendron chinense. Next base: position 191,452 of record ML058549.1, read on the forward strand.
CACGGGCATCATTTTGTAACTTAAGTAAATTTTGATATTTTTTTTATGTGCGGGCACTATTATTGGGTGCGGCAACATTTTATAACTTAAATAGACTTCAGTATTTATTAGATTTGCGGGTATCGTTTTGTAGCTTAAGTAAACTTTGGTATTTATTGAATGCACGGGCATCGTTTTGTAACTTAAGTAAACTTCGGTATTTATTGGATGCACAAGCACTATTCTTGGACGTGCTAGGGTACTTAGATGTTTTTTTGTGTCCAAAAATTTTCTCAGTTTTGTGTCGGAACTACGGTGGTAGAAAAAGAATTCGACGAGGATTTTGATGAGGATTTTGATGAGGATTGAAGAACCCAATGAACAATAGCTCGTCTCTATTTCTCTCTATCCAAATGAATAGTGGATGGGGGTATTTATACCCGTGAATCTCGAAAGAGGCCCAATGAGAACATGTCACGTGGAGCGCACCCTTTTATTCATAAAAAACGGGCAAAGCACATCTAAATATTCAATTCTTAAGTACATAAGATCGTCAGCGCACCCTCTTTTTCACCAGAAAAATTATGTTGGCACATCCACTAATTAATGGATGCGGTGACACTATTCTTCGGTGCGCTGACATTATTCTTAGATGCGCTGACGAGATAAACTTTTATTATTTTTTAATGGTTGTCTCACCTTATTGATTTGTGCGGCCCACTTGGTAGTGTATGTACATGCACTAGTTTGAATGGTACAGGGCTCATGGCCATGACCTTGTTATGTAACTGTTCGACATTGTGCATTGATGGGCCACACCGAGTCCCCCTTTTGTGTTTAAGTTAGGGTTGGTGCACGCATTAATTGGGCGCGCTGGACCACCTTTACATGGACATCTCTTTACTCTAAGGGTCTGTTTGATTTTTCCATTTCTCAAGTAAATGCAATGTAAATGTATAATGATTATTTCCTAAGTATTTACTACCCCTTTCCCAATGTATGATTTGACTCCCTACTTTTCTATTAGTAAAATCAAGGAGAATAGTGAAATATAGGTGGGGCCCACCGTGATGTATGTGGCTTATCCACACCATTCATCTGTTTGCCAAATGAACATAGGGCATGGACAAAAAAATGAGTCAAATCTAATGCTTTGGTGGACCAAACCTCAGGAAAAAGGGAATCTAACACTTATTGTTAAAAACTTCACAGCCACTATTTCTTTGGTGTCGGCCACTTGAATGTTGGATGTACCTCATTTTTTGGCTCATGTCTCAACATATTAAATTAAAACTAATGGATGGAGCGGATATATCATATATATCACGATGGGGTCCATAATTTTAAACTACTTCTTTTGGATCGATTTTCGAGGTAAGAATTACATCGAACTTCAAATGAGGTAAAGAAGTAATAATGGGTTATTTCCGTGATATTTTCATTTTCCAGGAAAATCAAACAGGCCCTAAATTTAAGTGTGCACTGGAGTTGTTTACCCCGAATTTAAGGGTGCGCTAGAGGCCATTTACATAGTTTATTGATCCCAAATTGAAGGGTGCGCTGGAGCTGTTTACCCCGAATTTAAGGGTGCATTGGATGTCATTTACATGGTTTATTGACCCGATTTTCTGAGCGCACTGATGTACACTTCCGTGTGATTTTTACCTGAGCATTCGTGCATTTTTTGGACCCAACATACTAATGAGATTTGATAACGGTCTCGATGTCCAAAGTATTCTCGCTATGGCAAAGAGGATCAATCAGATGTCAACAAAATTAGGGTTTTGTCTTCCTCATAGATCTTCACCTCAACGTCCTAATATATTCAAATGGATCCGACCCTTCCACCATTTTCAGAGTATAAAACTGCCTCTTTAGAAATAGACGATTAGTGAGACATTTTGTCATATAAATACTTTTCAATTTCGCCCATAGACCTGCAGTAGTCATCTCATTATGAATTGTACAGGACTTCATCGGCCAAACATAATTGAATTGTATTAATTTTCCTCAAATTTATCCCAATCTTCTTCCTCCACAGGATCAAAGATTTCGAATGATGTGCTTTCCCAAGGAGTGCATGAATATGCTTGGAAGTACTGCCTTAGGAGCTTAGTCGAAGTGACCAAGGCCAATGCTAGTTTCTCGATATCTGGACACCTAGTTTCTACGTCGAACAGGGCCTTGCTGACATACTACATGAGTCACTAGATGTCTTCATCATTTCTGACCAGGGCCAAACTCACTACGGATGCTGAGACAACTAGATAGAGCAACAGCTCTTCTCCTTAAATAGGCTTGGACTTATATATAGACGTTATGTTATAGTAGCACAAATGAGCATAATTCCTCCAATTGTAAATTTAATACTCGAGTACCAATTGTTACTTAAGTAAAACCAGTAAAGGGATGGTATACCGATCTCTAGTATGATTAGGTTCCTTACGATATTGGCTTATACGCAACAGGATACAATAACATTGTATGCTATCATGAGTGGATATATTATAATATGTGATATACACACATGATATAAACACATATCACACACACACACACACACACACACACACACACACACACATTAAATTTAAGGGTGCATTGGATGTCATTTACATGGTCTATTAACCCAATGTTCTAGGTGCACTAATGTATACTTCCATGGAATTTTCACCTGAGCATTCATGCATTTTTTGTACCCAACATACTAATGAGATGCGATAACGATCTCAATGTCCAAAGTATCTATTAACATCAGAATCTGGTAACAGGTCCTTTCCAAGTATACACCCTTCTTTAAGTGAGCTCCCCTCCAAACTTGAAAGTCAGAGAAGAAAATTAAGGGTGGCTGGCGCTTGGCCGTTTGCCCTCTGAAGCTTAAGTCAGAGGTGACTTGATAGTAAGATAAGTGTGAGACGTAGTCTTAGAGATTGTGTACCTTTACCATCTGTGGGATCATCTATTTATGCAGATCCAGATGATCCAATCTGTTACGTAAGTTGTTAAGATCACTCCTTACTTTAAGGGATAAGATGCTTATCCAATTAATCCTCAAATAAGGAGCTGGCCTGATCGAATTAGACATCCACTTGATTACGTTCCTTAATGGAGATTCCTTATGGTTCAGAGTTACGAACAGAAATAAGCTAAAACCGGCCTATATGAGCTGCTCGGACTATAAGATGAGGAACGTCCCTGCCAGATGACCAGAGACCAAAGCTGCTCGCATAATGGGAGTGTCCCCGCTCAATGACCAGAGACCATGGCTACTCACATCCTACAACCAGTGACCAACCCTGCTCACATATTTAGGAATGTATAGGGACGCCGGTCTATGCGATATACGAGCTGTGACCAGATAGGCTCGTTAGTCGAATGACTTGGTCGCGACTTTACGGAGTCAGAGGCGCTCGTAGGTCTTGGGTCTTCAAAATTCTTCGACCACCAACTTTATTCTACAACAGATGCCCCCCAAGTCCTTGGCGTTAAGGAGTTAAGCGAAGGACTTGTCTGCACATGTAACCGCCTAATGCATTTTTTGGAGGAGAAGTCGTACATGATTGAGCCCGCATTTATGAGCACCAGCTTTCCATAGCTTTTCGACCAGGAGGAAATGAAGCGGCGCCCGCCAAGTGTCTCTAGAGTTAATGATCTTGCCTGTTCGACTGTCGTGTCAAACGAATGGTCAACGCATGTTACCCAAATCTTAAAGGAATGATTGCTTATAAATATCCGAAGCCTGCAGAGGTTTCTTCATTTCGAAGTTTCACTGAAGATTTCAGAAAAAAGTCATTCCTTCTTCTCTCCCTATTTCTGTCTATCTCTGGCGTGACCTTGCTTTTTTTTTTTTTAGGTATTCCCCTTTCCTTGCTTTCTACCTTGAACGGCAATGGTGAGAGATTCCGATGATGAAACTGTCCCTTTGGGGGATGTAACTCCGGATTCCTCTTCCTCAAACAACGCAAGGGTCCCTGCGGGGAGATACTCTACGTCCAGGTATCCTTCGATAATGACGGAGGAACGGTTAAATGAATTGCGGGAGAGATACCGGATCCCTAAGTCCATCATTCTCCGGTTACCTGGAGAGGGAGAGACTCTGAATTCTCCATCACCAGGTTGTGTGGCCTTGTATGACTATTTTTTCATTCTTGGTGTGCGTCTTCCTCTTCACCCTTTTATTCGAAACATACTACGTATTTACAAAATTACCCCTAGACAACTCATCGTAAATGGCTGGAGGGTTGTTTTGAGTGTTTTTGTTCTCTAAAAACAAGTCGAAAATGAGGATTTAACAGCTGAAGAATTCCTTAAAATGTTTCAACTCAAGAAGGCTCCTTCCAGTGAGGGTTGGTACAATCTATGCTACTGGCACCGAGATAATTATGTTTTAGGAAAACCCACTTCAAGTTACCCTGGGTGGAGGAGACGGTGGTTTTATGCCTCTGAAAATTGGGAGTCTAATATATGGTCCAACCCTGGGGGCCATAACGTCAGTCGCTTCTTTTGTAAAGGTGGGTAGATCTTCATTTTTCCACAAATTTCGTCGTAGTTTTAATCTTTCATTTACCCAGCTCTACTTGTGTCCGCAGGTATTCCGACCAGAGGAAAACCCAGTTTGAGAGGGGGGATTAACGAGAAGATTGTTAAAATCTACAAACTATCGGAAGGCGATAGAAATATCGAGTCCACCCTCTCACTTCCACGACTTGCTGCTTCCAAACTAATATCTCAGGAGGAAGTCACCAAGGTGAATGTTGATGAGAAGAGAGGATTGCTACCCCGTCTAAGAGGTACCACCTCAAAGAGGCAAAAGAAGACGACGGCTGGTCCATCTAATCCATCTGGTCGATCGGATGAGCCTGCTCGAGGCTCGCAACCAAGCGACCCTCTTCCTGAGGCTGCGAGAAGTGCTTCGATTATTTCTCCAGAGCAACTGGTCATTGACATCCTTGATAACTCCCCAAGAGGCGATGAGGCGGGGCTAAGTCGTCCCTCGGGTGAAGGGCATCGCGAGCCTGATGTTGCTCGCGAGTTGGTTCCTGCTCGGGAGCCATCTGCTACTCATGAAGCAAGCGTTACTGGGTTGGTCGTGGCTCAGCCGTCTAGAGTTGGGACTGTTAATGCAAGATTTGTCAATTACCATGATTTGTGTGTCATCAAGTCTGAAAAACCACTTGCAGCTGAAGATTGAAGCCCTTGGACATCTCCAACAGAAGCTACTCAAGAAGATCGTATATTCAGTCTGGCCTCAATCCTTTTCATCCAAACCTTTTATCCCAAAACCCCTCTATAGATGGCCTCATCCTTCTTAGATGCATTCTTAGCCCTCTCTATAGTCCTCATTCCATAAAGATCAGCTATGGAATAGGTTATCATAACAGTTGTTAAAAATCAGGAAAAATTCCATAACTGCAGATTCCGATGGGATCCCGATCTATCGGAATGATGTCCGATTGATGTCCGATCGATCAGAGATCATGCCCGATCAATTGGACTATAGTCCAGCAACTTCAAAAACTCTCTCGACGTTATTCCGATCAATCGTAGATATGTCAGATCAATCGGACAAGGCCCTCCGATCAATCGGAAGTTTATCTGATCCGCCGAAAAAATGACCAGCAATATCACAAAACTCTCTGGACATATTTCTGATCAATCGGACCCTCTGTCCGATCAATTGGACCAGGCACCTCAGATCAATCGGAAGGTCATCCGATCCATCGAAAAATCATCCAGCAATATTTTTAATTTTATCTGGACATATTTCCGATAAATCGGAAACTCTCTCCGATCCATCGGAGATGGTCTTCCGATCAATCAAAACCAAGTCCGATCAATCGGAGAATCTATTTCAGCAAAATTGAAAAAGAGCTGATTCTTATGTCCGATCGATTGGATCTCTTTCCGATCCTATCGAGGTGACCGTTTTCTAACCGTTGAAAAACAACTCTATATAGGCATCTCGGTTGGATCTTGTGAGTACACCTCAAGCATCATCTAGGGTTTGTTTGTGCCTCTTCCTTGTGATCCTTATCTCTCATTCCCTTTGATTTGTTGAGTTCATACTCCAATCCATGTTAATTTGACCAACATTGAAGAGCATTCAAAGCTTGGATTGAATCATGAACTCAACCCCTCTTTAATGGCTTCTTGACCTACTTCTAAAAGTCATATTCTTGTCATCAATGCCATTAATGGTGGTTTAAGTAGAACCTATCCTTCATATAAAAGCCATATCCCAATATAGTTTCAACCAAACCCTAGTCCCTCTCCTTGGAACCTACAAGAAGACATTCGTAGCAAGGTTGTTGATCGAGGGAGCTGAAGAAGGTATCGTGCAAGCCGAAGCTTCTTCAACCAAAGGCATCATCAAGGGGCTCAATCAGCTAAGTATATTTTAGTCATTTGAGTCCAAGAAACCACCTCAAAAGTTGAGATTTGGGTTTCAGAGTTTGAAGACCCAAACTCGGTAGGGTCCTTGTGTTGAGCTCTTAATTGTGCATATTCTAACCCCAATTCATCACTCATTATGCACGGTTTACATATTTAAAGACTAATCTAATGCATGGATTTGTGATTGTAGAAATGAGAGGGAGACTTCACTAATTCATAGTCAAAAGAGTCACTTTGTATGCATTGAAGATTAACATAACAAGTGACTAAAGGTGGAGGAAAGAAGAAGAAAGAAAGAGAAGAAAATATGGAAGACCTGTCCCAAGACCGGTCGTCAGACAGGTCTACACAGCTAGACCGGTCGCCAGACTGGTCGCCAGACAGGTCTACACAGCTAGACCGGTCACCCAACCGGTCGCCAGACAGGTCGAGAGGTGTCCAGAAACACCAACTCACTGGACTGTTTTTGAGGTTTTGAGACCGGTCGTTCATGAGCTTAAACCGGTCGTGCGACCGGTCGTCAGCGTAACAGATTGCACGCAAAGCTCCGATTTTCTCTGCGCAATTGCGTAATTCCTTGCTAAATATGGAATCTTCCGCGCCAATCTATAAAAGGGACTTCTCCTCTTCATACCAAGGCATGCTAGGACGTGGGGATTGCTCGAGAGACGGATTCTACTTCAAGTTTTCTTAGTTTTCTTCCTGTTTTAGTAGTTTTTATGTTTTTGAGGCTTCTAGTTCAAGGATGTTAGAGATTAACTAAAACCTCTTAGCTAGGGCTAAGAGGTGAAGCTTTTGATTTGTTTTTGATGGATTGATGCAACCTAGGTTTCCTTTTATGTTTTAATTGAAGAATTTTAGTTCAATATGAGTTTGAATCAAGTACTAGTTTGGTTTTACTTTGATCTCTTGATGACTCCGGGCTCATGTGATTCTTAGTGTTTCTAAGCTTGATAGCTTACCTTCTGAGCATTGTTTATGCTTGTGTAGTTCATTGATCTATCATCGACTCCGGGCATGGTAGACCCTTTAATTGCCTTGTGTACAATGGCCCGATCTTCATGTGGGAACTTATTCAACTAAAATTCTTATCTTTTTATTATAATCTGAAATAGCTGTTTGCTGATTGATTTTGATTTAATTAGAGTTCTAATCATTAGTTGTAATCAAGTCTAGTGATAGGATTTGATGAAAGCTATAGTTGTGAATCTCAACTAGATTGGAAAGAGGCTTGGCCTACACAATTGAGTGTGCCCAAGGCCTGAGTATTATTGTGGGAATCGAATCAATGAATGAGCAACTGTTTTAGATAATTGTTGATTGAACCACTCTATATTCCGATTGGATAAAGATATGAATTCGATTCTGATTGAGTTATGTGAGATCTAGTTGTGTTGATGCATTGAAACTTATCAAAAGTGGATCCTTGGCGCTCTAGTGCCTTTTTAGATTGATATTACCTTACACATTCACTATTTAAACCCAAATCATTATTTTTCAGCTTTAATTCTTAATAAAATCTTAATTATTAGTTGTTTTAGTTAAATTCTGAGAATACCCATTCATAAATCTCTGTGGGAACAATACTCGGTCTTTCCGAATTATTACTACATCGCCACCCTACACTTGGGGAGTGAACACCTTGTGTAGGACAAGTCCTTGAGTAGGACAAGCCCTTGTGTAGGACAAAGAGGTTAATGGATTAGTCCTAAGGAAGGATGAATCCATGTGTTGAAGTCCAAGTCCTTTTGTAGGCTGTTAAGGTTTATGGTTAACCTCGTTTAAAACCATTATGATAGTGAAATCCGGCCACTCAAGGAGTGAGTGGATCAGCCGGGAGTGGAGTAAGTACATAACCGAACCACTATAAAATCTCTTGTTATGTGATGAATGCTTGCAACTGCTTTACTTCTTTCAAGTTAGAGATAATCTGATTACCACTCGCTCTTTTATTGTTGAAAGTTAATATTCTGCATATCAAGTGTTTGAAGAAAGTTTTCCGAAGTACTTTGCATGATTGTGAGTGTGTAATTTGGTTATTTTAAAAAATGTCCTATTCACCCCCTTCTAAAGCAAAGAAACCAATTTCTTGCTTCTACATAAGCGGTAATCAAACTTATACCGCAATTTTAATTGGTATCAGAGAGGGTTCCTCCTTAAAGGCGTAACAGCCCGGATTGTGATCCGTTTCTAAAAGCTTGAAATCATGTCAAAAGGGGATTCTAGTATGGTTTTCAAACCTCCATATTTTGATGGATCAAACTATGCATATTGGAAAGCAAGAATGAGAGTCTTCTTGCAATCATTGGATCATGCAACATGGAGGTCTGTGGAAATTAAACATGAAATACCCCTCTTGAGCACAGTCATAGATGGGGTCACCACCACCACAGTCAAACCAGATGATTTATGGACTGATCTTAAACAACTGAGATACATTAGCAATGCAAAGGCACTCAATGCTATCTTTTGTGCCGTTTCAGCAGATGAGTTCAAAAGAATTTGTAACTGCACAACTGCTAAGGAAGCATGGGACATCTTTGAAACTACTCATGAAGGGACTAATACAGTCAAGAGGTCAAAACTTCAGCTCTTAACTACTCAATTTGTGAATATGAAAATGGAAGAGCATGAGAACTTCATGGACTTTTACACCCGACTGAGTGATGTCACCAATGCTATGTGGGGATTGGGGGAGAGGATATCAGATCCGCGCATTTGTAGGAAAATACTAAGATCCTTACCCGAACGATTCTCCTCCAAGGTCATAACTATTGAGGAATGTAGAGATATTGATACTATGAAAATAAAAGACTTACTAGGATCTCTACAGACCCATGAACTTCATTTCAAGAAATCCCAAAAAAGTAAAAACACAGTGCTGAAAACTTCACACACTAAACAAGACTCTGTAGTTGACAGTGATGAAGAAATGGATATGAATGAAATGGCTCTTATGGCCAAGAAGTTTGGAAAATTCTTCAAAAACAAAGGAAAGAAGGTTGACAAAAATAGCAAATCTTTTGACAAAAAGCACTACACTGAAAAATCTTATAACAAGCCAAAAGATCCTAAGTGCTACAACTGTGGACGCTATGGTCATATTGCCTCTGACTGCCAAGCTCCTGCCAAAGAAAAATTCAAAAAGAAAGCAATGGTAGCTACATGGGATGACTTCGATAATTCAGATTCCGATTCAGATGAATATCAAAGTGATGGGGGAAGAGGATCAGTTAAAACTTTAATGGCCTCTATCTCAGAGATTATCCCAGACATACAGAGCATAAGAGACAAGGATGATCATAAATCGTCGGAAACCAATGTGACATCCTCCGATAATGACGAGGATGATAATGACGAATTACAAGTTGCCTATGATGAATTATTTCGTCAAAGCATCCTTCTTACTAAGAAGTTGAGCCAAGCTAATATTGAAAACAACAAATTGGATGATGAAATGCAAGAAGTGAAAGGTAAAAACAACAAATTTCACTTTCAGATCTGTGAGTTGGAAAGGAAAAACAAAGCAGCTTAAGACAAAATTAATAATCTAGAAGATGAGCTTAAGAAGGCAAACTCTACAAATCAATGTCTAACCACGCAGCTTAATCAAGAACGTCAACTCAATGAAAGATTTGCCCAGAGTAGAGAAAAACTAGATGATATCCTTAAATCAGGTAAGCCTTGTAGGAATACAAGAGGGCTAGGCTATGGTGAGCAAACTAAGGTTAGTAACCTAGAACCTGAAAAGATTAGGACTGCATCAGGAAGCAATAAGAAGAATTCACCAATATGCCATGCATGTGGAGATGTTGGACATTTGAAGTTTGAATGCTTGGTCTTTAAGAATCCGGTTCGGAACTTGAAAGAAAAATTTGTACCTACCGAAAAGATGATGAATCACATGTGGAGTCCTCCAAAACAAGCACCATGGAAAAATGGGAACATGAGAAAAAATCATCCCACTCCACCTAAGAAAGACAAAAGAATGGAAGAGCTCCTTGAAATGGTAAAACAGTTAAACAAAAGAACCATGGAGCTGGTGCAATAGAAATCAAACAATGAAAAAAATACAACACCTCATGCCGAAATGAGGACATCTCTAGAATCAAGCAAGAAGCTTGTTTCTCCAAAAAGGGTAGTATCTAAGTGGGTAGTGAAGAACAAATGCTTAGTTATCCATACAGCCCTTAAAGCTGGAAGAAACACTAGGTAGTATCTTGATAGTGGATGCTCCAGACACATGACAGGTGACAGGACTAAGTTTTGCGATTATGCTGAGTTTAATGGTGGGTTTGTTACCTTTGGAGATGGGAGCGTGGCCAAAATTGTTGGAAAGGGAACCATCACCGGGCCAGGATTGCCCAAAATTGAGGATGTGCTGTGTGTTGATGGTTTGAAACATAATTTATTGAGCATTTCTCAAATATGTGATGAACAACATTCTGTAAAATTCTCCAAAGATTTGTGTGAAATTCTGGACCAAACTGGAAAATTGATTCTAAAAGGGCTTCGCACTGGAGATAACTTTTATGTTATTGAAAACAAAGGTGATAATGGATCCTCTGCCGTATGCCACATGGCCATTAATGATGAAACTGAGTTATGGCATCAACGGCTTGGTCATGTCCATTATAGGAATCTAGCTAGGTTGAGTAGGAAGAAACTAGTTAGAGGATTACCTAAGATAGGGAAGAAACCAAAAGAAGTATGTGCAAAGTGCTTAAAAGGTAAACAAATTAAAGTTGCACATAAGAAGACATCCACCATCGCGACATCGAAACCCCTTAATCAACTCCACATGGATCTCGTAGGTCCCGCAAGAGTGATGAGTCAAGGTGGTAAAAGATATTTCTTTGTTATTGATTACTCCCGCTACACTTGGGTCGTATTTTTGAGAGAAAAATCTGATACATTTGATGAATTTGAAAAACTCATGAAACAACTTCACAATGAGAAGGAATGTACCGTTAAACAAATTAAGAATGATCATGGCGGAGAATTCGAGGATGGCCGATTTGAACAATTCTGCAAAAATTTAGGCATCAAGCATGAGTTCTCAGCCCCCAAAACTCCTCAACAGAATGGAGTAGCAAAAGGAAAAATAGAGTTCTACTTGATATAGCCACAGTTATGATGAACAGCAAAAATCTTGCAAAAAATTTGTGGGCCGAAGCAGTGAATACAGCATGTCACATCATTAATCGAGTATATTTGAGAGCTATCCTAGATAAAACGCCATGAGCTATGGAATGGAAGAGTCCCAAATATCAAGTATTTTAGAGTCTTTGGTAGCGAATGCCACATCCTTCGAGATGGAGAAAATCTAGGAAAATTTGATTCAAAAAGCGATGAGGGAATATTCCTAGGATACGCTTCTGATAGTCGTGCCTATAGAGTTTATAACACAAGGACTAAAACAACTCAAGAATCCATAAATGTTATCATTGATGACCAATCTAAAGAAGATACAAGACTTGATGATGATGAAGTGGGAGAACCATGCCAAATAGGTAAACCTGTTGAAAAATCTCCCACTCCCAATGCCTCAACAGCTCCTGGAAATGTTCCATATGTCAAGGATCATCCCCTCAATCAAATCATTGGAGATTCGGATATTGGGGTCAAGACTAGGAGACAACTTGAGGCCATCAATAGTCATGTGTGCTTCATCTCAAAAATTGAACCAAAAAATATAGATGAGGCTCTCAATAATGAGTTTTGGATACTTGCTATGCAAGAAGAATTTCAACAGTTCACCAGAAATGAAGTTTGGTTTCTGGTAGAAAGACCACATGAGAAGAATGTCATTGGAACTAAATGGATTTTCAAGAATAAAACAGATGAATCTGGCAATGTGATTCGAAACAAAGCCCGTCTAGTTGCTCAAGGGTACTCTCAAATCGAGGGAATTGATTTTGATGAAACTTTTGCCCCAGTTGCTAAACTAGAATCCATTTGAATTCTCATGTCCATAGCATGTGCACTCAAATTCAAATTATTTCAAATGGACATGAAGAGTGCCTTTCTAAATGGTATTCTCGATGAGGAAGTTTATGTTGAACGACCTAAAGGGTTTGTGGACCCTAGATATCCTCAAAGAGTCTACCGATTGAAAAAGGCTCTCTATGGGTTAAAACAAGCCCCCCGAGCATAGTATGAACGCCTTACTCAATTTCTAATTGATCACGAGTTCGTTAGGGGGAGTGTTGACAAAACCCTGTTTGTTAAAAGGACGAATGATTCATTTCTCATTGCTCAGATTTATGTGGATGACATTGTATTTGGTTCCACTTGTGAAGAATTTTCTGGTTTATTTACTGAATTGATGAAATCTGAATTTGAAATGAGTTTGGTAGGAGAACTGAATTTTTTCCTAGGATTGCAAGTTAAACAACTGAAAAATGGAATCTTCATCAACCAAACTAAATATGCTAAAGATCTAGTCAAGAGGTTTGGGCTAGACTCGGGTCGATCACACACCACACCTATGGCGACAACCGTTAAACTCTCCAAAGACTTGTCAAGCAAAAGTGTCGACCAACATTTATATAGAAGTATGATTAGGAGTCTCCTTTACCTTACAGCAAGTAAACCCGATATTGCATTTAGTGTAGGTGCATGCGCTGGATTTCAAGCTGATCCTAGGGAATCACATCTAACTGCTGTAAAAAGAGTGATAAGATATGTGGCCTGCACAACTGAATATGGCTTGTGGTACCCCTTTGACACATCATCCATCATTGCGGGGTACTCCGATGCCGATTGGGCCAGAAATATGGATGATCGAGAATCCACAAGTGGTGGCTGTTTTTACATCGAAAACTACTTAGTTGCTTGGCATAGCAAAAAGCAAAATTCCATCTCATTGTCCACTACTGAAGCTGAATATATTGCTACCGGTAGTTGCTGTGCTCAGCTACTTTGGATGAAACAAATGTTGAAGGATTATGGTATCAATCAGGAAGAAATGACGCTCTTTTGTGACAACACAAGCGCCATTAATATTTCAAAAAATTCTGTTCAACATTCTTGAACCAAGCATATCGACATCCAGCACCATTTTATAAGAGAACTAGTTGAAGAAAAAGTGGTCAAACTTGAATACGTCCAAACCGAGCGGCAATTGGCCGACATCCTTACAAAACCATTAGATTCCACTAGGTTTGAACACCTTCGAAAATCTATCGGGGTATGCTCACTTTGGTCGGTTAGAAAAGCTATGTGCATATAGGTATATCTGAGGAATTAGCCTCCTGTTTTGAATGAATGTTAGTATTTTCTAGCATAAATTCTTCAATTTATCATAAAAAAAAAAGGTCTGAATCATCATTTGAAGAATGGTGTCAGGATTTGTCTATTGAAATCCTGCTGGAAACATTTCCGATTGATTGGAACATTCTCTGATCGATCGAAAATATCAGGCACCCGTTTGCTATATACGGCTGTTTCCTTCATTTTGCCCATACCTTGCTATTTTCTCCAAAACCCTCTGCTAGGGCTTTTCCCCTGAGGTCGAACCGTTGCAATACTAGCCCTGTAAGTGCTCTCATTCGCATAGAGGGTGGTCTCCTCTCTCTCCTTGGTAAGGATTCTCGGTTCCTCATCTCGATTTCTCCTCCCCTCTACTCTATTTGATCATCATTGTTGGGGCTTAGGAGTCCTTTGTGCTAGATCCTTGATTTCCTTTTATTCTCGGTTTGTTTATTGCTCTCACTGTCCTTACATTTTTGAAAAACAATGCCGAAAGACCCCAAAGGAAAATCCAAAGTGGTTACCGATCCATCCACCACCTCTAGGTCAAAGAAGCTCCCAACTTCTAGACCTTCTTAGGCCCCTCCACCTCCTACCACACCTACAGACAACCCTGGGAGTCCTGCTCCATCGAATGCTGCATCTACACTCTCCTGCTTACAATCCCGAACCATCATCTATGAGCGGGAGGTGGTCTTGTCGTGTGTTGAGCCATTTGGCATCCCAGCACTCCTTGCACAAATTGGCTGGGAAGGTGTGTTATGTTTTGGGGGCGTGGCACACCCGGAGGTAGTATATGTCTTCCTTTCTAAAGTTATCAATCCCGTTGGAAATCCTCCATCATGTGAGGTCATTGTTGGCGGTCGTGTTGTGAAGGTCATGGCTCAAAAAATCGCGGACCTTATTGGTATTCCTATGTCCTCAGCTCCTTAGCCCAATGATAATCTTCTAGATTCCTCTCTTCGAGCTGATTAGACACGTTATTTATGCCGGTGACCCAATCCCGAATGGATTGATGGGAGTGCCCTCCAAGCGTCGGAAATGTCCAACCGCTTCCGAGTCCTTCACCAAATCTTCAGCACCAATATTTATCCTCGTAGCACCAACAAGTCTGACCTCACAGCCCATATGGTGAATCTACTCTATCATGTTGCTCATGGGACCCATCTATGCCTTCCCTCCATCATCCTGCATAACATCTTAGATACATTGCATAACACTCGCAACACCATACCTTTTGGATGGATCATTACCCTTCTGGCCCAAGACTGCGGGTTTTCAAATATTATGGCTCATCCCATCCCCCGTCGTACATTCAAGGACCTCAACATTAAAGAGATGAATCTGCCAAAAGCGGTTGACGTGGAAGATCTGGACTTCTCCCATACTCCCACACATGTGTCCTCTCGCACCCATGGTGAGTCCTCGGCCCCGACGCCGACGCCAGCTCGACGAATGGTAAAGCGACGTCTTCAATCTGAAGCCTCTTCCGCTCCTCCTCCTACCCACTCGGAGCAGATCATTGCTCAACTTGATCGAGTGGAGCTCACCCTAGCACAGCATGGTGAGAGGATGACTCACCTTGAGAGCATGATGCAGTCCGTACGCGACACAATTCAGCGCCTCACCTCTGCTCTCTCTTGCCGGCGTGATGATGTTTCTGGCCCCACTCCGTAGTTGTCTATGTTTCTGGCTAGGATAACCTATTGTGTGCATCGTTGCAGGTATCTTTTTGGGGCGACTTTGGCACACAATCTCGGCACCTTCATAGTTAAACTTTTTGTTCTTGATAGACTGTTTTTGGAATTTCTGATGATCACATTGCTGGATTTGCCTTTATTATTTTGGATATTGATTATCTTGTGGATCCTTTATCATTTATATGATTCCTATGCCTATATATACTTGTGCTTAATTGATTTAACTTTATCGGGCTTCTTACCCCATTTTGGGTTGTATATATAGTGATGATGTTTGGTCATGATATACATATCAGAAGGGGAGGTTGGTTGCTTAGGCTATATGCCCACTGTGCTTATTGATATATACTTGTATATCCTTGTATGACTATCTGTGTTTGGCTTCCTCCCTCGGCGCATTTATGTCTATTCCTTCCTTTACCTTCAGTCTATGACATATTTGCTGCATTATCTTTATATTAACCTTTGTCAATGACTGACAAAAAGGGGGAGAAGTTATCACACCAAAAGGTCCCGGTTATTTTTTTGTTGATCTTTTGTGTGCAGGGACTTAGGGGGAGCTAGAGTGAAGCCTAGTCTGTACATTTTGTATGTAATGGGTCATGTCTATGTATAAAGCAATTTATCTTTTATGACATGTTCAATGTATGTACTTTATTTGGTTTTGGTGTTTAGGAAAAGTCTGTGGTACGGACCAAGACTTTTATAGGTTTGGTTTTGTCCAATAATTGACAAAGGGGGAGATTGTTAATCCAAGATTTGTCAATTACCATGATTAGTGTGTCGTCAAGTCTGGAAAACCACTTGCGGCTGAAGATTGAAGCCCTTGGACATCTCCGACAGAAGCTACTCAAGAAGATCATATATTCAGTCTGGCCTCAATCCTTTTCATCCAAACCTTTGATCCCAAAACCCCTTTATAGATGGCCTCATCCTTCTTAGATGCATTCTTGGCCCTCTCTATAGTCCTCATTCCATAAAGATCAGCTATGGAATAGGTTATCATAACAGTTGTTGAAAATCAAGAAAAATTCCATAACTGCAGATTCCGATGGGATCCCGATCCATCGGAATGATGTCCGATTGATGTCCGATCGATCGGAGATCATGCTCGATCAATCCGACTATAGTCCAGCAACTTCAAAAACTCTCTGGACGTTATTCCGATCAATCGTAGATATGTCAATCAATCGGACAAGGCCCGCCGATCAATCGGAAGTTTATCCGATCCATCGAAAAAATGACTAGCAATATCACAAAACTCTCTGGACATATTTCCGATCAATCGGACTAGGCACCTCCGATCAATCGGAAGCTCATCCGATCCATCAAAAAATCGTCCAGCAATATTTTAAATTTCATCTGGACATATTTCTGATCAATCGGAAACACTCTCTGATCCATCGGAGATGGTCTTTCGATCAATCGGAACCAAGTCCGATCAATCGGAGAATCTATTTCAGCAAAATTGAAAAAGAGCTGATTCTTATGTCCGATCGATCGGATCTCTTTCCAATCCTATCAAGGTGATCGTTTTCTAACCGTTGAAAAATAACTCTATATAGGCATCTTGGTTGAATCTTGTGAGTACACCTCAAGCATCATCTAGGGTTTGTTTGTGCCTCTTCCTTGTGATCCTTATCTCTCATTCCCTTTGATTTGTTGAGTTCATACTTCAATCCATGTTGATTTGACCAACATTGAAGAGCATTCAAAGCTTGGATTAAATCATGAACTCAACCCCTCTTTAATGGCTTCTTGACCTACTTCTAAAAGTCATATTCTTGTCATCAATGTCATTAATGGTGGTTTAGGTAGAACCTATCATAAAATCCATATCCCAATATAGTTTCAACCAAACCCTAATCCCTCTCCTTGGAACCTACAAGAAGACATTCGTAGTAAGGTTGCTGATCGAGGAAGCTAAAGAAGGTATCGCGCAAGCCGAAGCTTCTTCAACCAAAGGCATCATCAAGGGGCTCAATCAGCTAAGTATATTTTAGTCATTTGAGTCCAAGAAACCACCTCAAAAGTTGAGATTTGGGTTTCAGAGTTTGAAGACCCAAACTCGGTAGAGTCCTTGCGTAGGACAAGTCCTTGAGTAGGACAAGCCCTTGTGTAGGACAAAGAGGTTAATGGATTAGTCCTAAGGAAGGATGAATCCATGTGTTGAAGTCTAAGTCCTTTTGTAGGCTGTTAAGGTTTATGGTTAACCTCATTTAAAACCATTGTGATAGTGAAATCCGGCCACTCAAGGAGTGAGTGGATCAGCCGGGAGTGGAGTAGGTACATAACCGAACCACTATAAAATCTCTTGTTATGTGATGAATGCTTGCAACTGCTTTACTTCTTTCAAGTTAGAGATAATCTGATTACCACTCTCTCTTTTATTGTTGAAAGTTAATATTTTGCATATCCAGTGTTTGAAGAAAGTTTTCTGAAGTACTTTGCATGATTGTGAGTGTGTAATTTGGTTATTTTAAAAAGTGTCATATTCACCCCCCTCTAGGACAAAGAAACCAGTTTCTTGCTTCTACATAAGTGGTAATCAAACTTATACCGCATTTTGAGGGACATTCAATATCCCATGTCACTTGCTCACCCTATTTGCAAGTTTATATTCAATAACATTACTCCGCGGACTTTTGGCGCTCTTCCCGAACCTAGTCTCGAGGATCTCTCTCTAGACATGGGAGTGAGGATGATCCAGGTAAAAATACTTCAGTTTTAGCTTCTCTCCTCCTTCCCCCCATTTTTTTAGGGATTCTCATTCCTTTGGTAACACCTCTTTTACTCCTTGAGCAGGGACTGGACCTCATTATACGGACGAGACGTGATATTATCACTGCTCGCCGTATCATTGATGAGGCCGAAGGGAAGAGTATTACTTTAGAGAAGGGGATCCAAGGAAGGGATCAGGTCATCAGGTTTCGTGAGACTCTGATCACGAAGATGAATGAGGAGAGAAAAATTCTTATTGAAAAGATCCAGGCCTTGACCGACCGATATCAATCATTGGATACGAATTTCGCGAGACTCATGGAGGTGAAAGAGAAGATCGAGAAAGAGAGATATTTCGCCAAGACAAGATTTCTCTGGAGGAGCAGCTCACTGAGAGCGAGTCGCGACTGAAGGAAGTCAACGATAGCTTGGAGATAGAAAGGTGCACTCTCACGCAGCTCAAAGATGATTCCATTCACTAGGGAGGAGGAGAGAGTGGCTTACATTCAAATGGTGTCCAAAAGTGACCCCGAGCGGTTATGGAGTTCCGTACTTCACAATTGTATGATGACGAGTGGTACGAATCATATGACGCTGGCCGTAATTTTGCGTTGAGAGTGGTGTAGCAGATATCCCCATCATTCAATATGGAGGAGTTCGAGAGAGTCGCAGCTGTCGTCGCTGCTGAAGAGAGAGCAGCCGCTGAAAATGAAGCAACGGAAGCTACCCAAGCTGCAGGGGTTCCCCAGGTGGACCCTGAGGTCAAGATTAGCGCACCTCCTCCAAGCGACGCTCAAGAATGAGCACCCCCACCCCCCTTTTCTAATTGAGCTTGGTCTCTCCCTTCTTTTCATTCAGATACAGGCAGTCCCTTTTTAGTTTTTCAGCCCACTTTTTAGAGGCCATCTTGATGATATTTAGAAATCTAACACATCGATGTCAAAGAGGAGCTCGACGCCGAAATAACCCAAGTGGTTTCGTGTCGATCGGAGCTACGGATTAACCATGGTGGCCAAAACAATACGAACTGTCCAGAAAGTTTCCAGATTCCGCCTACTCAACTCTGGGCCGGTCCAGGTGGCCCATCATTGATGATATGAAGAATCTACTTTGACCATCTTCTAAACCACATCTATATATGAATAACCACAAATTTTCAAGTCAAAAGGATGTGTGGTTTGATCATACCGGTTGAAGAAAGATGGACCATCCAAAGAGATTCCAACTGCGCAGATTTTATAAAAGCCCTAAGTGTTCTATTTTTCGGATCTCATTCTGGAATTGTTTTGGACAATCTAATCCATCTATCATGTAGAGGAGGAAGGCTTATACTAATTTTCAAAATTTGAGATCAATCCAACCTCTATACACTCCGTAGCGTTGAAAGTAAGATGACTGGTTCTGAAGGTACCCGAATTGCGCGATTTTAAGAGGAGGTCGATGATCTGATTGGTGGGCCCATTCAGAAGATAATCTTGAAAATCTAAATCATCTATGAGGAAGATCACATTACAAGAAAGCTACAAATCAAATTTGAAGGCAATCCGACCATTGGTTAAGCAGTACGAAGCGAAACAAAATCTGTTATGTTGCGGTACTCTTGCTGTATTATAAAAGGAGGTGCTCTCTTCTATTCCAAATCAAGCAAGGACATGGGGAGCAAGGAGTTCAAGTCATAGGAGGCTTCCTAACCTCCTCCAACTAGTTTTTCTTCCTTTTCGTAGTTCTAGTTCTAGTTTTGAATATGCTTTTCATTAGCTAATCTCTTAGCTAGAGTTGAGAGGTGAACCTTATAGTTTTCTTAGATTATTTAATTCCTTTTATTGGTTTCAATTTGGATTTATTGAAGAATAATGGTTTTTAGATGTTTGAATAAAGTTCTAAGTAGTTTTTCTTAATCTTATGATGGCTCATGGATGTTTGGAAGAATTTCTTTAGTTCTTAAAATTTTTTGCATGATTCTAGACATGTACGCTCCGAGGAATCGGATTCAATACGCTCTAGACTTGGATAATCATGTGAAAACTTCAAACCAAAGTTCTACCTTTTTGTTTTAAATTCTGACTATTGTGTTGATTGTTCATATGATTTGAATGAATTTCAAATCATAATATAGTCAAGTCTTGTGACAAGGTTTGATGATTATTATGGTTATGATCTTAATCTATTGGAATTAGGATTGACCTATGCACTTATGCAATTGAGTGTGCTCAAGTCCTAACTTGAATTGAGGGAATCATGTTGATGAACAACACATGTGTTGGATTGCTTTGATAATATAACCGCTCTATCATCCGACTAGATAGGATTTGATTTCGATTATAGTTGAGTAAGTGAGAAACCACATCGAATTATGCATCTAAGGAGAGCTATAAGTGGATCCTTGATGCTCTAGTTATCTTTTCATTATCACATTTCTCTGTTTCATGTTCAAAACCGATTTCACAAACCTCTTAAGATTCTAGTTATTAGGATAGTATGAATTGTTTACCTCCTTCCCTGTGGATCGACGTCGGCTTACCGAGATTATTACTACATCGTAACCCTACACTTGGGGAAGCGAACAAGTTTTTAGGGTCGTTGCCAAGGAAAGAGGTTAAACGGTTCTAATTGTTCTAGTAGCTATAGAGTAGTCTTAGTTAGGTAGGATTTTCAATTTTTCTAGAAGTAGTTTTCTGATTTTTCCTAGATTACTAACAATTTTCTATTTTTTGTGTTTTGTAGGAACTTAGTTGCTGACGTTTGCTGACGTAGTTCTCACCTTCACGGGTAACATCTCCCCTTCTCCCTTTCTTCCTTGTGTTTTTCTTCCTAGCTTGGGATTTTTTCAACTTCTTATAATTTCATTATGAATGATTGGATGGGTGGATTGTTTAAATACATTTTAGAAGATGAGAGGTCGAACCAAATCAAAACTCATTATGATTGGAACCATTACAAGCATGAATATTTTCCTAAGACTCAATCTACTTCTAATACTCCCCCAAGTAAGACTTTGCGAGATTACCGAAATAAGAACAATGTGCATAACTTTTCACCGAGTAAGACAATGGGAGAGTATCGGAAAGAGATGAATAATGTTCCACGGGTTAGGACAATGTATGATCACTTGTTGGCTACACATATCAACAACCATCTAATAGCCCAACATTTGACATGCATAATCCTAATAGGTGGGAACATCAAATTTTCAATTTGGGAGACGAGCCAACTATGGATGCCAACAATTATCCTCAAGAGTTTCTTTCTCATGAGCCACAACCGACACGAACTCTTGAGGATACGCTGCGAGAGTTTATGGAAATAACTTAGCAAAGCATACAAAACCTCTCGCCATCTCAAAATACTGAACCCAACATTGGGAACACCGAATCATTCCCCAACAAGGAGGAGGATGAGGCTATCCAAGCCCAACCCTCTTCCGATTTGATGACTAAACTTTTAGGGGATGTAGATCTCAATGATCCCAACATTACCATCAATTATGGTAAATCAACTATCTATTTTAGCTATTCCGATTTGAATGATGAAGAGATTTAAAGGACGGTTGATGAACCCGAGGAATCTATAAAATCTGAAAGTGATAGTTTGATTGCCTATAATGAAGGTTTGAAGGATGATTGTGAGACCATGATTTCTTCTTCCAAAGGGCCGAATGCTTGTGAGTCGCCGGAAGATATTCTTACTAGAGAGATGGCTGAAGTCGATCTCTTTGAGTCCTTCAACAACACATGCCGGATTCTATTGTGGAAGAACTCCCTTCGGTTGAAAATTTTGTTTCTTTGGATGACGAGTTGGCACAATCTGAAATTTCAAAAGATCAACCAATGCTAGATGATGTGCTTACCAATGAATCTGAAAAAATTTCTTTGAAAGACCTCCCCTCTATAGAGGAGGAATTACTTACCCTTGAAACAAAATTTCCTCAATCACTTAGGGAGAACGAGGACCCTTCATTCGACTCTTTCGATTTCCTAGAGGAATGAATGATGCACCCCTATGATCTGGATGATGAGATGATTATGGAGTTGGATAGTTTGTTAGACACGGTGTCGGTGCCTGAAGAACACCATTCCACTGATTTACACTCTTTACCATTATTTGTGGAAACACCGTGCAATTCCGAATTTGTTGAGGAGACAACCCAAACTAAAGAATACTTAATGAATGTCTCTCCACCATCATGGGCTCTTCAGCCCATTGAAAATTCTGATTGGGAAGACCCATTTTTAATCAATTACAACCCAATTCAGAACTTGAGGAGATATCTTTTTGCTGCTCGTATCTCCTCCTTACATGCGTGTGGTGCACACTATGATTGGACCTTAATGAAGAAACTGTAACGACCCAAGATTTTCGACTCTCGTGTATAACACGACGGCCAAATTCCCAAGTAAATCATAGACTAATTGATTTGTTAAATAATGAAATATAGTATTCAAGCACAATGGCGAAAAATAAATGTTCATCTTATTCTATTAAACTTACTACTTCATCATCAATGTTTAAATAAGGGAACCAACCAATATTCATACTAATCAATCAAAATATCAAACCATGTCTTCTCTAGAACATTTATTACAATTTCTATAAATGTAACCACTAATCAAAAGAAATGTCTAATAAATGAAAATATCAAATTCCTTCAACGTCTTCATCCGCCATGTGATCGTACAAACCATCGAACTCTTCACCTTGAAAGTCGACTTCGATACCTGGATCTTCACCTGCATCATCTAAATTACGATTGGGATAGCGTTAAACGCTATCATAGTGGGGAATATTCCCTCCAAGACAATCAAGAATAATAACGTACAAAATTCAGAGTAACGCAACATAATATATCTTTATTCAAAACAAAACAATCAAGTAAAAATCTTTGTTAATGCGATGCATGGAATGCATGCTCTGACTAAGGCACCCTGGCTAGAAATCATAATACATGAAGTGGGAGACTCCCTGTTACGACTTCACGCTAGCTACTAGTCACCAGAGGTTCCTGGGACGCACAAGCCCATAGTTTTGCTCAACCACGTAAGAAACGGGACGCTCATAGCCCAAATCTACACGTGACAGTGTACAGAAAAAGTAGGACGCTCTAGCCTATTCTCAATTCCGTACACCCACATGGAACCAAGTGAATGCATGACTTTAGTTTCACCTTTATTTAAGTGTTTTCGCATAAAACCGATTTAAATAAAACTCGGTGGTCACTATGGGAGTCGCAAGCAACCTAGCATAGGCCGACAGCACGGGATTAGTATCCATAGCACCAACCCCGGCTCATGAGAATTTGTATACCATTAGTGTCCACTCATTGTCCCGTTTTATGGTTTCATCATGTCCCGGAAAGCCAATGTTGTACATCATGATCAAATTCATTAAAATACCCATGTAATGTAAATGGATCCAATCAAGCATCATGTACATATAAGGATCCATTGACAAACAATCACTTCCTTCTCTCAGTTAAGTTAAGATATATTCTTCCATCATGGACACCTCTCACAGGTTCTATCTCTCTACATCAAATAATTTTACCAACTTAAGGACAAAGAGTATACAATAATGGGATGTCCATATGATGATCTTATACACATATTTCATATCACCATATGAAAACCAATGTTACTTGTAACACATAGACTAAGAAAATAAGAGCATAGATTTCACAAAAATAAATAACACAAATACACATGCTTCTTAGTCAAAAATCTAAACAAGGAATTACATTACCATATAATGATATTCATTACAAATCTCACATCAAACTTCATGTTATATGGATAAGCAATTCAAGACAAAATAACTTTACATGTCACAAAAGAAACTTATGATAATCGTGATATTATTAATGAAAGGCTTGAAGGAAAATCCTCACCTTAGGATGGACTTAGAAGAGGGTTGTAGAAGATCCTACCCGCTGGAAAAATATGAGAAAGAACTCCCTTCTCTCTCTCTCTCTTCTCTCTTACTCTAGGGCATGGAGGCTAGGGTTAGGAGAAGGGCTTGGAGATGCGAAGTAGGAATATGGAGAGGGATGTGCGTACATTGGGAGAGAAAAGAAGGGTGTGCAAGGTCTTGTGTAACAACGTCTTGAAGTGGGTTTCTCAAATCTCAATATTCAGGTGATCTTTAATCAATTCTAATCCGTTCATCTTATCAAGCTCGAAGAGTAGAGTCAAAATACGTAAATTTCTTGATGATACACATTTTAGATTGGCCGATCCTTGAAAATGGCCTGACGGGTGCTAAAATGGGCTAGATCTCAATTAACGGTCTACGTTTGATGATCAGGGCCCAAATTTTGGAAAAATATGTAGCCATGATAGGCAAACAAGTGTAAAAAGTTTAGTGGTTGATTGATGGTGAGAAATGCATATATCTGAAATTCCAACTTTTGGCAAAAAAGGAAGGGGCTGGCTTTGTGGTTCAACGGTGTAGGATTATAGATCGGGGCCTAAATTTTATGTAAACACGTAGTCATATGAGTATAATGGGTGGTCCAAATTTGAGAAGCGATTGATGGTGAGAATTGAGTAAATTGAAAGGTTCAGATTTAAAAAGAGTTGGTAACTCGTTAATTTATAAAACGGGATAACTTCGCGCAAAAGAAAGAGGCTTATCAAGGTGGAGCACTCAAATCACACTATTGGTCCATGATAAAGACGATCCAAGTCACTCATATGAAGAGAAATATTCGACTACGACTAACCATCTACTTTTCTCACTCGAGGGACATGAAAATCAAGGGTTAAGGGGCTGATTTGACAATTAGACCACTTCTACTATGATTTAAGGGCTGAAATTTGAAGTGTATGGTTAATATGTGCCCAAAAGCTTAAATCCAGGGTTTTGCGTGAAAGTGATCGTCAGAAACTATAATACTTAAAAATGACATCTTAACTTAAGTTTAATTAATGGCATTTTCGTAATTATCTAAGAAGTGCGTGATTTTTGAAATTTGATCTTTCTGCGATGTTTATGAGATCATTCTAAACAACTTTTGTAAAGGGTCCCCTATCGGATCTCCTACGGATGTCCCGCTATTCACAAATCAACGGTAAATGTACGATAATTAATAAAATAAATAAATTAAAAATAAATTTTCAAAAATTTTCAAATAAATCTCAAAAATCTGGGGCGTTACAAACCACCCCCCTTAAAAATAAACTTCGTCCCCGAAGTTTCCTAAGCATCGTCGATAAAAGATTGAGGGCAATCTCACATCATGACCTCTCGTCTAACTTTCTGAACTATTTCGAGTCAGACGCGATCACAATCCACCCCCCTTAAAAATAAATCCGTACTCGACATCAATTTTTATAATCTCCCTCAAATTTCTGTCCTATCATGCTTCCACTACGCACTCTGATTCCTAGATGGTTCTATACATAACGATGGGTCCAATCAAACATCTGATGCCCTGATATGTCTCAGGCCTGGGGGCGCTCTTATAGTCAATGATCTAAAAGGATGATTAGGGTTAGATCATTACCAAGGATGTTTGATCAATAATGAATGAGTGGATAAACAAGCAGATAACAAAGTGAATGAGATATCATCGACGGTTCTTTAATAGATGAACGTGCGACGGAAAGATGAGGTTAGAGATACTGTATTCTAGCTCTTTATAGGATCTAAGTGGCTAAGCTTCTACGTCCCAAGGTCGTCTATACATCTATCTTATTCTAGTCATCTGAAGAAAACAATCACACACATTCTAAGAGAATGCACATAAGTCCTCCAGTTAAAACAAAGATGCAGTTTTTATAGTGTCGACATCACGGGCGAATGGTTCAAGTAGATTCGAATCCGATACTTAGATCTTTTACTCGCATTTGAGGATTGAGTTCGTTAGTATCAATTCAAAATTTCGAGTGTCGACCCTCGTGATTTGAACGAAGATCCAATCATTTACACAATATATTAGGTATGGTTCTACCCTCCCGTGCGGCCGATTTAGTCTAACATTATGGGGACCTTCATGTATTCTCCAACAAAGAAAACATCAACAAAGATCACGTAAACTAAAATCCAACAATACAAAACATTAAAACCTTACGAGATTTTATTTACGTTCATTGTTAGACATGGTCGAAGATCGATGTGAGGGATTGGTAAATGGCATTTTATGGTTACGATAATCTACCTAAAGTAACATAGTTGGGCCTAAAATTCGTAGGGATGTATGAGAATATGCTAGGAAGTACTTCTAAGGGTGCCATATTACAATAACTAAGCCTAAACAAGGGGTTCAGAGGTTTTCAAAGCTAAGGAACTGGGATAGTGTCGAATCTGGAACACAGGACTTATAAACGCTCTTAGAATTTTATCTCTCAAACCGAATGTCTTTTTTTCCTGAAATTTGGAGGGTATTCTGAAGGTTATGTGAGAAATCACCCTAATTTTTCTCAGAATGAAATTCCTATGGTAAGATATGATTCTGACCTCTAAAAGTCTAAAAAATGTAACAGTCTAGCAGTTTCCCGCGCAATATTTTCTCTACTGATAGAATTTTCACGATTTATCTAGATGTCAGATTAATCAAAAATTTTATGAGAGTGTTGGGTGATGAGTTAGAAATATGTATAAAAAATTTTAAAAATTTATCAATTTCGAAAATATGACTCTTAGTGGTGATATTGCCAAAGGGTCAGGAAATTTATCCTAACAAAAACAATTCAAAATAAAATAGTTATCCTTAAAATTTGAGGGAGATAAATCACATGACTCAGCGTAACGCTGATCTAAATATGATAAAATGATGAGAGCTCCAAAACTTCTAGAAAAAGTGAGAATCCACTTTCCAAAAATTCTAAAATTTCACATTTTTACGTTCATCGGCTATCCTAATGATTTCAATGGGTCTATGTTTGAGTCTCTAGACTCATAACATCTCATGCATCCAATGGGGGGATGAACATAAGTGTTTTTGTTTCTATTTCATGGGAACCTAAGCCCTAAGGGGTATTTATTATAAAAATGGTCGGGCTTCTCACCCAGCGGTCCCAATTGTGCTCTGATACCAACTGTAACGACCCAAGATTTTCGACTCTCGTGTATAACACGACGGCCGAATTTCCAAGTAAATCATAAACTAATTGATTTGTTAAATAATGAAATATAGTATTCAAGCACAATGGCGAAAAATAAATGTTCATCTTATTCTATTAAACTTACTACTTCATCATCAATGTTTAAATAAGGGAACCAACCAATATTTATACTAATCAATCAAAATATCAAACCATGTCTTCTCTAGAACATTTATTACAATTTCTATAAATGTAACCACTAATCAAAAGAAATGTCTAATAAATGAAAATATTAACTAAATTCCTTCAACGTCTTCATTCGCCATGTGATCGTACGAACCATCGAACTCTTCACCTTGAAAGTCGAGTTCGATACCTGGATCTTCACCTGCATCATCTAAATTACGATTGAGATAGCGTTAAACGTTATCAAAGTGGGGAATATTCCCTCCAAGACAATCAAGAATAATAATGTACAAAATTCAGAGTAACGCAACATAATATATCTTTATTCAAAACAAAACAATCAAGTAAAAATCTTTGTTAATGCGATGCATGGAATGCATGCTCTGACTAAGGCACCCTGGCTAGAAATCATAATACATGAAGTGGGAGACTCCCTGTTACGACTTCACGCTAGCCACTAGTCACCAGAGGTTCCTAGGACGCACAAGCTCATAGTTTTGCTCAACCACATAAGAAACGGGACGCTCATAGCCCAAATCTACACGTGACAGTGTACGGGAGAAGTAGGACGCTCTAGCCTATTCTCAATTCCGTTCACCCACATGGAACCAAGTGAATGCATGACTTTAGTTTCACCTTTATTTAAGTGTTTTCGCATAGAACCGATTTAAATAAAACTCAGTGGTCACTATGGGGAGTCGCAAGCAACCTAGCATAGGCCGACAGTACTGGATTAGTGTCCATAGCACCAACCTTGGCTCATGAGAATTTGTATACCATTAGTGTCCACTCATTGTCCCGTTTTATGATTTCATCATGTCCCGAAAAGCCAATGTTGTACATCATGATCAAATTCATTAAAATACCCATGTAATGTAAATGGATCCAATCAAGCATCATGTATATATAAGGATCCCTTGACAAACAATCACTTCCTTCTCTCAGTTAAGTTAAGATATATTCTTCCATCAGGGACACCTCTTACAGGTTCTATCTCTCCGCATCGAATAATTTTACTAACTTAGGGACAAAGAGTATACAATAATGGGATGTCCATATGATGATCTTATACACATATTTCATATCACCATATGAAAACCAATGTTACTTGTAACACATAGACTAAGAAAATAAGAGCATAGATTTCATAAAAATAAATAACACAAATACGCATGCTTCTTAGTCAAGAATCTAAACAAGGAATTACATTACCATATAATGATATTCATTACAAATCTCACATCAAACTTCATGTTATATGGATAAGCAATTCAAGACAAAATAACTTCACATGTCACAAAAGAAACTTATGATAATCGTGATATTATTAATGAAAGGCTTGAAGGAAAATCCTCACCTTAGGATGGACTTAGAAGAGGGTTGTAGAAGATCCTACCCGCTAGAAAAATATGAGAAAGAACTCCCTTCTCTCTCTCTCTCTTCTCTCTTACTCTAGGCATGGAGGCTAGGGTTAGGAGAAGGGCTTGGGGATGCGTAGTAGGAATATGGAGAGGCATGTGCGTACATTGGGAGAGAAAAGAAGGGTGTGCGAGGTCTTGTGTAACAACGTCTTGAGGTGGGTTTCTCAAATCTCAATATTCAGGTGATCTTTGATCAATTCTAATCTGTTCATCTTATCAAGCTCGAAGAGTAGAGTCAAAATACGTAAATTTCTTGATGATACGCATTTTAGATTGGCCGATCCTTGAAAATGGCCTGACGGGTGCTAAAATGGGCTAGATCTCAATTAACGGTCTACGCTTAATGATCAGGGCCCAAATTTTGAAAAAATATGTAGTCATGATAGGCAAACAAGTGTACAAAGTTTAGTGGTTAATAAATGGTGAGAAATGCATATATCTGAAATTTCAAATTTTAGCGAAAAAGGAAGGGGCTGGCTTTGTGGTTCAATGGTGTAGGATTATAGATCGGGGTCCAAATTTTGTGTAAACTCGTAGTCACATGAGTATAATGGGTGGTCTAAATTTGAGAAGCATTTGATGGTGAGAAGTGAGAAAATTGAAAGGTTCAAATTTAAAAAGAGTTGGTAACTCGTTAATTTATAGAACGGGATAACTTCGCGCAAAAGAAGGAGGCTTATCAAGGTGGGGCACTCAAATCACACTATTGGTCCATGATAAAGACGATCCAAGTCACTCATATGAAGAGAAATATTTGACTACGACTAACCATCTACTTTTCTCACTCGATGGACATGAAAATCAAGGGTTAAGGAGCTGATTTGACAATTGGACCACTTATACTATGATTTAAGGGCTGAAATTTGAAGTGTATGGTTAATATGTGCCCAAAAGCTTAAATCTAGGGTTTTGCGTGAAAGTGATCGTCAGAAACTATAATACTTAAAAATGACATCTTAACTTAAGTTTAACTAATGGCATTTTCGTAATTATCTAAGAAGTGCGTGATTTTTGAAATCTGATCTTCCTACGATGTTTATGAGATCATTCTAAGCAACTTTTGTAAAGGGTCCCCTATCGGATCTCCTACGGATGTCCCGCTATTCGCAAATCAACTGTAAATTTACGATAATTAATAAAAAATAAATTAAAAATGAATTTTCAAAAAATTTCAAATAAATCTCAAAAATCTGTGGGGTTACGGAAACGCACCCATGTGTACATTCAAGCAGGACTTTGGATGGTCCTCATGATAAACCTATTAAAAGTCATGAAGATCCTGCTCAAATTTGATCATGTAGTCGATCGGACTAATCGAAGGTAGGTTGGTAGGTTAGGATTTCTTTCTGCATTTAGGATTGAATAAGTCTCATCGAGACAATGGAAGATGCTAGAATTGATCAACTTGCTACCTCAGGTACTCTCGTTCTCACTCTCCTTTGTTTTATGCCATTGCTCTCTTGTCATGCATATTGCATATTTTATTACATTGAGGACAATGTAAGATTTTGGTTGGGGGTGAGATTCCTTAGATGAATCTACGAACTTTTGTGACATTTCGAGCAATTATGTAGGAAAATTTTTATTTTTCTAAAATTCAAAACTCTTTTTGGAAAACTTTGTTTCTATGCATTAGGGATGATACGAGTATAAGAAAAGGAGATACGAAGTGAGTGATATTGCAAGTCTTGAACTACTTTTAATATAATGGTTTTATATGTGAATTTCCCTATTTATATGATTGATAGAAAATTTGAACACTTTTACACCTAGTTTACATTACACGATTCTTTTGGGTTGAAAGGATTATGTGATTTGTGGATTAGCTAGACTTTTCTTTAAGGTATTGAGAAACCAAGCCGGGGTACTTTGTCCATCCTTGTCCGTGGGAAAATAATGAAAGATATGGATTTCTAAAAATCCTATCTAATGAAAAAAAAAAAAGGGAAAGTAAGGATGAAAACATGGGAATGATGGAGAATATGGTAGAAAATTCCAAAAAGGGCTACTTATTACCAACCGGGGGATGGTCTACCCATAACCAAAGCTGGAAATGGGACGTAGTGTGAAAGCCGTCGGAAGGACGATAAGGCAAATTCCTGTCATAGGCTTGTTGTCGATCTGTGCACCTTTAGATTCATAGTTTAGTTGATCTATGAAGAAGATAATCCTGGAAACTCATGAGATGAACACTCACTATGCACACTAGGTTGAATTTGTTCAAGTTCTTTTATTTATCAATCAATTAGCAGGAATTTCATATGAACACTTATTATGTTTTCAGAGTTTAAGGTTTCAACCTCTATCATCTAATTTTTCTGACTTTTACACTTGTGTGTCTTGGAATGTATAGAAGAATAGTTTCTGAAGGAGAGTTGGGTTTTGGAGAATGAAACTTGTTTCACGCATGTTTTGCTCGGGACTAGCAAAATGCTGGTTGGGGGGGGGGGGGGGGGTGTGTTGAGCCCTTAATTGTGCATATTCTAACCCTAATTCATCACTCATTATGCATGGTTATCATGATTTAAAGACTAATCTAATGCATGGATTTGTGATTGTAGGAATGAGAGGGAGACTTCAACAATTCATGGTTAAAAGAGTCACTTTGTATGCCTTGAAGATCAAAGAAATAAAGGATATGAGATGGAGGAAAGATGCAATGCAACAGAGGAAGAAAAATGTGAAAAACTCACAATTTACAGCTACCGACCGGCCGGCCGGCCACAGCCACCGACCGGCTGGCCAAACCCTCCAGAAACAATAAATTCTCTGGACATATTTTAAGAAGGCCGACCTGTGGTCCGACCGTCCGGATGGACTAGCCGGCTGGTCGGCCGACTGGTCGGCTAACAGGTAGGCCATGCAATTTCAGACTTTCAGATTTCAAACAGCAGGCTATTTCCCTTTTTGGATTTTTGGCCCCGTTTTTTAGGGTCATCTTGATGATATTTAGAAATCTAACACATCCATGTTGAAGAGGAGCTCGACGCCGAAATAACCCAAGTGGTTACGTGTCGATCGGAGCTACGGATTGACCGTGGTGGCCAAAACAATAAGAACTGCCCAGAAAGTTTCCAGATTCCGCCTACTCAACTCTGGGCCGGTCCAGGTGGCCCATCATTGATGATATGAAGAATCTACTTTAACCATCTTCTAAACCACATCTATATATGAATAACCACAAATTTTCAGGTCAAAAGGATGTGTGGTTTGATCGTACCGATTGAAGAAAGATGGACCATCCAAAGAGATTCCAACTACACAGATTTTATAAAAGCCCTAAGTGTTCTATTTTTTGGACCTCATTCTGAAATTGTTTTAGACAATCTAATCCATCTATCATGTAGAGGAGGAAGTCTTCTACTAATGTTCAAAATTTGAGATCAATCTGACCTCTGTACACTCCGTAGCATTGAAAGCAAGATGCCTGGTTCTGAAGTACCCAAATTGCGTGATTTTAAGAGGCGGTCGATGATCTGATTGGTGGGCCCATTCAGAAGATAATCTTGAAAATCTAAATCATCTATGAGGAAGATGACATTACAAGGAAGTTAAAAATCAAATTTGAAGGCAATCCGACCATTGGTTAAGCCGTACGAAACGAAACAAAATCTGTTATGTTGCGGTACTCTTGCTGTATTATAAAAGGAGGTACTCTCTTCTATTCCAAATCAATCAAGGACGTGGGGAGCAAGGAGTTCAAGTCATAGGAGGCTTCCTAGCCTCCTCCAGCTAGTTTTTCTTCCTTTTCTTAGTTCTAGTTCTAGTTTTTAATATGCTTTTCATTAGCTAATCTCTTAGCTAGAGCTAAGAGGTGAACCTTATAGTTTTCTTAGATTGTTTAATTCGTTTTATTGGTTTCAAGTTAAATTTATTGAAGAATAATGGTTTTTAGATATTTGAATAAAGTTCTAAGTAGTTTTTCTTAATATTATGATGGCTCATGGATGTTTGGAAGAATTGCTTTAGTTCTTAATTGTTTTGCATGATTCTAGACATGTATGCTCCGAGGAATCGGATTCAATACACTCTAAACTTGGATCATCATGTGGGAACTTCAAACCAAAGTTCTACCTTTTTGTTTTAAATTCTGACTATTGTGTTGATTATTCATATGATTTGAATGAAATTCAAATCATACTATAGTCAAGTCTTATGACAAAGTTTGATGATTATTATGGTTATGATCTTAATCTATTGGAATTAGGATTGACCTATGCGATTGAGTGTGCTCAAGTCCTAACTTGAATTGAGGGAATCATGTTGATGAACAACACATGTGTTGGATTGCTTTGATAATATAACCGCTCTTTCATCCGACTAGATAGGATTTGATTTCGATTCTAGTTGAGTAAGTAAGAAACCACATCAAATTATGCATCTAAGGAGAGCTATAAGTGGATCCTTGATGCTCTAGTTATCTTTTTATTATCAGATTTCTCTGTTTCATGTTCAAAACCGATTTCACAAACCTCTTAAGATTCTAGTTATTATGATAGTTGGAATTGTTTACCTCCTTCCCCGTGGATCGACCTCGGCTTACCGAGATTATTACTACATCGCAACCCTACACTTGGGGAAGCGAACACATGTCTTGCTATTGAATCGACAAATTGGTCGATGCGGGGAGTCGAGAAGCTATCCTTTAGGCATGTCTTATTCAGATCGGAGTAATCTACACATATCCTCCACTTACCGTTTGCTTTGCGGACAAGAACCACGTTTGCGACCCACTCTGGGTAGTCCACCTCTTCAACAAAATTGATGGCCAATAATATTTCGACCTCAGCTTTAATCACCATTTGTCTTTCAGCTATGAACGCTCGTCAATGCTGATAAATGGGTTTATACTTCGGATCAACGCTCAAACGATGGACTGTAACGTTAGGGTCGATACCTGGCATATATTTGTGAGACCAGGCGAATACGTCTTGATATTCGACCAGGAAATTGGTCAGATTTGTTCGAAAGATACAGCTTAGAGATGATCTGATGTGGACCTTCTTGGGAGGGTCATCTTTAGATAGATGGATTTCGACTGTCTCTTCTCCGGGGGTTCCTGATTGATGGGCATCCTCCCTCGGGTCCAATGCTGTTGCTATCAGGGAATTCGCTTGGTCTCCCGTAATCATCATGGTAGGAGCTGCTTGGACATTTTTTTGATCTTGTACCGCAATATCGTAGCACATTCGAGCTTCCTTTTAGTTCCCTCGTACTGCCCCGACTCTGCTTGGAATAGGGAATTTAATGCATAGATAGAGGGGGTGTAGAGCTGCTCCTATTTTGGTGAGCGAGGGTTGACCCAAGATTGTATGCTGATTTTCAATCGACCACTAGGAAGTTAATGAACACGGTGATTTTGGTTGGACTTTCTCCGAAGGTGATAGGAAGGTCGATGCTCTCTTTTGGTGTTACAATTTCGCCCATGAAGCCAACGAGGGGGGT
Organism: Liriodendron chinense; assembly: GCA_003013855.2. Lineage (NCBI taxonomy): Eukaryota > Viridiplantae > Streptophyta > Magnoliopsida > Magnoliales > Magnoliaceae > Liriodendron > Liriodendron chinense. Next base: position 225,589 of record ML058549.1, read on the forward strand.
GGAGATAGGTTTGAGTAAATTTCTGACAAGTGTCATTTTATTGACAGCTTCTAGATAAAGGACATCTACAGAGCTACCTATATCCAACATAATGCGATGAGTTAAATAATTTGATACCTTTAACGCGACCATGATGGAGTCCTCATGAGGGAAATGAATTCCTTTAGCATCTTCAAGAGAGAAAGAAATTGGATGATGGAAAGAAATTAGGTGATGGCTAGCACTTGGCGTATCAGACAATTTTTCCAGCCAATAAATGTGTTGAGGCTTCTGACACGCCTTCCAAGCATATGCTTTCCTTGAGGCTTGGGAATCTCCTCCGCAAACTGTACCACAAGCAATGGTTTGAATCTCACCTGCAGGTTCCCCATCTTCCTGTGGTGGATGATGTTGCGGTGACTTTTTTCTTCGTCCTTGATGTGATGAGGTATCGGTTCTTTTAGGTGACCGATCCTGTCGTGCAACGTAATCCCAAAGATGTCTCCTTCCGAATGAGAGTTTCAATTTGATCTTTCAGAAATATGCAATCTTCGGGTGTTATGCCCATGATCTTTATGGAAGTAGCAAAACTTCCTCTTGTCTCTTTTTTCGGGGTATGATTTGATCCTTGGAGGCCATTTAAAATAAGATTTATACTTTATCTCCATTAGCACTATTTTAGGAGACTAATTGAGAGGCGTGTAATTGTGATATTTACCGAAGTAAGGCTTCTTAGGGGAAGCGATCCCGTCGATCCTGCCGATATTTCTATCGGATGAAGAGATCTCCTCAGACTTACGTTTCTTCCCTTGTATACCGTGATGAGCCAAAGCAACCTCTTCAGCATTAATGTATTTTTGAGCTTTGGCCTGGAATTCAGTCATGGTTTTAGGAGGGTTTTTATCTAGGACGAATCGAAATTTCTTGCTTATGATTCCTGCTATAAGGGAAGTGAGGCATTTGTCTTCAGTATAACCTTCAGTTTGGACGGCTTCTGCCGTAAACCGAAATGTGAACTCCTTAATTGTTTCTCCATGTTGCTGCTTTAAATTTGATAAATGAGATGCAGGCTTTTTTATATGGATACTTCTCATGAACTGAGAGAGGAAGAGATCCGATAATTGGGAAAAAGATTCTATAGATCGAGGTTTTAGGCCACGAAACCATGTACGCGTCGCATCTTTTAGAGTTAAGGAAAAAACCCTGCACATAATTTCTGAACTATATCCTTCTAGCTCCATGAGAGACCTATACGTCTCCAAATGTTTGAGAGGATCATCAATACCAGTATACAGAACGATGCTAGGCGTTCGGTATGTTTTAGGCAAAGGGGCTTCCATTACCTTACGAGTGAAGGGGGTTTAGCTCGATAGATCGATGCAAAAGTAGAAGGCGGGAGGTTGGATTGATATCGTTGTTCCATATCGACGAAACGATCTTCGACTTCTCCTGAGATCTCCTTCCCAAGGTAAAGTATAACTCGACGTTTCGACACCTAGATTCTTCAGGTCAGTCGTTGTCGATAGGCACTGGAGTGGCTAGATTGTGGATGTTGGACTGGAGTTGGATTGCCGCAGGGCCATACAATTTGAAAGAGGATCTCGCTGAGCTCGTGGCTTATCTGTGGAATGCCTAGAAGCTGCCGGTACAGATTGTAATGGCGGTCCTTCTGGAGGTTAGCTGTGATTCGAAAAAATGCTAATCAAACTGATTGGATAGGGTTTGAAGTCCAGCTTTGAGGGTGAGGAGTGTATCCTCGACGAAGCGCATAACACCATTGAAGCCATCAAATATATCTTGGAATGGATTTTGCAAAGGTTGGTTAGGCTCCGTCGGAGGAATCCCTGTCGAAGCAGCCTGAGGGAGGTTGAGAGCTTAGCTCAGGGATGTCTGGCGAGGGTAACGTCTGCCTTGAGTTAGAGGGATGAGTCCTCTTCTTAAGAGGCATAGTGGGATGTGACAATCAGTGATGAGAGCGAATTGAATTCTTGTTCCCACAGACAACGTCAATTTGTTAACGTCAGATTTTGGTAACAGGTCCCTCCCAAGTATACGCCCTTCTTTAAGTGAGCTGCCCTCCAAACCTGAAAGCCAAAAAAGAAAACTAAGGGTGGCCGACGCTTTGCCATTGGCCCTCCGTAAGCTCAAGTTAAAGGTGACTTGATAGTAAGATGAAGTGTGAGATGTAGGCTTAGAGATTGTGTACCTTTACCATCTATGGGATCATCTATTTATGCAGATTCAGGGTGATCCAGTCTGTTACGCAAGTTGTTAAGATCACTCCTTACTTCAAGGGATAAGATGCTTATCCGATTAATCCTCAGATAAGGAGCTGGCCGGATTGAATTAAACATCCACTTGATTATGTTCCTTGATGGAGATTCCCTATGGTTCAAAGCTACGAACAGAAATAAGCCCAAACCGGCCTATATGGGCTGCTGGGACTATGAGACGAGGAACGTCCCTGCCAAATTATCAGAAACCAGAGCTACTCGCATAATGGGAGTGTCCCCGCTTGATGACCAGAGACTAGGGCTGCTCGCATAATGGGGGCTGCTCACATCCTACGACCAGTGACCAACCCTGCTCACATATTTAGGAATGTATACGGACGACGGTCTATGCGACATACGAGCTACAACCAGATAGGCTCGTTAGTCGAATGACTTGGTCGCGACTTTAGGGAGTCAAAAGCGCTCGCAGGTCTTGGGTCTTCAGAGTTCTTCGACAACCAACTTTATTCTACAACAATATCCTCACTATGGCAAAGAGCATCAATCAGATGTCAACAAAATTAGGACTTTGTCTTCCTCATCGATCTTCACCTCAACGTCTTAATATGTTCAGATAGATCCGACCCTTCTACCATTTTCAGAGTATAAAACTGCCTCTTTAGAAATAGACGATTGGTGAGAGATTTTTTCATGTAAATACTTTTCAATTTTGCCCATAAACCTACAATCGTAGTCTCATTATGACATTGTAAATGACTTCATCGGCCAAACACAATTGAATTGTATTAATCTCCCTCAAGTTTACCACAATCTTCTTCCACCACGGGACTGATTTCGAGCGATGTGCTTTCCCAAGGAGTGCACTGAATATGCTTGGAAGAATGGCCTTAGGCGCCTACTCAAAGTGACCAGGGCTAATTCTAGTTTCTCGATATCTTGAGACCTGATTTCCATGTCGAGCAGGGCTTTGCTGACATAGTATATGAGTCACTGATGCCTTTATCATTTCTGACTAGGGCCTGAACTCACTACGGATGCTAAGATAACTAGATAGAGCAGTAGCTCCTCCTTGAACAGACTTGGACTTATATACGTTGGGTTATAGTAGCACAAATGAGTATAATTCCTCCAATTGTAAATTTAAAACTCGAGTACCAATTGGTACTTAAGTAAAACCAGCATAGAAATAATATATTGATCTCTAATGTGATTGGGCTCCATACGATATTGGCTTATACGCAATTGGATATAATAACATTGTAAGCTATCATGAGTGGATATATTATAATATGTGATATACACACATGATATACTGTGATATATAATATATCATGGGTTATAGCCATACCTAATATTTGGTAATTATATATATATATATATATATATATATATATATATATATATATATATATATATATATATATATATATATATATATATATATATCACATATTATAAATAGGATATATATGTGAACGTATATGTAATGATATATATCATAATATTATAAATAGGATAGATTGGGCGTGTGTGTGTGTGTGTGTGCGCGCATTAAATATATAATATTAAATACATAATATTGTATATATTAAATATATAATATATTATCAATATATATGTATAATGATAATATATTTATATCTAGACCTATTATATATATATATATATATATATATATATATATATATATATATATATCATGATATATCAAATATTATATATATATATATAGAGAGAGAGAGAGAGGAATGCTCACCTACAAACCATCTCTCACGAGAACTCGTGAGAGATTTTTTAGGGCTCATCATGCGTGATGTGTCCCTAAAATCTGAGCCGTTCACGTGATGCAGCACTTCGAAAAACCCCTAGGGCCCAAATTTCAACCTGATCCAGAACTTTGGTGGGCCATAGAAGAGAAAGAGAGGCAAATCAAGGGAGCAAACTGTTTTCATTTTCCATGGCCCACCAAATTTGTGAATTAAGTTCAAATTTGGGCCCCTAGGGTTTTTTTAGGTGCTGCATCACATGGACGGCTCAGATTTTAGGGACACATCACGCGTGATGAACCCTAAGAAATCTCTCACGAGTTCTTGTGAGAGATGGTTCGTAGGTGAGCACTCCTCTATATATATATATATATATATATATATATATATATATATATATATATATATATATATATATATATATATATATATATATATAGTGTTTATATTATATATTTTATATCTATGTATAATGTGATATTATTGTGTGTGTGTGTGTGTGTGTGTGTGTGTGTGTGTGTCTTATAGACATATTTACAGTATATATATAATACTATAATATATCATTATATGATATATGATAAATATAATTATCATGATATATTTATATAGCTAATACAATTATAAATATAATGTGTCATATAGACATTATATAATATAATGATATAATTTATATGTATATATAAATGTACACATAAAATAAATACAATAATATGTATAACTATATAGGTATAATTATAAATGTACACATATAATAGATATATGATATAAATGATATACAATAGTGTATATAATTATAATATTATTGTATATAGTATATTATAATGTATATATTATATGATATATAATACATGATATATAACACTGTATGCATATTATTATATATAATATAATATAATAAAATATATCACATAATTGTAAATATAAATATATCAATTTATATATGATGCATATGTTATTTATATATTATAGGAAGTTGTATAGTATATATTGTTAGAACTAGAAAATGCTACAATTACATTTTCTAGGTATTGTTGCTCTAAGGATCTGAGTAATGAAAACATTCATAGACAATCACAAGCATTCACAAAAGGCACACAAGAAGAGATATTGTAAGCCGAATTTTATTTCAGAGATTTTGAGATCTTGTACATTCCGGGCCATGATCTGGCACAGGCCCTTAATTACATTGAATGATCGATGACCCTTGATTAAAAGGCAAAAGGCTAGTCAGCAGAAACTATGGTCTTTGAGTTTATGGTCGTAGAGACCTGTATTTGTTTTATTATGGACTGAGTCATCTTTATATTAGTCAGATGTCTATGTCCCATGTTTTGACCGGAGGTCCGAACTGAAACTATCAGTGTTTCTAACTGAGAGAGACAACTCTGGGCCTACACTTATCATGTTTCGACAGGTGACCTCGGGAAGACTGTTCTACAGTTGTGTGCACCTGAGTAGCCCAACCGACAGATATCGTTTGAATGGGTAGGGCATTGACTGTTGTATTGTGGCAGTTCACAGCAATTGCTTTATTAAGAATTGAAACTCTTAGATACAGTTTATTGTGATAACCATAATCCTGTTTGTTTAATTTTCAACCTTAATCAGGTCATATCTTACAATATATGTAAATAATCTTATGTTTATGCAGTTATGTGCGCTGTTGAATTCTTTCTGAGAAGTTATTCCACTCATTGCATTAGATCGAATTGAACTCCGGAGGTGTGTATTCTGCTTATTTAGAGATCTCGGAACGATTATTTGACCATTTCGTTGCATCTGTAACGCTTGAAATCTAAAATAGGCTTAAATTGTTCTTGCGCGTGTTTCTTCAAAGATGTATACATGTTTCCTGGGTATACATAAGGTTATTCGAGGCATGTGCAAGGCTATCCGAGGTATGCGCAAGCTTGTTTATTCTTAAAAATACATCTTCTGAGAGCTCCAAGATACACACAAAGGTGTTTGGGGTATGCGAAAGGCTATCCAAGGTATGCGCAAGGCATCTGAGGTATGTGCAAGGACATTAGTTCTTAAAAATACATGTTCTAACAGCTCTAAGATACGTACAAAGGTGTTCGGGGTATGTGCAAGGCTGTCCGAGGGATGCACGAGGCATCCGAGGTATACGCAAGGCTATCCAAGGCATGCATGCGCAAGGACATTTTCAGACATAGATGATGAAAATTAGTCCAATCTGACATGCGCAAGAGTCTTCACCTAGTACGTCAGAATGACGTAGGTCCGACGTGGACTCCGGTGATGGGTTTCGAGTTCCAGCGAGGGTGCTTGCGAATGCTGAGTATACTTTGACACGGATTCCAAATTAAAAATTTTCTCTTGTCATATGAGCGTATTGGGGTATTTATAAGTGAAATCACCTGTCCAGTTGTCATGCGATTAGCATACACATGCATCCCGGGTATGCGCAAGCAGATCCTAGGTATACATAAGAAATTTCGGGTATGAGCAAGGAGCTTTGATGCATGCGCAAGCAATTTTGATGTGTGCACAAAAAGTTCGTAGTACAAAGAAGAATAAGAGAGAATTATTTGTTCCGTTCATGTCTGAAGGCTGCGTGCGCGTGCCTTAGAGGAGCATGCTTGCACATGCCTAGGAGGTATGCGTAAGCAATTAAAAGTGTAATGTTCTTCACTTTCTTCCAATTTAATATATCATTTTTATGGCAATTTTTTTTATTTTGTGTGCTTTTCAATGTTACGAACATTTATGGGCCCAACATATATATATTATATGATTATCTTACATTAGTATATTGGATATCAATATATAATGTACTAATGCAATATAATATTGTAGATTTCGTATAATATAATATAATTATATCTGTATATATACTCATACTTGATAACATTAATTTTTCCTCCTTATATGATATATATATATATATGAGAAATGCTCACACACAAATAGTTAGACCATTCAACTACCTCCGACTAGCTGTCTCATTTAATAAGAAATTGTTGCTAGTAAATGTTCTAAAGAATGTTATTTCAAGGTAGAAAATGAATTGTTAGCTTGGGTGAGCCCCTACATAGTGTTAATGTGAAATCCACCCAACCATCCACTGCCACCACATGGTAAACCCAAGGCCCGAAAATCAATCACATATGTGGTTCAGGCGGACCACATGATTGGAAATAGTGTACATAAAAAGCTCGCCTTCCAAATTGTTTCCCTTAGTATGGCCTAGTTGAATCATGTGTGGGCCTGTTTTTTAGTCTCAGGCTAATGTTTTGGTGTGGCATCTAATGGTTGGAGTGATTTCACATGATCATCACAATAACCAATGTAAAATTCAAGGGTGGACATCTCTCCCAATTATTTTCATTGGTATGGCCCACTTGAACGACAGATGAGTTTGTTTTTTAGCTTTAAGCCTAATATGTGATTACACATCTATTGGTTGGAGTGGATCTCATATATACATCATGGTGGGCCTTTAAAAATTGAATGGTTAGCCTTCGCATGGCTGATGTTAGTTCCCATAAAAGCGTGACCTTCTCGAGAATAATGGAGTGGATCTAGTTTTTCTCTATAGCACCTTATTAGAACTTTTTCTAACCGTGGGCACACCCTGATGTATGTGTTCTATCTCCAATCAGTTCATCAATTTTTTATAGATCATTTTAGTGAATGGTCCTAAAAATGAAGCAAAACTAAATCTCAAGTGGACCATACCACAGGAAACAGTAGACATTGAATGTCCATCATTCATAACTTTGTGTTGTGGTCCACATGAGATTTGGATGCGTCCTTTTGGTACCATAACCTAAATTGAGTTGGAAAAACTTAAGGACAATGTGAATGTAAAACACACATATCAAGGTGTGTCACATGGCTAAGGAAAGACCCCAATATGCTGTTAACCAGGTTACACCTAATCTAAACTCGAATTTTATTGATTGGGTAGCATATAATCTTATTGGTACTGTGTGGCCAAAGTTCAGTGGGCCCCACCATGATCTATATGTTATATCCACAGTGTCCCTTGATTTTTCATATTAGTTCTGGGGAATAATAGTAAAATGGGTAGATCCAAAGATCACGTGGACCACACCACATAAAGCATTGAGGACAATGACCCTGCTGTTGAAACATTCCTAGGGCCCACCATGATCTTTATTTTCCATTTAGCTTGTTAATAAGGTCACATAGACATGAATGAAGGGAGAACACAAATATCATATATGTTTGATCTAAAACTTCTATTGCACCCAAAATGTTTTCAATGGTAAGCGTTCAATCCCCACTACTTTTGTGGTGTGGTGCACTTTAGCTTTAAATGTCCCTTTTTTTTTTGTTATTGTGCACATAGATCATGGTGGGACCTACAGAACTTTGCCACATTGACATGAGATTCCGAACTACATTTCGAAATTTGTCAGGTACAGGCTCCGCAATCAGTCCTAGACTTCTAGGCATGATGAGAAGGAAGTCTGAGGTCTTTCATGATGTGTGCCTGAGATCCACTCTGACCATTAGATGTGGAACCCTCTGCCATGCCCAGTGCCAAAAAATCAAGTTGATCTATGATTCAAGTGGGCCATAACAGTGGACACTGTTAAAAGAGAGATGTCCACCGTTGATTTTTACTGGGCCCACCATAATGTACATATGATATATATACTCCAACCATTAGATTCCACACCAAAATCTATACCTGAGGCTGAAAACAAACAAATACATAATTCAAGTGGGACATACCATGGAAAATAGTGTGAATGGTGTGCTTTTTATGTACACTATTTCAAATCGTGTAATCCACTTGATCCACAGATGGGGCTGATTTTTTGGTCTTATGACTAAAACATGGTTACAGACTTGATGGTTGGAGTAGATTAAACATTAACACCACAATGAGGCCTACTCGAGTGGATAACTCATTTTCCTTTAAAATATCTATATCTAGGCGACATTTGTTAACATTAATTACTCCTAAATTAGGCAGCTAGTTAGACTGTCCAACTAGTTTTGTATAAGCATTACTATACACACACACACACACACACACACACACACACACACACACACACACACATTATATGTTGTAAATATATTTTGTACAATATAACATAATAATTATAATATGTTATATACAATGTTAACATGATATATAGATATAATGTATATATAATGTTAACATAATATATTATATTATAATATATTGTTATTATAGTCTAATATACTATTTATATAAACTATATAATATACTATTAAATAGTGTATAAAAATATATATACCATATATCATCATATGAACGTATACATTCTATATTATAATTATGATATATATATTATATGACTTTATATGTCCATAATATACATCATATAATATATAATATTATAATATAAATATACATATGTATTGTGATATAAATATAATATATTATAGCTATATAATATGATATAATAGGTTTAATAACACATAGAATAACATATGTCATATTATGTGTTAAGTGAATGATACTATCAAGAAAGGTGATTGGAGTTTGGTTTAATTTTTTGTTTTATATGCTTTCAGTGTCCGATTTCATATAATTTTTCTTAATAAGGAGGGATGGAAAATAACGATCTCAGCGGTTCATCAACTCCCGACATAAATAAGTACCCCACAATTGACTTGGCACAATTTTCTAAATAATCACATTTCAATATGTATGTATTTTACCATCCTAATCATGTAATCATAACTGTAAATTAGCCTCTAAGAAAAATTAAAAATTATCTCATTTGTATGTAATTTACTTTCAGTACGCCTGCGTATCAAGTGTCATAGGCAATCTGAGGATCATATGACTCATCTTCCCTATTTCTTCTCCTCCCTCATCGATAGACCTCCCCTCTTCCTACATATAAGGAGAAATTACAACAGAAAATGCCTAATTTCAGAAGAAGAAAAAAAATGTGTCTCTAAAAAATGACTCTCCCAACACGCCTTCTTTGGAAAGTCTCATTTTTTCTTATCTTCATTCTCCGCCCAAACTCCAATCCTAGAAATCAAAGCCCACCTTTTCTAGGATTGGAGGCTTCACGACCGTCAACGAAGAATGGAAGAAGAAATCTGGGATCAACGATCTCAAATTTCCCATCGCAATCTCTAGACCAATCGTTCCTTGATCTGAAAGCTCACTTATCTGTGGAATTTATAAAAGTTTCTACTGTGTTGGAGGTTGAGGAGTGATCTTGGAGAATTAGAGATTTTTGGGAGAATAACAAGCTTTAGAATCTCAAGAAAGACTCTGCGGCGACGTTTCTTGGAGAATTAGGACTTCAAATGTGGAGGGGAGTTGGACGTCAGAAGAATATCAAGGATGACGGGCAGTTAGTGGCGGTGGCAGTTGATGCGGATAAGAGCAGCCAACATGCGTTGAAATGGGCTGCCGACCATCTCATCTCCAAGAACCAGATATTTCTACTTATCCATGTTCGAAAGAAGATCATGAACATCCTTACTCCAAGTAAGCATCAGAAATTATATCATACGTATCATATATCATATATCAAGTCTGGATATGTATAGATATAATTATATCATATTATATGAAATCTGTAATATCATATTACATAAGAATATATATATAATGTTATAATACATTATTATATGATATATGAGAAATATAATTATCATGGTATATATAATGTATTATATAGACATCATATAATATAATGATATAGTTTAATAATACATATATAATAATATATAGTTTATATATCTATATTTATATTATATATCTAAATGAGATATTAAAATGGAAGGATGGTATGGATAAGACATACATCATGATGGACAATTTACTCGCTACATGCTGGTTACTCCGAATGCAATTCACTCATGGTTTTATGCAAATATTTATTTAACTCTTGGTTTGAGTAGATACTACTATAACTTTTTTTTTTTAATCTACTACGACCATCAAATGCATCACCTCATATCAGGCTCAAGGTAAAAAAATTAGCCACATCTATGATTCCAGTGGGCTACACTAAGGAAAAAAATTAGATGATAGATGTGTACCGTTGATTTTTAAGGGCCCACCATGATGATTATGTTAAATTTATGCAAACTATTAAATGTCACACAAATATTTAATCCTGAAGTCAAAATAAGACTCATCCGTGATTCAGGTAGGCCACACTAAGGGAAAGTTTTTTAAGAGTAGGCATCAGCGTATATACTATTTTCAATAGCATGGTCCACTTGAATCCCATATGGAGCTGATTTTTGGGCCCTAAACCTAAAATGGAATGACAAACTTGGTGAATAGGGTGAATTTTGAAAGAAATAAATCTCAAGTTGGGTCTCACTAATTGCATAACTCGTCCCATTATGGCAATGGCTCAATGCTACGACCTACGTAACTTCATAATGATTTATGTGATGTAAATTGCTACCAAAAGTGTCGTCTAACTATAATAGCTTCATCATTATGTATTTTTTAAATCTGCTCTGATCATGATCAGGTGGGGTACAAAATATTAGACATAAAACTGAAAAATACCCCAATCTATTATTCATGTGGGCCACATGATTTTAAATAGTTTTCTTACCCTTAAAATTATTTCCCTTAGTATGGCCCAACTTAATCACGTATAAGCCCAATTTTTTTACCTTAAGATTAAATTTTTGTGTGGCATCTAATGATTTGTATGAATTTCACATAATCATCACAATGGGCCTTATAGAAAATCAACAGTCCACTTTTATTTTCTAATTATTTTCATTGATAAAGCCCACCTAAATCATAAATGCAACTAATTTTTTTACCTTAACTCTAATATAATGTGATGCATCTGATAGTCAAAGTAGATTAGAGAAACAAATTATACTAAGACATACTTAAACCAAGAGTAAGAAAATTAAATATTTTGCTTTTAATCGATTTTTATTGCTAGGAGAAGCATACGCATACACAAGAGTAAAGGGATCGTTGTGCTAATGACAATGAGTAGAAATCAAAAGAAATGTTAGTTATAACTACGCACACGACTCTCTCCTGTGCGCACAATTCTCTCTGTGTAGATGATCATTCCTCTATATATACTCATATAATTATATAATGATATTATATATATAATTTATATATAATACATATAATTTTTATATATTATAAGAAATTATATTTATTTAAAATTATATGATATATTAAATCATATTATATATTATAATGTGCATACAATGTGATATATCATATAATATATACATTGTAATATAATTTTATAATATTTTAATTATAATATTATAATACTTATATCAGTATATTATAATTATACCTAATATTATAATTATATATAATTATATAGGTATAATTATAAATGTACAAATGTAATAGATATATAAACTATATATTATTATAGTTTATATATGCTTATAGACTATGTTATTACATTATATAATGTCTATATAACACATTATATATCATTGTATTAACTACATAAATATATCATGATAATTATATTTGTCATATATTATATGATGATATACTATTGCATTTTATTTACTATAAATATGTTTATAAGATATGTGTGTGTGTGTGTAATATATATATATATATATATATATATATATATATATATATATATATATATATATATATATATATATATATATATATAATATCACATTACACACAGATATAAAATAGACAGTAATTTATATAAACTATATAAATATATTTATTCAATATTATATATAATATTAATATGATATGTCTATTATATGAATGGTATATATATCGACAACTATACGATAACTATATAATATACAATGGTATATATAGTTATAGATATATAACATACAATATCATGGTTATAGTTATAATATATGTATATTAAATATATATTGTACAATATAACATTGTAATTATAATATGTTATTTACAATGTTAACATAATATATAGATATAATATATATACAATATTAAAATGATATAGTATAATATACTGTTATTACAGTCTAAAATTGTATATATAATCATATGACCATGTATATACTATATTATAATTATAATATATATATTATATGATGTATAGATATGTTTATAATATACATCATATAATATATAATATTATACATGTTATATATTATGATATAAATATACATGTATTGTGATATAAATATAATATATTATATGATATAATAGCTTTAATAACACATATAATAACTTATGTTATATTATATGTGTTAGGTGAATGAACCTTCAAGAAAAGTTGTTAGAGCTTGATTTAATTTTTATGTTAGACTTCCTTGATATACATTAATATGCCATCCTTTAACAGTTCGAACTTTTAGAGAAAGTGGTTGTTTGACATGGTATCAGAGCGGAAGGTCCTGTGTTCAAATCCCGGAAGTAGCAAATATGCCACCAGTAATATATTCTCCCACGGAGGGTCGTTTATGGTATGATATCCCTCCACCTGGGTGTGAGCTACGAGTTGTATATATATATATATATATATATATTAAACCAAATATAATTTATCATATGTAGCATGGGTAGTGAGTTGTGGGCTATATGGCACTATGGCTATAACGATACTAGTTTTTCATAAATAACAAGATCATTATAAACGATTTTGGATGGATCTTTCAGAAACACTTCTTTCTCACAACAATAATAAGGTGAATGATACTTTCAAGAAAAGTGGTTGGAGCTTAGTTTGAATTTTTGTTTTATAAGATTTTGGTGTTCGCCTTTACATAATTTTTCTCAATAAGAGGGATGGAAGATAACGATCTCGACCATTCGTCATCAACTCCCTACACGGATAAGTATCATATCATTGATTTGGCATAGTTTTCTAAATAATCATATCTGAGTATGTAGGCATTTTACCATCTTAGTAATGAAATCATGACCATAAACTAGACTCCAAGAAAAGCTAACAATCACCGAACGCGTATGCAATCCACTTTTAGTGCGCCTACGTATCAAGCGTCATAAGCAATATAAGGATCATATGACTCATCTTCTTTATTTCTTCTCCTACCTCACTGATAAACATTCCCTCTTCCTACATACAAGGAGAAATCACAACAGAAAATGCCTAATTTCGACAAACAATTTCTCTAAAAAATAGATTCTCTAATGCTTTTTCACTTTGAAAAATTAAAAATTTCACCTTTTCTCTTCCTTTTTTGTGCAAACTCCAACCATATAAATTAAAGCCCACCCTTTCTAAGATTAGAAGATTCACGACCGTCGACGAAGAACGAATAAAAAAATTTAGGATCAACGATCTCAAACTCTCCATTGTAATCTCTAGACCCAATCATTCCCTAATCTGAAGACCCGTCCGTCTGTGGAATTTGCAGAAGTTTCTACTGTGTTGGAGGCTGAGAAGGGATCTTAGAGAATTAGAAATTTTTTGAGAGAATAACAACCTCTAAAATCTAAAGAAAGACTTTGCAGCGACGTTTCTAGGAGAATTAAGGCTTTAGATGTGAAGGGAAAGTGGACGTCAAAAGAATATCAAGGATGACGCGCAATTGATGGCGGTGGTAGTCGATGCACATAGAAGTAGTAAGCATGCATTGAAATTGGCTGCAAACCATCTCATCTCCAAGAATCAGATATTTTTACTTATCCATATTCGGAAGAAGATCTCACTATTCTTATCCTAAATAAGCATCAGATATTATCCGATTTCTTCATTTTCTTTTATTGTCTTTTCTTGAGTCTCTGCATTTTTCTTAAATTTAACGATAGGATGCTTGTCATCATTCAATAAAGATTGTTACCAGTCTCGACATGGAATGATATGTATGTTTTCTCTCTTTTATTCCCTATATTGTATTTTTATACTATGTCATTTGATTGAATTAATTTTTATTAGACTTAGGTACTTTTGAAAAGAAACAATACGAAGTCATTTGAAGAATACTTGAAAATTTTTAAGTTGCAACCACGTTACACCTTTGAAGAGTTTCACAGCTAAATTGTCGACCTTCTTCATGTTTAGATTAGTGGTAAAACAGTTTTCTTTGCTTGACTAACTTATAAAGTTTACTTTGTAGAAAGTGATTATCCATACCACATAGAGCTCGGAACGGTGTAACTCTTGCCAAAATCTTCAAATCACATAAAAAGGACATGATTTTTTTATGAACTTTCACAAAAAATCTCAACAACACTACACCTAAAATTCTTCGTCCAAACACTACATGTAAACCCTTTACGGGGTCATTTGGATGCCCGTGAAATCCCTTAGTTGGAAAGGGTTTATAGGTAGTGTTTGGATGGAAAACTTGGGAATAAAGTGATTATAACTTGTTGCAAACACTCCAAATTATAAGTGAATGAATTACACTTATAAAACATTATACATGACAAAATGTGATAGTTGATACACATGAGTCTGCTATCACATGCCTCGCTTAATACTCTCTCTAGGGCTTCAAAAAATACGCGATTGATTCATCAAGTTAGCTACTCGACAAGGAACAGTTGGAATGGGATGCCCATTGTGATGGGTGAGGACCGCCAACCCGTCCATCACGTCCCTTCATGCTCTCTTAGGATCCGAAGAAAATGCATTTTTAATGCTTTTTTTAAATGTTTAGTAGTTTTTACTGCTTCAAGTTGTGTAGTATGAATACCAACTTTATACATGGTAACCACTTTACAAGTTAGTTAAACACGAAAAACTATTTACCTTTAAGCACTTTACTACTTAAAGCAAAGCATGACAGAATGTAAATACTTTAACCTGTGAAACTCTTTACAGGTGTGAAGTGTTTGCAACTTAAAATTTTACCAGCATTTTGACAACCCCTAGCTGTTCATATTATATCATGTTTAGGTAAGTAGTAAAGTGTTGCTACAATCCGAAGATTGCACACCCAAGTGCAGGTAGCGAAGTAATAAAACACTCGATGAGACCGAGGTCGATCCACAGGGATTGGGGTTAAGAACACTTAGAGGAATTAGTTTAGATAGGAAAGAAGAAATCTGAATTATCCACGAGAGTGGAGCAAGTTGTGTATGATGAAAGACAAAAATAGAAAAAAAGGCTAAGGCATTAGGGATCCACTTTTGATTTATCCACAAAGTTTGATTCATTGGTCCAACTATAACTCAATTGGAATCGAATAAAGATCCATTCCAATCAGAAGATAAAAATGGTTAAACTACTTGCATATTTCATAAAAGATGGTGATCTAAACCGATTGATTTAACCATGACGCACTCATTAGTTGATCGTAGGGAATTCCAAGAATCTACTGTGCCCAAAGTCGACAATGGATCAAGGAATTATACAGATTAATACCTTTGCCAAAAAGTCATCGATAAGATCACAAATCATACGATCAAATGCATACTTACAAGATAAGAGGCTTTAATTGACCGATCCAACCGTTAAGATCTCGTCTATCGATCGCAAGGAATCCAAAGCATCAAATGTGCCCAGAGTCTACAATGGATCAAGGGATTTTACAGATCGATGACTTTACCTGCACTAGCTCGATGACCGTAGGGAATCCAAAGCATCCAACGTGACCGTAGGGATTTTACAGCATTGCTGAAGGACAACAATGCCCAGAGTCGACGATAGATCAAGGGACTTTATCGATCATGAATTAGCTAATTGGTGTGCAAGGGATCCCAAGCATCCAACGTGCCCAAAGTCGACGATGAATTAAAGGGCTTACACAACAATAGCGTCTGCCGAGGTGGATAACCGAACCAATCAACCAAAGAGAACTCCAACATTCACACACCATTGTTAAACTAAAAATAATCAAAGCTTACAAATTTCTTCAAAGGCTTCACCCCTAGCCTTAGCTAGAGGTTTAGCCAACTATGCTACAATGGAAGACTAAATTCTCTACAAAAAGAAAAACTACACTACTCTACTTCTACAAAGGAAAAGAAGAAAAGAAGAGAAGACTTGAATTTGAGGGATGATTGTGGGATGATAAGGAGTGGAGCTCCTTTTATAGCCTCATGAGAAGCTCCAAGACTAGGTGTCACTCCAAGCAAATCTCCTCTAAGTTTGGGTTTGGAGTTAAGCTTGGATGATGAGGTGGCACTTCCAAGCCAATAGATTTATTTTTTACGTTTGGGTTAGGAGTTAGGTTTGGAATGCCCAAAGCAAACTTTTCTTTTTGGTTTGGAGCTCATGGATGGAAGAGGATGGAGAGAGCATTTGCTTGGCCCAAGGATGGAAGGTAACTAGGTAAGTTCACTAGGTCCACATGAGTTGGAGTTGACTGGGCCCACATGGAGAATTTGGACAATCTGAACCTGTCCATTGAAGATGGAGTGCTTTAGATGATGGACGGTGTTGGTGATGGGTCCCCAGTGGATGGACGACTGAAATTCTGCTTGCATGGATGGGATTTGATCTCCATAATTGCATTGTACATGTGAAGTGGTTGAAGTCGACAGCTGAAGATGAACTCTTTGTGCAGCACAATGGTGGACGGTTGATGATCGAGGGCTCATCACACACTGGATGATGGAGGCCCTGGACGGTTGAGCTTAGAGATCAGCTGGACGGACGTCCACTGCTGCTTGGAATGGACGCCTAATGGCAGATCTATTGGGCATCCAATAGCTGGACGACTGAGGTTTGTTGCACGTGTGGATGGCAACACACGTGTGGCAGTTGTGGGGTCCATTTTCTGAAGGACTGCTGTTGGTTGAGCTAGAGGTTGTTTGTTGTACATGTGAAGGTGGGGTCCACAGCATTGCTGGGCTGATGGACGGCTGAGGATCTGCTGGACGCTGAAGATGGACGGTCTACTTGATGCTGGCCGTTGATTGCTTTCATCAGCTGGATGTTGGAACTGATGTACATGAGAAGGTGGCCCTGGACGGTGATCAAGTTATTGCTCACGTTGCTGCTTTGGATGGATGAAGGGCTGAAGATCAGCCCTCCATCAGCTGTTATTCGTTGGAGCCACACGTGGCATAGACGGTTGATGCAAGATCAAGTCCAGTTAGATTGAAGGTGAGACGGGTAGCCCTTGTTTTGATGTTCATGTGGGGTCCACCTTTGCTGAACGGTAGAGATGATGAAGACTTGGTGGATGTCCAGCATCTAGATGGTGGAGCTAATCTACACGTTTGAACGTGAGCTAAGGTTGCTGGAGTGCTGTGGACGGTGGATGATCTGGGCCAGAGCTGCATGGACGGTGGAGATGAGCTGTGGGGTCCATCTAGACGTTAGAACTAGAGTAGCTTGGACTGCTTTGAGAACCTGAGATGGGTCAATCTGATGCACTTGAATATGTGGTCCACCTCGTTGTATGATCAGCTGGATGGAGATCTACATCAGCTCGTCCTTGTTGAAGCTCTGGTGGACAGCTGATGGAAGGCAGAATGGTTGGACAGTGAAGATTTTTTTGCGCTGCATGAGATGCTCTACACGTGTGCCAATGAAGGCTGCTACACTGTTGATGAATGGGTCCACCTAGCTGGATAGAGGGCCCATTTGATGGATGTCGTGAAAGGATGCTGGAGCTGCTCATTGAATGAACGGCTGCCACCTTGGACTAATGGTGGTGGAATCACGCTAAGATCTGTGTGGTCCACTACTGATGGATGGCTTCTTCCATCTCAACCGTACAATATGATCTAGCCTTCAATCTTTACGGCTTGATTTCCTTCTGGGCCGCCCCATGCTTGATCTTGCTCTCTTTGGGGCTTTTAAACACCCTGATTAGCTCAAATCTTGCCCAACCTCACTTGAACACCTGAACATTGAAAATTCACCTAATGAGGGATAATTAACCGAAAAAACAATGATAATGCCCTTAAAAACTAGGGTTAATTATACAATATTAGGGTACTTATCAAGTGTTATCAGGTAAACAACTTTATATGCTTAGTTAACCCATAAAGTGTTTATCGAGTAAAAACTGGGTATTCACACCAGACAAAATTTGGTGTTGTAAATCCTTCCATAATATTCAAATCACATATGAGCGATTGGCACATGATGTCCTTGGGTTGATCGGATCCTTCGATTAAACTATTCATCAGGTGGACCATAAAAGTGAGTTCACTCAGTCAAATGAAGGTTAGATGCCACAAAAGTGGGTTCTCCCATCTAAACACTTGGTGTAAAAGAGTTCACATGTAAAGCATTTATAACTTGAGAAGTTTACAAGCATCCAAATGATCCCTAATGCTTTGCATGCAATATTGAAGTTTTTATTCTTAATATTGTCCCATGTAGACAGGGTCCACCTTTCAGTGACATAGATTGTTAATTCAACGATAGATAGAGTGGATTGATGCTGTTGCAACATAGAGGTGGCAATGGGCCTAAGTGGCCTAATCCTATAAGACTAGGCCCCGAAACTTGGCTCGAGGGTCGAGCTAGGGCTTGAAATCTATGTTTGGTGGCTAGGCATCGGTGAATGATGGATGGCCAAGCCGGCCTGTTGGTCCAGTTCAATAATTAAGTGGGCCACTACTATATAAAAAGGATGGATGGTTTGAAGACTTTTTTTAAATGATAGTTTAAAGACACTTTTGAGTGATTCCCCTACATATGTGGTTCAAAGATACTTGTCGGATAGGGTGTCATATTTCAATGATTCAAACCATGGTTTTAAGGCGTAGACAAGTCTGATGCGGCTTATTGGGTCGACTCGGACTTGATCAGCCCGATTTAAGTCTGATACTATGAGCCACTCTTTGAGTCACCCCTTCTTGGGTGAGTCGGGCCAATTTGGCCCTGACTAGGGTGAGTTGGGCCAATTTAGCCCCCAACTAGGATGAGTTCTACCAATTTAATCTTGCTAGAGAGAGCTCAAAGCCACCCAATATTTTATCCATGATTATATGATGATACTTTTCCCTGGATGGAAAATACCTTAAAGAAAATCTTCGATTCAACTATTTCAAACCTTTAATTATTTGACTCATTTTCTTACAGGGATAGCACTAGGGCCAAGGCTTTTAGGGCTTTAACCTATTCATGCTAGGGCCAGGGCATAGGGGACTATGTCTAGGCTATGGCCAACTCTGGCCCAAGCCTAGTCTATTGCAACTACTATTGTAGAAGGAACTTGTTGGGAAATCCTAGTCATCCAATAATTGACCATTTTATAGATGACTTAGAAGAAAATATAGCCAATGGCCTTTAGATGGCTGGGCTTATTTGATTAAATAGGTTTGGTTCATTGTGCGTATCTAATATAGGCCACCAAATGAATGGGCAGATTGCCAAAAGATAAGTTGTATAGAATGTTACTTTGCATTAAAATGCTTGTAATTTAGGTCAAAATTATAGTACCATATAACTAGTGTTTTGAATAGCGTTCGTGGCATAGCTACGATGCTACGTAGTATTAACAAATAGCGTAAATCCTATGTAGTATACGCTACGGCCTATAAGAGTTGTAGCGTATACTACTTTTTTTTTAATTTATAAATGATAATTGTATTTTGTATTTTGTATTTAATATTCTAAACCTATAATATTTTAATTTCTTTTCATACTTATGACTTGTGGTTTCAATTAGACATTATTAATTAAAGTGGTTTGCTTAGAAAGTTGTTGATGGGATAATGATTTGATTTGGTTTATATATGTGGATTAGCTTTTGATAAATAATAATTAATAATTTATTTAAATTTATGCTTATACTTAAAAAATGAATAATCTTTTAAGTATTTTATTTTTTAATCATATTTTCTTATTTTTAAATTAAAAAATAGAAATGTCATGTATCTTACACTATGCTACTGACTATAGAGGGATGAATGTCACGCAACATGCTACCACTATTTAAAACACTTTATATGACACTTCGTTTTTAGATGGGAGTTTGAGAGGCAGGAAGTTTAGACGATGGATTGCCTTTTTGAGTTTAAATGTTATAAGGGATCTTCTTTGTACTTAAAGGTGAGAGGTTTGCTAAGCCCATATGTGTGTATGAACAGTGCTTGAATTATCTCCAATAATATCAAAATATCCTCGATATTATATTATCTCTAGCTCAGTAATATCAATAACACTGGTAGCAATACCGATAACATTGATAATATCATAAATTCTAGGTATCAGCAATGTACTGTTAAATATCGCAAAGGTATCGATATCATCACTATTTTCAACCTTGTAAATTTTAGGCGTCACTTGTATTACTAATGCATTGATACTATCAATGTATCACCAATATTTTCGACCGTGTAAATTTCGGGTGTTGCTTGTATCGCCAATATTTTCGACCGTGTAAATTCCAGGTGTTGCTTGTATCGCCAATGTATATGCAATATTTCAATAATATCGCCAATTTATTTATATTGCTAAAAATCTGTATTAAATAATTTTCATTTCATATTTTTTATGGGCGCATGGTTGTATGCAACATTTAATTTGTCGATCATAACATTGATAATATCGCAATATTATCATTATCACAACATGGCGATATTGAGACCACAATCTTTCATTTCTTTTTCAATTGTCAATGATTTATTGAAAAATATCATGTGTTGTCGATATTCTGAAATATTAATGAATGTTTGGATGAAATGTTAGAGGTTGGATGGATAGATGGGATGGATATGATGATTAGACTGATTACTTACAACAGCACATGCTTTTAGACCCCCATTAAATAGAAACTTATTATGTATGTATTCTTTTTACAATTTGTTTTAGTCCTAAATATGCAAATATGTGTGTTTTAGCATTTCCTCAGGTTTCACTAAAAAATTTCACCATTTTTCACATTTTTGCCGCATTTTCGGTTATCAGCGATATTATCAGTGATAGAATATTGTTTCCGTATCCTCGGCTAGAAAAACTTATAGCAATACAGAAACTTCGAACATTGCATACGACAAATATAAGAGTCTACTTTGTACTATTGGTCTAACTCAAACAAAAGTTTCTTTTTACCTTTTGAGCTGCCAAATCTTAGAATCAGCAACTGGGTTCGGAACTGGTTTCCAGATAGAATCAAGATGGGAAGACATCCCATTTTAAATGCCATGTCTTTAATGATGATTACAAATTCTACACTTGCCTAGGTGGTACACATATGGACTATAGCCGTTGGATATTGAGTCATGTTTCAATGACCCAAATTGTTTATATAATGGGCCTCACTGTAAATGATGCTTGCACAAAAAATCTTCAAGATTGGAAGATATAAAACTTTTTATCATTAGCCTATAAAATGTTGGTTAAGGAGATGGTGCATATTCAAATGCAAATAGAAAGTTAATCATAGGGTTAAGTGAGAGTTTCTTTTGGTATTCAAGATCCACAAGCCTAGTGAGGCCCTTCCTGTAAACAGTTTGGATTGTTGAAACATGAGCATAAATTAAATAATTATAGTCTCATTATATCCTATCAACAGTTTTGGACATATGTTATTAGACTGCGGACCTCTCGAAGAACTGCATGTGTTTACCATCGTTTTTTGAAGAAATTATAGGATCTTCGGCCACCAAATTTTTCCAAGATACTTAGGGCTTCCATTCTAAAAAGTATGGTTGATGGTTCACTAATCTAAACCATCGGTTTGTTACTTACCACATTGGGTGGTATGTGCACCCCAAATCTCATCAATCGGACAACGGTAACCCCTCCAGCTGGTGCCTACAATTTTTTATTTTTTGTATTGAGAGATAACAAAAATTTATAAACAACCCACAAGGTGAGAAAATAATACAACCCTACACTACATAAAGGGTGCCAACAAATAGGTTATTGAGAAGCGAAAGTTTACCATTCAACCACAAAAAGTCCAAATAAGGGTGACTACAATCTTCCAATCTAGGAGAGTTTTGGTGCATGGTCCATCATTGGCGGTATGCAACAGAGTGATGATGTAGATGGGTGATCCATGAGCTATCAAATAATGCTAGAATGACAAGGAATTGGTCATGTTGATAGCCAATTGAGAACTAGCTTTCAACGAGTTGAATATCGGGCAGTTCTGATGTCGTTTGAGTGAGTTATGTCCAATTTACACAAGGCTTATATTTGTTGTTACGGACTCAATAGCATTTTGGTCATGCCCTATTATATCATGGTGTCTTTGGTTGTGAAAGTCTATATAAAGGATCTTATTCGTAACGACGGATTACGAAACTATCGTATAAAGTGTTCCACACCCCCCCCCCCCCCCCCCCCAGTTCTATTTGGCAAAAGATAGGGGATTGTGATCACTTGCACTTGGCTAATGCATTGTAAGATTCTCCCAAAATCTTTATTTCTTTCATTTTTTTATCCGTGTTGCATCCTTTGGGTTGCATCATATGCTCCTTAACATGTGGCAGCCATGAATGGTTATCCTGATTTCAGACCATCCAAACTGCAGGGAACATTATGGACCATCATTTTTTTACTCATTTGGGTTATCCTCCTTAACAACTGGAAGTCATGTATGGCTATCCTGATTTCAGACCATCCAAACTGCAGAGAACATTGTGGACCATGGTTTTTTTACTCATTTTGGCTCGGGTCAAAATGGTGCAATTTGATTTCTTCTTGTCTTTCCTCTACCTCATTTCTCTATTCTTGTTAACGGTTCTCTTAAAGGTTTCTTCCCTTCTTCAATTAAGACATGAGAATCCTCTATCTCCTTTTCTGTTTGTGCTAGCTGATGATAGGTTCAACCATATGCTAGAAAATGGGGAGTCCATTCGCCGATTCAGTTGTTTCAAAGTAGCTTCCTCTAGTCAATTCATCTTGTATATCTAATTTGCTAACGATGCTCTTCTCGTTTGTGAAGCCACTAAACTGGCAGTTGGCAACCTCAGGAAGGTTATTTGCTGCTTCGAGGTCATCTCTAGCCTCAAGATTAATCTCTTTTAAAGTAAATTGATTGGTATAAACATCTCTGATTCCTCTCTATTTTCCCTTGAAGAAGTGTTTAATTGCAAAGCTACTCTTTTCCTTCTAAATATTTGGGCATTTCTCTGTATTGGAAAGCTTGCTACCATCTTTGGAATATTGTTATCAAAAGATTAGAAAGGAAATTAGCCCCCTAGAAATGTAGTTACTTATCTTTGGGTGGTTGCCTCACCTTGATTAAAGCGGCTCTCTCGAATCTCCCCTCCTACTTCCTCTCGCCGTTATGTTGCCCAAAATCAGTGATCTCCAAGATCGACAAACTCAGGAGAGACCTCCTATGGAGAGGAAGTTTTCCAAACCATAAAATTCATTTTCTTAGTTGGTCGGAAGTTCGCAAACCCTACATCGATGGGGGAGCGGGTATTAGAGACATATCTGCCATAAACTCCATCCTCTTAGGGAAATGGTTATGGCACTTTGGATCAAAGGCTGAAAGTTTGAGGAGAGAGATTATAACTGACAAATACAGATTGGAGGAAGTAGGGTGGTTCACCAAACCTTCCTCTAACTATCATGCATATGCATCCTCGCTTTGAAAAGCAATCTCCAACCTTTAGATAGTCTTTCCTGAAACGTGTTTTTTTTTTTAGCTTAGGCGATGGGACGAGGGTCCACTTCTGGCTAGACCTATAGATCTCTGACTCCCCCCTTTCCTCTAGGTTTTCGAGGTAAGCCAGAATTTCCCCCCAACCTCTCAATCTCTATTTTTTATTGCTTGTCTAGATGGCTCAGGGTTGTGGTGTCCTCCAAATAGAAGAGCCCTCTTGGAGGAAGAAGCGAAGGAATTTTTGGAGATCATGCAACTGCTCAATGGTGTCTGCCCTATCGTAGGAGAAGGTGACTGCTTTTCTTGGATTCTTTCAACTTCTAGCAGATTCACGACAAAATCGCTCTTCAAGCTTATCAGAGGAGCTCCTTCCAACCCAGGAATCAAATTTCCTTCATTTGGTCGTCCAAGATCCCTCTCAAGATCTCAGCCTTTGTCTGAGGTAGAGTTCTTGCAGTGGACATCCTTCAACGTCGAGGCCTCATGCTCCCCAATATCCACTTTCTATACTTACCGAAGCAAAGAATCCATTCCTCACATCTTCCTCCACGGTCCTTGTACTTCGGAGGTCTGGTCCTCGATCTTCAGCAGATTCCATGTTCCTTGGGTCATGCCTAATTTGATTTCCTATCTATATTTGCTTCGCATGGAATTGTTCTCGAGAAGAATTTGAAGACGACGTGGAACATGGCAATTATGGCCACCCTGTGGGCTATTTGGAAAGAAAGGAACCACTGCTACTTTCAAGATCAAGTCTCCTCTTCTGCTTCTATTTTTAAGCAGATCATTTGGGATCTGAAGGAGTGGCTGATCAATCTAAACCTCTTAGCTAGATTGCCCATGTCCTCCATCTTCGCCTAGTGCTTTCACACCTGCTTTCATCTCGAGTAGTACGGTGTTTTTCAGGTTTTATGCTTTTAGGTTTTTTCGTTTTCTTTTGTTTCTGTTCTTTGGTTCTTATTTTTGTTTCTTTTCGATTTTATTTTGCTTGTTGTTTTCTTGGTTTTTGCCTTCTTAATGAATTTCTTTGCAATCTTCGAAAAAGAAAAAGAAACAAAAAAAAAGAAGAAGAAAAGGATAACCACTATCATCTTTGGGTTGTCTTTATCCACATGTCCTAGCAATTTCGACTGTCTAGATTGCCTAACAAGTTATAACTACAACATGTGTACACTAGAAGAGTCAACCCCCATTTCGTTTTGCTTACACTGCGATTGAGGATGAACAGCTTGTATCAGTCCAATGGATCTCTACACGTAGAGACGGTCTAATGATAAAATTTGTCCATGTTCTAGGCGCTACTGTAGATGTTCTATAACTACAAAAAAGAACTTACATGGAATGGATATATATATATCTATCTTATTTGGACCACTTAAAATAATTTTTCGATGGATCATCCTAAGGAACACTCACAACATGCATGGTTCCAATTGTTTTAAGATCATGTCTGATAGACTATATCTACATGTTGTCACCAACAGAGTGACACATGCTGATTATCCCTGGTCATGAGTTGTGTAAAGCTAATTCTTGCCTAGTTGCTGAAGAGAAATGATCACCTAGACGTGGGTTCAACCCCAGCTTACCTCCTTAAAAAAGAAAAGAAAAAAAAAGGGAACTGATCACCAAGGTGATGTTGTCATAACTTGTAATGCAGGCCAAAATGTCACTTGTACAGGACATCTGTACATGCAAACGGTAGGCCCCACCAAGAAGAACTGATCACTTGGAGGTGGGCCCTCCCGTTTGGATGTATAAATGTCCTACGGAGGTGGTTGGCAGTAAAAATAGGCCTGCATGACCAGTTATGGTGCCCTCACCTCTAGACTATATCTACATGTTGGCACCAACAGAGTGACACATGCTGGTTATCCCTGGTCATGAGTTGTGTAAAGCTAACTCTTGCCTAGTTTCTGAAGAGAACTGATCACCTAGACGTGGGTTCAAGCCCAGCTTACCTCCTTAAAAAAGAAGAGAGAAAAAAAAAAAAAGGAACTGATCACCAAGGTGATGTTGTTATATCACTTCTGCAAGACATCCATACATGCAAACGGTAGGCCCCACCAAGAAGAACTGTTCACTTGGAGGTGGGGCCTCCTGTTTGGATGTATGGATGTCCTACGGAGGTGGTTGGCAGTAAAAACAGGCCTACATGACTAGTTATGGTGCCCTCACCTCTAGCTGATCAGTTCTTTTCCTCTTGAGAGGAAGGAAAGCTGTGCCACACCTACAGAAAAAATAGGCCTGCACGACAAGTTTGAATGTCCTAACCATTCATTCAGTAGTTTGCAAATGTATGCTCAAGATAGGCAACAGTTCACAATCACAGCTTAAATCCATGGTTCAGATGTTATCAAATGACCAGAATTATTTTTTAGGCCATGGAAGCCCCACTGGCTGTTGATGTGTGCTTGAATGCGAGTTACAATCGAGATCCATAGATGTTGATCATTTCTTATTACGAATCAGTTTGTCATCTGTTCATTCTTTATTTTTCGTGTGTGGATATTAGGCAAAAGTTAAATTACACTCGGAAGCATGCTATCATATTTTTGCAGCCACTGTCACGGTTCTCTTGCATATTTGTCAATTTAACTCTGGATGAGTGTCTATTGGTAGTCATTGTTTGTTTGTATTATGATTGTCTTTGTCTGACATGTAATTTTGTCGTAGGAGATATTTTTCTAGGTCTAAGTCAGATTGTTCTGGATTTTTGTGTTTGATCTGCAGCTGGGCAACAAATTCCAATCTCTGAGGTTGATGAGGAGGTTGCTGCTGCTTTTCTTGAACAGATGGACTTCCAGACTAGAGAACTACTCCTTCCATTCCAATGTTTCTGCAGTAGACGTGGGGTATGCATTTTAGCATTTGACCTTGTTTTCCTTCGAGCAATCTTGTTTTTTTTTTTTATGGTATTGTTGTGATGGTGAAACTTACCTTGACCTGCTGGATTCTTGTTGTTGGCTAAATGAGAGAAATGCCTATTATAATTTATAGAGACTGATGAAGATAATGATGAAGCTGGTGATTTATCAAGCTGAGGCTGCCGCCTCTAAAACCTCAGTGTTGGAGACTATCCCTTCCCCTTTTGTCCTCTCAAAAAAAAAAAAAAAAAAATCTTGCACCTTTTCTTTCAATGAAGTTATTCACTCTTTAAAAAAAAGCAACTGATGCACGCAAAGAGGGGCGTGTTCCATTGCTTCTAATCCTTCTAGACATCCAATTTGCATAGTAGTCCCTGTGCAACTAGGCACTTAGGGGCTTAGCAAACCACGAAAGGTGAAATGCCCTATTTACCATCCAAATGAGGACAAGTTGTTCAAGTTTTAAACCATTATAAGAGCCTTTGCTGTTCTTAAAACTTGAAACCTACGTGTCCCCGTTATGGCATACACTGGCCTATTTGGCTATGGTAAATATGTGTCGCATGTGCCTCTACCCATCTTTATGTGCCACATTCAACCTTCAAGTGCTCGTCATGTGTTGCAGCAATGCATGTGCCACATTTGCCGCCATACATCATGAAACACTGCACATGTGCCTCTACACATCGTCAAGCGCCCACATCTGCTACATGCCACCATACATCTTCAAGCACACTGCATGTGCCTCATGTCGTATTCTATTATACATTTTCAAGTGCTACAGATGCATTGCATGTGCCAAGCTATCAAAGTGCACATGTGCCACATGTACCAAATAATTCTTTTCTTATTCCAGCTACAAGCGATGTTTATGTTATAGAACTTGGTTACTGAGTGCTACTCGTCTGATATCAGACCCAGACCAAGTCTTCTTATTGAATACTAATCGACTCATCTGATATAGGATGAGTTGATTGGAAGAAATGAAAGAAAATATCTAAAAATGAGAATGGTCCAACTTGGTCTGTATTTGTTCATATTTATACGACTTGTCCCGGTCTACAATGAAAAGGACCAAATCATCTAATTTTAACATATACGTGGTCTGACTCTGACTGGTTCACATAAAAACTGATACAACTCAGGTGGACAATATTTAAAACCATCTTAGTAATGCATGAGATGTAAAGATAGAAAATGGTTTACCTATCTCTGAATAATCTTTACACCTATTTTTGCCTATAAAATTAAAAACTTTACATCAATTTTATTTATAATACTCACTTCTAGCAATCTTCGTTTGGTAATTTTTAGTGATTTTCCTTCATGAGTCTCATATGCATAATGTTTTGCTGCCAATCCAGTTACAATGCCAAGAGGTCGTTTTGGATGATGCAGATGTACCAAAGGCCATCGTTAGTTACGTTACGCAACAATCCGTTGATAAGCTTGTTCTTGGGGCATCATCGAGAGGTGCATTTGCTAGGTAATGTTTGTTTGTTTTTTCTTCTTCTTTCTCAAAATTTAATCCGTTTGGTTATCATCTTTTTCTTGCTTTCTGTTAAAATCAACTTCATTTCAATTTGCAGAGCTTTTAAGCAGGCAGATGTACCCACCTCTGTTTCGAAGATCGCGCCTGCTTTCTGCTCAGTGTATGTCATATCGAAGGGAAAGATTTCTTCAGTTCGGCCTGCTCCTAACCCAATTAAGCATCCTGCTAAAGGACAGCAAAGCCCAAAGTTTGAAGCCACCAAAAATTCATTCCAATCCAGTAGAAGTTCGTCTTTTGGAATAGCTAGTTGGTCCTTTCAATTAGCTCTTTAGAAGAGGTTTGCTAAGCTCACATGCATGTAATGCTCTGCCCATATAGCCAATGCATGTCTCAATATGGCAGACACATGCAAGATTGGAGTCAATCCATCAGTGGGCCTCACCATCAAGATGTTCTAGCAAAGAACTTGGGTTAATCCACTCATCAGGTGGGCTGCATGTATGAAATAAATGGATCGACTGCTAACACAAGTTTGTTTAGCCATCCATTTCTACATGGTGGCCCACTTGATGAGTGAACCTGCCCATTCTTGGGCCAGGACATCTGTTCAGTGTGGCACACCTGATGGATTGATCGAATCTTGCACGTGTGCCATATTGGCACTTGCACTGGTGTGTAGATGGTCAGGCTAGACAAGTAGAAATAGAAGGAAAAGGATAGATGAAGAGGAGAGTAAGAGGAGAGGAGGAAAAAGGAGAGAGGAGAGAGAGAGAGAGAGAGAGAGAGAGAGAGAGAGAGAGAGAATAGGGAAACATTAGGTGTTAGTACCATTGGACTAGCAGTCTCTTATTAATACTAACAAAGAAACATGACACTGTAAAACCACAAAAAGAATCACAAGCTACTTATATTTCTCTACTCTCCTCCTCAAGTTGGTGCATGAATGTCAATCATGGCCAGCTTGCGACACGTGTTGAACAACTGATGTTGGCTAGTCCCGCTGGTTAAGAAATTTCCTGTTGATCTTTAGAATTTGGTACTGCAAACCTCCTTAGATGGCACTTTGAATAAAGTTGCAATCAACTTCAATGTGCTCACTGCACTCATGGTAGATTGGATTGCACGATATGTGAATAGCAGCCAAATTGTTCCAAAGTAAAGTCATTGGGGAAGATCTGGAAGGCTCTACTCAGTCAATAGTCGTTGACCAAAAAAGCAAATCCCTCATAAGCCATGACTCGATGCTCAGCGTTGGCACTAGAATGAGCCAAAACATATTACTTTTTACTTTTCCACGTAACTAGATTCTCTCTTACCAAAGTACAGTAATTGGAAGTAGATAGAAGATCTGAGAGAGATCCAACACAATCTACATCTATGTATTGCCTCAACCTGAAGATGACCATGTCAAGAATAGAGAAGGCCTCGACCCAGATATCCTTTTAAGAACTTCAAAAGAAATGATAAACTGCATCAAGTGACATGTGCGAGGGGTACACATAAACAAGGTATTCAATAACGGTCACAATGGCCACTGTCATTATTGTTATGATATGGGCTGTAATGGTTGCTATGGCCAAAAAGAAAAATATTAAAGTAAAAACACTGTTATAGCCCTGTAATGGTCATTAAGGGGCCGCAATGGTCATTATGGGCCATTTTTCTGTAATTTACGGCCCTGTAATGTGCCACCGTTACTATTATGTTACGATTGTTACATAACCATTTTGGGATATCCATGTTCATGAACTAACTCACCATGTCGGCCATATAGGTGATATAAGGACCAATGTTGTCAAAATCATTATTGAATCGCAAATCGTAGCAAGGGATGAATTGTATCGACTCTCAAATTGTAGTGTAAATCAATTATATTGTAAATCGTAAGATTTTTTTAATATAATTTTCTTTAAAAATTAATAAAATATGAAAATATAAATAAATTGGAATTTTTTAAAACTCATTAATCTTCCTTTTGCCATAAATATCCACCAAGTAATACCATAAAATGATAGTGTTACAAGAAATTTAAATATATCTAGACATTATTCCACAAGACATATAAGTCAACATGATCTAACCATCCATAAAAATATTCCTTTATTTTTCGTCTTTCAAGAAATTTAAATATATCTAAACATTATTCCACAAGACATAAGTCAACATGATCGTAACCATCCATAAAAATATTCCAAGTTATACATCATTTTGGTGTTTTAACCAATTATGAAGTAGGAAATCATAAAAAAGGCTCCATGATTCAATGTTGAAGAGAATATATATCATTTAATCTCTTATAAAGAAAAATAAAATAATTTAGCCAAACGAAGCTTAAAATAGAAGAGAACAAGTATAATTTGAATCATAAATCAGGATTTGAATCGTAAATTGTAGGATTCATATAAATAGGGATTCAAGTTGGGATATAAATCATTTTGCTTAAGATTTCACTCAAATTGTATATCGTAAATCGTGGGATTTTGATAACACTGATCAGGACAGGTAATTGTCAAGTAGATAATCTTACCCACTAAACATTGATACAACCACTCCACATCAGGTAGTAACTCTCCACTATCAGGCTGAAGACAATGATTCTGCTCAATAGGAGTGGCTACCGGCTGGGTACCAAGATGGCCATAGTCTTGCAGGAGATCAAGATTATGCTTCCTTTGGGAGATAACAATGCCCTTCTATATCTTGTTACTTTACTGCCCAAGAAATATTGAAGTGGTACACAATCTTTATGGGCTGTTTGATTTTTGGGTTTTGTATTTTCCAGCTTAGTAATTCCATTGGTTTTATAAAACCAAGTTTGGTTCACACATTTTAGTTGTTTTTTTTTTCATTACCCAAGAATTCCATTCTTCAGTTTTTCCTCAAAAAAAAGTCGGGGAATGGAAAACCTGGGGAATTAAAACAAAATTTTAGACTTCTCCTAGGTTTCCCCAGGAAACTCATCGTATAAACCATACAAAATTAATATTTTCCCAGCAATACTAGATTAACTCTAACATTCTCATGGAAACATAAATATCAAACTCTCTTCCAGAAACACTTCAGGCAACTGAATACCATCCATACCATCCCCCTTGATAATGATATCATCAACATGTACAATGAAGATGGAGATACCACAACCCACTTGAAGAATAGAGCATGATTGACTTACGTCTAGAATACCTAAACTGCAATAAAACATTGCTGAAGTGTTCAATCCACGTCTTTGGAGATTGTTTCAAGAAATAAATAGCTTTGTGGAGCTTGCAAACTGACACTTTCCTAACAGGAGAGAGAGAAAACATGATGGAGGTGTGATATACTCTTCATTCTTAAAGTTCGCCATGGAGTACCATTTTTTTACAACAAGCTGATGCAGTAGCAAGAAAAATTTGCAGCTAGAGAAAGAAGCACAAACACGAATTCAATTTGGCAACAAGAGCAAAGGTCTCATAGAAGTAGACTCCATGGGATTGAAAAACCTTTTACTGTTAAACGAACTTTGTAGCGCTCAACTTCTCCATTAAGCTTGTACTTGATTGTGTAGACTACTTACACGGTTACACCCAACAATCTTTTTCCCTGGAGGTAAATGCACATGGTCCCATGTCTAAATTGTTTGAAGGCCATGCGTTGCTTCCAGCAGTACATGTTTCCACTTTGGATGAGAGAGAGCCTGTCTAGGACCGGAAGGGATAAGAACAAAAAGAGAGGACAAGAACGCATGATATGATGGTGAAAGTGAATTTTATAGGAAATGAAATTAGGGATAGGATGAGCAGAACAGGATCAGTTTCCTTTACGCAGAGCTATAAGGAGATCAATTGGGAATCATACCTGGTTCTGACATATCCGATTGAAGGGTGCCACTGAGTGGAAATAAATTCTCTCTTTTCTTCCTACGGACATATGTCGTTTTCTGGCCACATAAAAATGGAAGCAAGTGACGGAGGAGCAATCAAGGGATCAACTATAGACAATTGAAGGGGATTTGAGACTTTGAAGTAGTAAATGGACAGATGTAGGAGAATAAAATGGAATACTTTCATTGAATCTGATATCCATAGAAACAAATTGTTTGCCAGGGGTCCAGGGAGAGTAACACTTGCATCCCTTTTTCTTAATTAACCCCCCCACCCAAAAATAAAAAAGGAGGAAAAAAAAACATTTGATAGCTTTAGCATCCAATTTATCACAATATATGCTAGGAACGTGAATGAAACAGACACATCCAAATATTGTAGGAGGAATAGTAAAATAGGTTTGTTAGGTTGTAACACTTGAATTGGTGCTTTCCCTCCTAAGATCCTAGTAAGCAGCCTATTGATTGGGTACGTTGCACTATGGAAAACATTACCCTAGAAATACTTTGGAATATTCATCTTCATGAGAAGGGCACATGCCACTTTAATGAGATATATAAGCCTGTTCTATCTCTCAGCTGCTCCATTTTTCTATGGACTATACAGCTAAACGGTTTGACACTCAATGCCACATTCTGTCAAATAGGTTTGGAAACTGGACGAACTGCATACCCTTCCATCATCAGATCACAAAGATTTGATTTTTGCATAAAACTGGGTGGCAAACATCTTATGAAAAATCTAAAAGAGGGAAAAATGCTTTTTCATATCTAATAAGATAGACCCAAGTAGTTTGAGTGCAATCATAAATGAATGACATATAACATGCTTATATCCAAAAGAAGAAATAATGGCAAAGGATCTCAAACATTGGAATGAATAAGAGTGAAAGGAACATTGCATTTGGGATTACTACTACTAGGACATGACATCCTAGTCCTACAATGTTTTGCAATTTGACATGTTTCACGTAAGAAATCACTCTTATTGTTTGACTCAAACAGAAGAGGTGGTAACATTTACAAACCACCAGTCAGAATATGTCCAAGCCTCCAAGACGACAGTGCCAAAACCTTCCCGATAGTCCACTATTTTCAGTTTGTCCTTGAACGTGTCCACTTCCTCCTCTGCCCTAACCATCACTTCCTCCACTAAACAGATGGGCCAACTTGGACCACTCTGGATAATTCTCACCGTCGAAGTTGACTGAGGTAATTGGCTGTCCTGATCCTCCTGGATTGTCAACTGCTCCAGCCACACTAATAGCAGTTGATGCTGCTGAAGGGGTAGAAGAATCACTTCTGCTTGAAGATCCACTTTCTATCTTGACTCAAGAGCACACCCATCTCTTTCAACTAGATAACCACTTTCTCACAAATGGGTGCATACTCAGTCCACCACACATACAACTTAAGATTTAGTAATTGATTAAGGAAAAAAACCAGAAAACGACCCAAAATTAGGGCATGCAGCTGACGCATTTCACCAAAATCATCATAACTCCCTCAAAACACTTTGGATCAACATGATATTTGTCTTGGGAAATTGTGACATATCATGCGTACCAAATGAGTGTGAAAAATCCCCTAAAGAAAACCCCGAATCAAGCACTACAGACCACATTGTAAATGAATTTTGCTGAGAATCTAACAGAAGACCTTAAAAAACTCACCCAGAAAGCTTTGAAAAAATGTTCATAAATCATGTAAACTCATGATCTAGTCAGCTATGAGATTTCTTCCACGATGGGAACCAGTCTGTACGATGCTGGCTTCACATCACTCATACAGACTGATGACGTCAGCGCCAATATGAGTGACGACTGGCAGAAAACCTGCTCTGATTCCAAGTAGAAAAAGGAGGGAAAAGGAGAGGGATCAAGAGGAGAGAAGGACGAGAAGAGTAGAGTAAGAGAAGAAGGGAGCAGAAGAGAAGGGAGAGATGAGAGGGGAGTGGTACAATAATGGGTATTAGTCCAATGAGTGGGAGTGTACAACAATAGGTGTTAGTCCCATTGGACTAACATTCTCTTATTAATTCTGAAAAAGTAACACTACACTGCAGAACCACATGAAAGAAACAAACTATTTTTATATTTCTTTTAAAGACATAGGTGTGGGAATAGCAAACCTCTATTTAAGAAATTGTTCTCTTTTTTTTTTCATTTTCATTTTTCTTATTTGGTTTGGGATGTCACTGACAGACTAGTTTTTCTAATTTACAGGTGAACCGGATCCTAGGGAGCTAGAAGATATTGCTAGGTAAGCAGCTGCATCTTGTTGTAAGTGTTTCTGAAGAACTTAATCTAGTGCTTTACCCTTTAACTCTGCAAATAGTGGGCCTAGCCATGAAGATCACCTGATGTGAAAATCAGGCAGAGAATCAATTGGTGGGTCACACTTGTATGTTGAATTCGACAATTGCCTGCATGTCCATTGATTTCAATAGTGTTACCTGCCTGGTGAATGAACCCACCTGATTTTTGCAACGGTGATCTTCATGGCAAGACTGCAGCATAATATTGTAAGTAATTACATGCATGTTATCCAAACAATCCTTGACAGGGGTTTGGTGGAAGCACCCTCAAAGCATATGATATATGCCGTAAAAATGGCAATCTATCTGTTTAATATACACGGATCAAATGTGTCGGAAATCAGTAAAATGTTTAAAACGTGAAAAATTTGGAAATCAACCAAATAGGCCCTAATAGAACACAAATCAGGCACGACTTGATGGATTAGGGCCAGTTAAGCTTAAGAGACTATCTAAAAAATAATTTAAAAATCATTTTGTTGACTCGCTTGGTTGACATCCCAAGGCATGGGTCCATCAAAGTCAGGGATTGATTGAATGTTGGTGCTTTGGTGGTAAGCTGTGTCCTTAATTTCTCATTCATTCTTGAATAAAATAAATACACCCAATGCCTTGAATTTCCTTCTATCCAGACATTCGATGGATTGATGGCAGAGGGATCTATGAAGAATCTTTTGGTTTTTGTATTACTAATGGGATACAGGAACTCGCCGTCAATTTTGGAGGAGCCAGTTTCTGTTTTTTATCATGGCTTGAGAAATGTTGAAAATCATAGGATTCCCATGCTTGTTATTTGACTTCATTATGCATATTTTCTCAATGCTACTAATAGAAACTTTCTGGATTGTGGAATCAGGTCTCCGTTGGTGAGAACCACAAGAATTATGCAAAGTCCTCCTGATAGAGGTGTTGGTGGAACGAGCTACGGGAATATGATCAATGGAAGGATAAATAGAGTCGGCCAAGGCAGAGGACATCCCAATATGTCAGGTCAAAGTGTGAGTTCATGTCCCAGCCCAAGCAGAAGCAGCACTGATCGATCTAGTAATTATTCCCCAAGAGATCATATTGATGTCAGGAGCCGACTTTCAAAGTCATCTTTGCACAACGAGCATCCTTATCCTGATGATCAAATGAGAAGCTTTGAGTCGAATAGAAGCAGTGGACAATCTTGGTCGAATGAGTCTGGATCTAGTGGCTATTGGCATGTGCGTACACCAACCTCACAAGAGTCTGCTAGAACTTCTGGGTCCTCACACTCAATGGTATGCTCTACCAGAGGGATTCTTCTTCTTCTTCTTCTTTCCTCTTCTTCTTCTTCTTCTACTTCTTCTTCTTTATTTTTTATTTTTTATTTTTCATAATCGCATTGACTAATTTGTATTTCTTATATGAAGTAACTGCATGTAATTATTAGCATCCCCTCAATTACATAGAATTTTCTGAAGTTAACAAATGGCCACAGCCAAATTTTCCATGAATTTCCGTCATGTTCAAAACCTAGATCTATGAACTTCTAATAGCCAACCAACATTCATATTATACAATGGTGACAGCAAACTGGTAACTACATGACACAGTGGAGAAAATGAGAAACTTAGAAACATTCGACTTGAACTTTTAACCCTCTTTGAAGATTAAACTGAATTTATTGAAAAGAATTTGATTTTTTAATGATTTGTAGTTTTAGTTAGAGAAAATGGAGATACATGAAAGGTGGCTGGGCATTTTGAAGGAGATTATGGAGATATCTCGCGAAAAGTAGTAAAAGAATTTGTCAACAGAATTCAACTTTTGTTGGGCAAGGGTGATAGATTCAATGCTAGAGAGATGCTTGGTTGGACAAAGTGGCTCTTGAGTCATCTCATCATTTTGTTCAAGCTCACAATTAACAAGGAACAGAAAGTGCAAGCTCGTTACAAGATAGTTGGGGAGAACATAGTTTGGAAAATTGAATTAATAAATTGTGAAGGAATTTGTCCAACGAGGAGGCCAATATGTTTGTTTGCCTTCTAGATGAAGCTCAACAAGCTGAATCTAAGGCGACAGCAGAAGATAAAGAGGTGTGAAAATGGATGAGTAATAGCAAGTTTTCGATGAAATCTTTCTTTGAAGTCCTTTCAGCAGTAGAAGGAAAACTCCCCTCCTTGTGCCGAAGCGTGGAAATCTCCCTTTCTCTACAAGAGTGAAAGCTTTCACCTGGGTAAGCATCGGGCAAGAAAATGGTAATTGTTTATTTTTTGCATTGTTTGGTGGCAGCTGAGATCTGGACACTCTTCCAATCTAGATTTGGGGTTGCATGGACAGTCAATAATGACATTGGGAGTTCATTGGTTGAATGGCAGGCAGGGCCCTTTACTGGTTGTAAGGGATCCTACGATGTACGGTTTATTTCGGGATTCTTTGGGGACTGTGGAAAGAAAGGAAAGGTAGAATATTTGAAGGAAGATCATCCTCTCTAAACATCATCAAGAAAAGATTATCTCTAATGATTATAAGTTGGTCTCTAGATTGTTAGAGGGAGGACCATGGGGGATATTTTGGAGAAATGGGATTCTTTTTAATCAAGCAGGGACTGGGGAGGGCTTTTAGGGAGTGTTGTCATCTTCTTGCTCACTTTTGTCAGTGGGGTTCTAGTTTTGGTTTGTTTTTTCAAGTGTGGTGGAGTGACGAGAGGTTCACTATACCTGCTAGCTTGTTTTGTTTGGTTTCTTGCTTTCCCAGTGAAAGTGTTACCTCTCCAAATGGGTGATGTGGACACCAACAAGTCCAAATGCAACAAGTGTGTGGGTCTGGGAGGTTTTCGTCCCTTGGTTTTCAAGGAAATAATGGCTATCTTTCTTTTTTATGATAATGACTATTATTCAGAAAAAGAAGGATGTTACGTTCTGTTATATAATGGCATTATGTTTGGAAATTTCCTTTGAAATAGTGTCCCATATTTACATCAGTTATTCATCACATCACATAAAAACAACATAATGTGACCCATTACTACCATAAGTTTATAAAAGCTGCTCTAACTTGTTTGCTGAATCACAATGTTCAACATATTGCTAGAGGGCATATTTGACTTTGGTATTGGTCATTGATGCAAGTTTCTCCCCCTCAATACTGTTTGTATGCACCCTCAGAATGAGATTTTTTTTTTTTTCATGAACATGTTGTTTGGACTCCTGAGGTCAAGCTACTGGTACCCAAAATCATAGAGCCATTACACAAAAGGGTGTTATGATTTTCCTTTTTCAGTTCAAGATATTGACAAAATGCAATGTATTGTAGGACGATACTGAGGCTGAGATAAGAAGGATGAAACTTGAATTGAATCAGACTTTGGACATGTACAATACTGCCCGCAAGGAAACATTGAACGTGAAACAGAAGGTATCATGCTGCCCCTTATATTCATTCATTCTGAAATTTAAGTTTATTGTTGAAGTCTTCAGAAATGATTGGTGTATGATGTTTTTGTAGTCCAAGTAAAATATCTGCCAATTTCATTGCATGTTGCTTGCCCTCTTTTAGCAAGTTTTAAGACTCGTCTTTAAAAAAAGGAAAAAGAAAAGAAAAAAAAGAATAAGGAAAAGAAATGCAGTTTTAAGCCATTGAATTAGTGTCTTGATTAAATTTATGAATATGGGTGTCAAGGAGCGTATAAGCCAGCTCAAAAGCAATACAGACACAATATGAGATGCATTGGACTCGTATTGGCCGATATGGATCCTTTTTGGGTAATTTAAAAAAATGATAAATAATTGGGAAAATAGGAAAAATTGTAATTCGATGTCTTAAAGGAATGTAATTTTTCTGTTTTTGGATCATAGTTGTTGTGTCACACCCAAAAGGCATTACTGTTAGGTGGAGTGACCCCAGGATATATGAAGACATATCCCCCGCCCCATCCCAACCGATGTAGAACAAATCAACAATCCCCCCTCCCACAATGGAACCTGGGGCGTGCAACACGTATGCACGGGGCCTCCCCCTCCTCCCAGGTGGGCTTGGAGCATGGTACAAGCGGATAACCGAAAGCTCTAATACCACTGTTGCGTCACACCCAAAAGGTGTTACTGTTAGGTGGAGTGACCCCAGGATATATGAAGACATATCCCCCGCCCCATCCCAACCAATGTGGGACAAACCAACGATAGTTTCGCACCAACTTGGCACCTGAACTAGGGGCCGGCCGCTATTTGTAAAAGACTGCATAAGGACACTATCCATGTCTCAATGCATCGGGACCCAATAATCCCATAAAGAGAAAAACAATGCACCTTTGAAACGAGTCAAGGCAAAACAAATATTGATGGAACTTTGCCAGTCAAGTAGCTAATATTTTCTTGATTCAACAAACACCACTCGAAACTTCTAAATCAACAATTACCCTGCTTTTCGAAATAGGTCTGAAAAATGAAAATAAAAGTTCTCAGACATTACTAAGGTATGATGATATTTGTTAGCACTTTGAAACTCCTATCATATGAATACATTCACCCATTTCTACATTTGCTCTTTGGTTTTGATGCAAATTCTCTTCTGCCACCCAGGATAGAGATCTCTATTCATTAGAAGCTGAAGAGATTCAAAGGTATGAAGGAGTGAGATTTCCTGGCATGTCGACTGGAGCAGTGGAGGAAAAGGCTTGGAGAAGAGGAGCTCTGGAAATCCATGCTACACAAAAGATGGGTGAGTTGGAGGAAACCAAGAGGCGTGCAGAGAGAAAACTTCAGCAAGAGGCAGAGGAGATGAGGAAAATCATGGAGAAATTGTCCGTGGACACCCGTTATAGGAAATATACTGTTGAAGAGATTGAGAACGCTACGGATAACTTTTCAGAAAAGCTCAAGATTGGTGAAGGGGGTTATGGGCCAGTTTTCAAATCTACTCTGGATCATACACTTGTTGCTATCAAGATTCTACGATCAGATGCCACTCAAGGAATGAAACAATTTCAACAGGAGGTATGTTCAAGCTTCACTTCCTCTCATTTCTCTTTTCCTTCACCAAGCTTTGCATGTGTCAATTATGGAATTTGCCATCATTATTTCAATTTCCACAGATTGAAGTGTTAAGCTGCATCCGCCACCCGAATATGGTCCTCCTCATGGGCGCCTGTCCTGAAAACGGGTGTTTGGTATACGAGTACATGGCCAATGGAAGCCTTGAGGACCGCCTCTTCTGCAACAACAACACTCCCCCACTCTCGTGTCAGCTCCGCTTCAAGATCGCCACTGAGATTTCCACCGGCCTCCTCTTCCTCCACCAGACCAAGCCCGAGCCCCTCGTCCACCGTGACCTCAAGCCCGGCAACATCCTCCTCGACCATAACTTCGTTAGCAAGATTGCCGATGTGGGTCTCGCCCGCC
Source organism: Liriodendron chinense (assembly GCA_003013855.2). Classification (NCBI taxonomy): domain Eukaryota; kingdom Viridiplantae; phylum Streptophyta; class Magnoliopsida; order Magnoliales; family Magnoliaceae; genus Liriodendron; species Liriodendron chinense. Next base: position 265,872 of record ML058549.1, read on the forward strand.
TCATCCCACCGGCTGCTGCTGATGCGGTCACCCAGTACCGCATGACTGCAGCAGCTGGAACTTTCTGCTACATAGATCCTGAGTACCAGAAGACCGGCATGTTGGGAATAAAGTCTGATATCTACGCACTCGGGATCATCCTTCTCCAGTTGGTCACAGCTGCTCCGCCGATGGGGCTTGCACATAATGTTGAGAGGGCGCTGGAGATGGGGAAGCTTGTAGAGATGTTGGACCCCTCAGTGCCAGACTGGCCGATGGAGGAGACCATTGAGTTTGTGAAGCTGGCAATGAAGTGCTGTGAGCTGCGGCGCAAGGACCGACCTGATTTAGGGACTGTGGTGCTGCCCGAGCTGAACCGCATTAGGGAGTCTGCTGAACAGCCACTGCAGGCAAGAACGGCAGTTTCCCAACATGGGCCAGCGCGGGGATATCAGGTCAGTACTAAAGATTCATTGTGTTATATGCTAAAAGTGTGCTGTTGTTACCATCATGTCATCAGTACTATTACCAACTTGTTGCCATCCCCACTACTACTAGCAATGGGGATGGTAGTTTTCACGATGATGGCGATGGCAGTGGTGGCAATAACTTCAGCATTGATGGTGGTTGTTATGGTGATGATTCTGAGGACTCTCTCTCTCTCTCTCTCTCTCTCTCTCTCTCTCTCTCTCTCTCTCTCTCTCTCTCTCTCTCTCTCTCTCTCTCTCTCATACACATACACACACACAAAAATATTTTTTGAGAATAATAACCACATCGTTCAAGATTGTACTTTGAAAAGAATCTTTGCCTGTCCAAATAACTCGGAAATAGACAATGCTTGGCCAGAATGGTTATGCACTTCTTCTTGCGCTGGCATTCTGTACAGATCTGGGCTATCTTTCAATAATCCAGACCATTATCTGAACAGGAATTCCTGCTAAACAGCCCCTAGCCGTCCAATATTGGCTTGGAGGTGGCATATGGATGGTTAAAAATAAGAATTTACTCAGTGGTCCATGTGCAACCAGAGATGGTCCAATTGGGTCGGCTGGAATTTTAGGTTGGATGTTGGTGCTTTGCCTGCCCTTGGTGATACCTCAGATGAACAATCTGGCCACTGAAAGGGGGCCCACCCATACCAAGTGTTGTCAAAGCTTCTTTTTTTTTTTTTTCTTTGAAGAGTAAGAAAACCAGGACTACTTTGTGCCCAGCACTGAATAAATACCCTGGTTGAAATGGTTGGGCCACCTGCATTCAGTCTCAACCTTGTACTGCACAGTGGTGTTTCTCGTCATTCATGGGTATGTCCCATTCATTTCCTCCAATTGCACCTATCCATGTGTACCACGTGGTGGTCCGCTTCAGTGCAGTAATGTTCCCTTGTTCAGTCCTTTCAATGTCTTTCTGCCTACTGGCCGTAAGCATTGTCCTGATACAGTAAAAATGTTGAGAACGGCAGTGTTGTAATTCTCTGAGCATGCACTCTGTTTTTCCATTTTTAATGTGGGTTTGTTACGGCAATGGTTGCAGGATGTCGTCAACGCCATGTCCAGTGAAGATTTTGCGTCCGACTATGACGATGAGGACGACGATATTGTCAAGTCACCTTTCATGCGATGATCCATGTACGTGTTTGAAAAAACAGGAGTCCTTGGTCACGGTCGTCAGTGGTCTCCCCCCCAATCGAACATTCTGAGTTCCTCAATGACTGTAGAAATGAAGTCCTGACCTGCAGCCATCTGATCATGGGCGGTGGAGTTGGGTCACCTTTCATATGTTACAAGCTATGTTTGAATTCGTGAAAAGTGGAAGTGATGTTTGAGATGTGTCTATGGTTCATAATTACCTCTTCCTCTTTTGTTATGCTGTCTGTGAAATCTCTCTGTCAAAGGAATTTGGACCGTTAGTCCTGTCAGCATCACCATTGATGGGGCCATTGCCAAAAAAACACACTGACTAATGAAGCCAAGGACCATCGATGATTTTGATGGATGGGAGAGGAATCAATGCTCCACATTCAGTGGGCCACAGGATTGTCCAACCAGTGTGATTTTATGGGATGGCTCATCAATGGAAACTGGAGAAATTGGAAACTCCGAATTTTCCCTTGTTTGGCTTGACGTTTAGTTTTCCATGCAAATGTCAAAGGTTCGTCTGTCAAATGGCTAGCACAGTCTCTCACAACCTTGAAAATCTGCATGTAATATTTTTTCTTTAAGAAATTGATATCTTTTTTTTTTGGAGTAAAACCTTGGAAATGGAATTTGATTTCTTTGCTGAAGTTTTCATCATTCACAAACAGGCACATGCCCATGAGGAGGATTAAAATGGTGGTTGTCAATGGATCTGGTCCGGCATTCCTGGTTTGATGTGAACCTACAGGTCTGTACCTACATTTGGGGACTGTTTGGACGTAATGTTGACTGTTAACTGCAGAACGGTACTTGCAGTTGTTGCAGGCCAAAAACATGGGCGGGAAGTGATCCAAAAATGCTGCAAAATGAGGGTTTTTGGTTCTATACGAGGTTCTGTCAGTGAGTCCAAACAGGCCCTTGGGGTCTGTGGGGTCAGTAGGCTTGGCAACGGGTTGTGTTGAACTGGGTTCGTGTCGTGTCAAAAAATTTCTCACCCAAACCCGACCCGTTAACTAACGGGTCAAAATTTAGAAAACAAACTCATTCATTAATTTAACAGGTTACCTGCAACCCGTCCTGTTTAACCCGTTAAATAGACGGGCTGTTTCGGGTTGGGTACAGGGTGACCCGCTACCCTATCAACTCATCAAGTAATAAACCCCTTTTGACCCATCATATTGAGAAATGCATCAACCTAAACAAGCAGCAAGCTTGCCATTAACAGCTTTTTACTTCCCTGCGGAACACTTTTCTAGAATTCTGTTGAAATTAACTATTTCAAAATGAACCCATTCATAGCATGACATTCTTTTCGGGAGAGACATCAAGAGTCTTACTGACTGTCTTAGCTGAGCTTAGGGTTTTCTCACCACACTATGGGTAATTACCAAAATGCCCTCACTAACAGGTTATACAGGTTTTGTGGGTGAAACACCGAAACAACTCATTATGTTAACGGGTCTTAACAGGCCAACCCATTAGTGACCCGACACGATAAGGCTGGACCCGAACACTGATTTTTTCGTGCGAGTTGGCAGGTTGTGTGGAATTTTGCAAGGCCTAGGGGTCAGATACGGGTCTAGTTTTGGAGTCTGACCAACGGTCTGGTGGGACCCAGGTCACCCATGATCCAACCAAAATCTGGGCTGTTTAGAACCCAGTGATGATCTCTTGAGAGAAGATGAAAAATGAATACAGCTCCATTACACTAATCTGGAAAGATAGGTAGGAACTCTATGATACTGGGTGTGATGATATGGACAGTGCTCCCAAGCTCTGTGGCGCAGCTATAGGCGGGGACAAGATCGATCACTGTCTCTCTCGTGGGATAACTATTCCGAATCCACGGAACTATCGGGACTCCTCAACCGATCTTCTTCGAATCCACGAAGGAATACTCGAATCCACGAGCAAAACAAAGTATAAACTCAAAGAAAATTATATTAATCAAAGGTAGGATGATCAACAAACGAGTTTAATCAAGCTTAAATAAAAATAAACTAAACCTAAAACCCTAGATTTCGTAATAAAAGAATCTTAAGCAAACTATGAAAGAAATAAAGAAAAGCAGAAAGAAATTTCAACAAAATCGACAATTATTGCGTACCCCGTGCATCTGACGACCGGTCGTGGATGGTCCCAAACTGTCCAGCGTGTGGGACTGGATTCCTGTCGAAATTCGACCGATCAGACAACTGGTCCTGGAGCATATCTCTTATTCTTCCCCCGGTCTATCTCCCTCATGAACACGCTCGATCCTCGCCCTCGATCATGGAGCATCCTCGCTACATCAAACTCCCCCACTTGAAGAAAACTCGCCCTCGAGTTTTGCCTCAAGTTATGGTGGCGATTCGCTTTCATCTTCTTCCATGGCATTGGCTTGTGATTCGTGCTCAGTTTCTTCAACGGACTTGGTTGGCAATATGCATCCTCAACCACTCCCTGGCATAGTGCAACAAACATCGACATCTTCTTCTCAGCATTAACATGGAAAATTGCAAACAGATCTGCCATACCAACCATGCTGCTGAAGATTGGCTCCATCTGATAAAAATCAGCATCCTGCACAAGGAACAAATTTGCAGAACACTCGTCGTCCACGGTCCATGATTGCCTTGAATCCTTGTATTGCCGATACGACATCCGCTGCACTACCAAAAAAATGGCTTTCCCAGACGGATTTCAACCGTTGGCAAAATGCAACGCCGACGGATAAAAGTTGTCGGATGTCCATCGGCAATACTTGTGTCGGCGTTGCTTTTTTGGCGGCGTAACTTAGGCTTCGCCGACGGCTTATTCATCGACGTATCTTAGGCTACGCTGATGGATAAAAGCCGTCGGCGAATTCAAATAACCTGACGGTGAAATTAGGCTTCGTCACTCGTCGTGCTTGCTCAAGGTAACCGTTGGCAATGAAATTTGGAAAATACATTCACCGACGGCTTATTTCAACACTGACGATTATTAGCCTTCGTTGTTGATGAAATAACCGTTGGTAATGATATGTTGCAAGTACTTTCCCCAACTGTTTAAATTCGTCGCCATTGTACGGAAACAACGCCGATGGAGTTAGACCGTCGGCCAAATGGAATTTAAAAAAAAAAAAAAAAACATGGCTGTTTGTCAAAGCTCAGTTTGACATTCTACCAACCAAATGCACAACCTTCTAATCATTTACTAATCAAACCCACCTGTTAATCAAATTCACACAATATCATTAAATTAACATTTAAACATATCAAATTCACACAATGAAAAGTACACAATTGGAAACCAAAGCAACAAGCAACTGTGAGATTTACTGAGTATTTAAAGTAAACAGGTGATTAACAACTTTTCACACGAAGAAATGCAGTGTTCGATTGAGCATTTCCTTGGCCCAACTAATTGTACAAGTGGGGCCTACCTTTTGTCTATTTAAATTCATTCAAATTGTGGGCCACATGGCATATGGGAGATATCTGAAAATCTTCCATATTGTGGACCAAACGTAGTTGAAAATTGTCCAACTGCAGGTCCATTTTATCTGCTTGATGACATCTAGAAGTACTAACATTGTACTTAACCAGGCAACAAAAGCATCTATTTAAAGTAGTTGCAATACTAATTTCCTAAGCATCCATTTAAAGTAGTTGCAATACTAACAAAAGTATGGTAGGGGCAGCTGTTGAACGTGATCAGGACTAGATGTCAGTTCAAATGGAACACTAGTCGAACAAATGGAATATCAATTGAACAATAAACAATTAATCAGAACAAAAAATCCAACCGTATGCTAGCTGGATCTGGAACTGGAATTCCTAGAAATTGTCTCGAAAAAAATCCCAAGCATACTTGTAATATGATAAACAATATCAAACGGATTACAACTACAAAAAATATACCCAACTTTCAACACAAATATGATCTGAAATTTGTTGATGTGTATTGGTTATTTTAGTGATCAAAACTTGTCCACCAGAGCTAAAGCTGCTATGGTCCAAATTGTCAAAGCAGAATGTGAAAACTGTAAATGTGCATAGAAAAAAATCTGCATTTCTATATTATTTTTAAGTATTTGTTTTTGTAATTGCCATTTTTGTAATTGTGTTTTTAAGAATCAGGGCGGTCACAAATCAGGCTCACCAAACATTTGCAAAAGAAATACACAGTCAGCATTTAACATACATGCATGGCCTATTAGATGATGAGAGTTAGACCGACCTGAATTTTGCACAAGGAAAGCTATATTCAAGCCATCCAACAAGTGGGTCTGATGTGGAAGATGTCCTTGCCCAAATATTACATTTAGCTAAAAAAAAGTTGACAATTAAGGTCTAAATACTGGCATTATAATTGTGATCATCTTTAATGATCTCAATTGTATGTGTGTTGGTATTTCATAAAAAAAAAAAAAAAAGTTGGCGTTCAGCTAAGTGTATGATTAAAAGGCCTTTTCACAAATATAGAATGACATACCTGAACCAAAATCTTTTTCTTCTATCATTGCCTTGACAGTTCCTCCCTTCGCTATTAGCTCAAAAAGTATCTATAGATGTCAAGAGAAAATGGTTTAGAAATGACCAAAAAGTCTAAAATACATCCTACTCTAAACATTCCCACCAAAAAATTTCATCATACAAGTCTACAAGTCTACAAATGCTGCAACTATACAAATTCTACAAGTCTACAAATGCTATAACTCTACAAATGTTGCAAGTTACAATGCTACAAGTCTACAAATGCTACAGTCTACGATAATACAAGTTTACAAATGCTACAACTCTACAAATGCTACAAGTCTACAAGTCTACAAATGCTATAAGTCTACATATCCAAACGGAATCCACTATATATCCAAACACGCCCTTGGTATTTATTTATTTATGTTTCTTGTAATTTTGGTGAGGGTGACATTATATCAGGTGACGAACAACATGAACAACAAGATAATAGGAGCGCATTGTGGGGGCAGTTTAGGACTCAAGAATTTGGTGTCCAATAGTATCATCATTCCCCAAAAGGAAAACAACTGCAACTTAGTTCTCTTCCAGAGCACAGTGTGGAACTATAAGAAATCACCACGCTCATCTGAAATGACTTCAGTTTTCTCCTCTATTTCATACAGAACCGAAAACAAAATGCGGCATATTTGTTTGGGATACTGGTAACACTTATTTCAACTATACAGATGAGCAACCATTTTCCTAACATAGACAGCAATAATACACAATAAAAAAATGGTGAAAGGTGTATAAAGAACGAAAGGAAATTTTTTATGGGAAGTAGTTACTTGATATAGATTTAACCACCAATCATTTCAGCGCAAAATCTTTTAGATTGGAAACACATCTTATTAGACAGTACATTATCATCCACCAAGGGCATATGTGTAACATGTCACATAGGGCATTCGAGCCATCCAAAAGGTGCACCCAGAAGGAAGATCACCTGGCACAAAATCAGGTTGGTCCACTGATCAGATTAGCCATGCTATATGGAAGCAATTAGACTTCCTTTGGAAAGAAAACGGAGTCACCCCAATATCATCTCATGATTTCAAAGGTAGAGACAAAAAGGAAGGGGTATATGGACTTAGAGAATGGTAGGCCATAAGAAGTTTTCAACGGTGGGTGTTCAATACCCACTATTTTCTGTGGTGTGGTCCAGTTGAGCTTTAGATCTTCATCATTTTTGGCTTATGCCCTAAAATTAGCTGGCAAAGATAATGGACGACATGGATAAAATACATACATGACAGTGGGCCTCACAAAGCTTGGGCCATGTTGTGCCACAATGACAGGTGCCACAGGCCATCTGCTGGACGCGGTTTGGCTAGCAATCCCAACACCAGCCAGCTAGCTGGTGATAAAGCTCTCTAGGCAGCACCATGATGCATCTGTTTTATCCACACCATCCATCCATTTTGCAGCTCATTTTTTGGTATGAGCCCAAAAAATAGGCAGATCCATATCTCAGGTGGACCACATCACAGGAAATAGTGGTTATTGAATGCCAACCATTGAAAACCTTTTGGGGCCACTTAGCTGATATTTGTGTTTTCCCTTCGTTCCGGCTTCTATGACCTTATCAACTGGTTGGATGGGAAATAAACACTACAGTGAGCCCTAGGATTTTTTATTGTGGACATTCAGTCAACACTATTTTCCTGTGGTGTGGTCCACCTAAGATTTGGACCTACCTAATTTTTTGGTTCATGCCCTAAAATGAGCTGGAAAAGTGGATGGACTGCTGGCTGAGATTTGGATCTGCTTCGATCATGCCCTGAAATGAGCTGGAAAAACTGATGGACGCCTCATTTTAGGACAGGGCCCGAAAACTTAAGCAGATCCAAATCTCAGGTGGACCAATCTGTCCATCTGTTTTGCAGATCCCAAGACTGAAATGGCTTCATACAGTCAGGGATCTCTGGATTCAAGATAGAGCTGTCAATGGGTCAGCCTGTTTTTAACAAGCATGCAGACAATTGGCTGCCAAATAGCAGGAATGAGGGTCCGGAATCAGTTTTAACAAATCAAATAACAAAATGAAAGACAGCACAAAAGTTCATACGAATGTTATACTGGGGAAAAAGAATGACTCTTTTTAATTCATAACAATTCGAAGGACCACATCCATATATTTTTTATTCCATCCACAAAAACAGCAAGAGTAATTAAATATTCCCTTACAAAACCCAAAACAGTTGTGCCATTTCAGAGTCTTACACATTTGATAGTCCCTTAAAGGTCATATATGTAAACCAATGAAGACTAGATTCTGCACTGTTAAGTCTGGAACTCTTTGCAAAGTCACAAAGTAAAAAAGCCCAAGTCACAAAGGAATGTCACCATCACCACCTATCTCATTTGAGGTGTCAACAATCATCACTCGCAAATAAATATTTAGAAGAGAGGAATGATTCATCAAAAAGAAAAGAAAAGAAAAAAGAAAAAGAAAGAGGAAGACCCTATTAATTTTTCTAGGGCTTTTAAAATCATGTACGACAACATCCCCTTGTGTAACACCCCGGATGCCAGGGTCCGTGGTTGCCCTCGGCCCCCGATATCCCGGGTTCCACATAATGCGGTACATGCATGAGTTGTAGTTAAATGCAGATTTGTAGAGATAAATCAACCAGGCATAAACAACCTAAACCTGGAAGAACATTTCCAAAAGAAGAGGAGATGTGTGTGTGTGTGTGTGTGTGTGTGTGTGTGTGTGTGTGTGTAATTCCAAAAACATATACATGAATAACATTCCTCACATTGGGGCCCATATGATCCCCACTATAAGCTCAGAAGATACTGCCCCAAAAGCTGAACAAGAGACACCGCGTAGGCGTCAATCCCCAAAAGAGAATACACCCGACCCCACTCTCTAGTAAACCTGGTCGCCTGCGTACTGGAGGTACTCGTCGGCGCCCTCTCCTAGTTCTACCAACTCGGTCACCTCGACCACCTCCTGTATACCTGAGTCACACGGGTCATCTGGTTGGTGGTTTAAACCATCACCCCAGAAAGGAAATGAGTAGCCAACTCAATGGTTTCATTTCCTTAGATTACTCATTTACCAATACAAGTAATATAAATAATAATTTCATTTTCCACAAATAGAAATCAGAAATAAGCACATCATCACAGGCATGGTTGTTAACTGGGATGAGTGCATGGAATGCATATGCATACCCGAACACTGATGTTTGTCATAGCCGCCAGTGAATGGCACCACCACTAGTGAGTGGCACCACCATCTCACCCGCACAGACAATGCATGTCATGCCGAACTATAATGATTAGCCAAGTAGTTAATTAAAGCATTTTCATCACACAGCCGATTGGCAAAGCCCCTGTACCAACATTGTAATATTTTGGCTAATTGGGACCCCCTAGCTCCCTGCGGGGCAAGCACAGGTTGCGGCCAGTAGCCCCTCGATCCTATCTCGGGTCTACAGCTCCAAAGGCCTGGTTTGACCACGACTTGTCAGTCGTGCCCAACACAGGCGGAATAGGGTTCGTCGCCCTATCCCATAGTCGAGTGATAGGTTCGTTACCTCCACGATGCTCAACGGACACTACGGGGAGGCACCACCCCAGCGTAGCCCGACAGCACGGGCATAGGGCCCATACCACCATCCCCGGCTCATAAGTCTTGAGGGATCGGTACACCATACGATTTCTAATGGGCCCATCAGATGGTACGCCGGTACATGAATTCTACATAGGTAGTAAATTACATTCAGATACTAAGATATATATTGCCTTTCGGCCCGGTAGTGGGCCAAGGTCCTTGGCTAGGGGAAACAAGGGGAAGACCAGCCTTGAGCGCATATGGCCCGCGTAGTCCTTGACCACAGCTGATCGCCCCAACTTCCACCACAACCGACTACCTCGTTCCCGAGGCTGCCGACCTTGTACGGCTGCCTCTACTATGATGCTTGCCGGGTTGGGAGCTACTACCTGTCACCTCAAACACTTCCCAATTCCATAGCTCATACATCATTTGATTTATAAGACATGCAATACCAAAATCTCAACAATTAACATAATGGCATAAAGTTTTAATGCAGGGGCATGCGATGACCTAACCCTAGATGCATGTATATTCAGTTGGAAGATATTCAAATAATAAAATTATCAACTCGAAGATGAGATCCGTCCGTCCGGATCATGCCCCTTCACATAAAACCATGTAAAATCGTAAAACAGGGAGGATCTAGGGATATGAGGATATCCCAGATCTAGCATAGAACAGTCCACAGTCAAGTTTGGATCCGGTTCTCATGGCTAGGCATCCCTCTTTTCGATCGTACCCAAAAGGGGGGGAGGGGGTTTCAGAAAAGGACGAGGGATGTCAAAAAGCAATGGGTTCTCATCAAGCACGAATTAGGAATCAAAAGAAGCTTACCTTTCCTCGCACCTTGAAGAAATAGAGAAGAGAAAAACGGAATGTGGCCAAGATTGTAGCGCAGTGTCGGACATGTCAACTGGCAAAGCAGAGGAAACAGAATACAGGCTTATACACTCCTTTGCCGGTTCCACATGTCCCATGGCAAGATGTCAGTATGGATTTCGTGCTTGGGCTTCCCAAGACTATTCGTAAGCATGATTCCATATTCGTGGTCGTTGATCGGTTTTCTAAGATGGCCCATTTCCTACCCTGTTATAAGACCTCAAATGCCTCCCACATTGCTAAGATATTCTTTCAGGAGGTTGTGCGACTTCATGGGGTACCTAGATCCATCGTGTCTGACAGAGATACTAGGTTCACTAGTTATTTTTGGAAGACTCTCTGGCATCTTTTGGGTACGAGGCTTCAATTTTCTTCAGCATATCATCCTCAGTCGGTGGTCAAACAGAGGTAGTGAATCGTAGCCTAGGGAATTTGTTGAGATGTCTAGTTGGAGACCACCACAGAGCCTGGGACACTGTTATTCCCACAGCAGAGTTCACTTATAACTCTTCGGTAAACAGGTCCACATGAATGAGCCCATTTGAAATTGTTTTAGGTCTTAGACCCCAAGCCCCCATAGATTTGATCCCCATGGCTACCCCACAGCATCCTTCAGAGTTAGGAGAATCATTTGCCCATCATATACATGCATTGCGTGAGATTAGAAGGAAGATTAATTCAAGTAATGAACATTATAAACTTTCTGCTAACACTCACAGGAGATTTAGGAAATTTCAACCTGGAGATGACGTTATAGTTCGTATTAGGTCTGATCGGTTTCCACCTGGATCTGTGAAGAAGCTTCATGCCCATAGCATAGGCCCACATAAAATTGTGAAAAGGTTGGGGTCTAACGCTTATGTTGTCGATATCCCTCCTACCATGGGCATCAGTTCCACATGTGGAAGATCTAGTTCCCTATCACGAGCCATTACCTCTATCCATTGACTCCCCTGTTTCTTCCCAGACCTCCCCTATATATGGACCTTGGCCACAGCCTGACCTCCCTATACCTATCTTACCTTCTCTTCCTTCTGCACCAAGAAGAGACGAGATAAAGGAAATTTTGGACTCCGAGTTGGTTTCTACTCGCTCAGGGGGTTACCAGAAATTCCTAGGCAAGTGGAGGAACAGGCCTATTGCAGATAACTCCTGGATTACCGAGACAGAGCTACAGAGTATCGATCCAGACATGCTTGAGCGGTACAGGAGTTCGCTTTCGCCAGGGGCGAATTCTTTCCACCCGGGGAGAATTGATGCGGACATCAGTGGTGCACCCTTTAGAGTGTACCAGAGGAGGCGACGTCGCAGATCGAGTGTTGGACCAAATGAGTTGATGTGGATGGACGCCGGGCCCATTGGGCCCATTTTCTGACGCGTTACAAGTACGCGAGATGCAGGATCGCGCAGGAGCATCATGACCGCTGAACCATGGAGCGGATTTACGTTTAAGCGCTTTTCTATTTATTTCCTTCGAATTTTTAAAATGAATAGAAAATTCGTGAGTTTCTTCCTCTTTGTTTGAGAGATTAGGGTTTCAGGATTGGCCCTCGTGTGTTGAGGATTCCACCCCGGAGTTTTCGTTTTTCTCTTCTCTATTTCTTCAAGGTGCGAGGAAAGGTATAGGGGAGGTCTAAGAAGAAACAGGGGAATCAATGGATAGAGGTAATGGCTCGTGATAGGGAACTAGATCTTCCACATTAAATGTGGAACTGATGCCTATGGTAGGAGGGATATCAACTTCATTCAATAATTCGAAATAGGGTTTCTCACAGTATATATAAGCTACGAAAATTTAAAAAAAAAGTGCACTAAAGTGCCTGAAAACCAAAGAAATAACATAAAAACGCCTAAAGTAAATAACGACACTAAAGCGCCTAGAAATAAGGAAATAAACAGAAAAGCGCCTAAACGTAAATCTGCTCCATGGTCCAATGGTCATGATGCTCCTGCGCGATCCTACATCTCGCGTATTCGTAATGCTGGAGGGATGGCAGGTCACTTTGGTAGAGATAAAATAGTTGCCCTGGTTTCTGATCGTTTCCATTGGCCTAATCTCTAGCGAGATGTGACCAAGATTGTAGGGCAGTGTCGGACATGTCAACTGGCAAAGCAGAGGAAACAGAATACAGGCTTATATACTCCTTTGCCAGTTCCACATGTCCCATGGCAAGATGTCAGTATCTCAACTCGAAGATGAGATCCGTCCGTCCGGATCATGCCCCTTCACATAAAACCATGTAAAATCGTCAAACAGGGAGGATCTAGGGATATGAAGATATCCCAGATCTAGCATAGACCAGTCCATAGTCAAGTTTGGATCCGGTTCTCATGGCTAGGCATCCCACTTTTCGATCATACCCATAGGGGGGGAGAGGTTCAGAAAATGACGAGAGATGTCAAAAAGCAATGGGTTCTCATGAAGTACGAATTAGGAATCAAAAGAAGCTTACCTTTCCTCGCACCTTGAAGAAATAAAGAAGAGAAAAATGAAAACTCCGGAGTGGAATCCTCAACACCCGAGGGCCAATCCTGAAACCCTAACCTCTCAAACAAAGAGGAAGAAACTCACGAATTTTCTATTCATTTAATAATTCGAAATAGGGTTTCTCACAGTATATATAAGCTACGAAAAAAAAAAGTGCACTAAAGTGCCTGAAAACCAAAGAAATAACATAAAACGCCTAAAGTAAATAACGACACTAAAGCGCCTAGAAACAAGGAAATAAACAGAAAAGCGCCTAAACGTAAATCCGCTCCATGGTCCAGCAGTCATGATGCTCCTGCGCGATCCTGCATCTCGCGTACTCGTAATGCGTCAGAAAATGGGCCCAATGGGCCTGGCGTCCATCCACATCAACTCGTCTGCTCCAACACTCGATTTGCAACGTCGCCTCCTCTGGTACACTCTAAAGGGTGCACCACTGATGTCCACATCAAGTTTAAACATCTCAACAAAATAAATATACATAATTAGAGCACGTGCAAGATGACATGAGCATGCAAATGACCCTAGCATACATCTAACATCCAAATCTCTAGGCGGAACAATTCTACCATACTCATATGACTTGCCTAGCTTCAATTCAATTATTAACTAACAAGTATAACTCCCTAAACCTGAAAATTGAAGGCATTAGCCATAACTACAGGTATTGGTCGCATGGCAACACATGGGTAAATGATACACACCTTAATTCGGAAAAAAACTAGTGTAATCCTAAAAGGGGGTGCTTGTATGTCAGGGAATTGGGAAAAATCTACATAGGAAACTAGAGAAGATGGGAGAATTTGCATGGACTTACCTCTACCAACACTCGGAAGGGTCCTCATCGTAAGAGGTGCCGGCTAGGGCATCGTGGGGGTGGTTGGACACAAGTAGAGTGGCGTGCAAGAGCTCCCTCTACCCAATTCTCTTTCTTCTAGCTCTCCCTTCCTCTCTCTTTCTCAGAAAATGGCTGAGAAATGAGAAAGAGCTGAGAAATAAGTTTATAGAAGTGGGGTAATTGGGGAATATGACCCCCAATGATTTAAGTCAAGTGTAAATGCCCTTTTGGGCCCTGCTTCTAATCATGTGGGGCTCAGCTGGCCAATCAGAATTAATCCAGCCCATGGGATGGCTTCACCATGGTGGGATCCCTGCTCGGCTGCGATTTGGGAGTGATCGGGCACTGCGATTGTCGGATCTGAGGCGATATCCGTTTGACGGTCACTAATTATCGATCGGGGACCATGTTAAGGGATCATGTGCTGGTTTATGTTTAAAGTCTATAGCCCCCATTCCATGGCCATGCAAAGGTCCATGGGGCCCACACAAGAAAAGTGAGTTTGGTAATAATTGCTCACTTAAGGCCTAGTGCAAGTATACTTGCACTCTCATGTGCACTTGCAGGCCATCTCAATTTTATGGTTTCGAGCATCGATCTTGTCATAATGCCCATCTAAGAGCGTCAAGCCCAATACGGGGGTGGTCCTCGTCGAGTTTCAGGTTTATCGGTCTTGGAATGGGCGGCGGAATGGACTCTTACGCGCGTATCTAAGTTCCCGATTTCATGAGACTGGTTTTCTAAGTTAGGTATGGTCAATTATTCGTCCAAGGACGATACTTGTCTAGCGGGTTCGAGCATGAACTCGAGTCTTAAAAAGGGCGGTTTTACGGGGCGTTACACCTGATTTAGTTTTTTCTAGGTCTTTTATAATCATGTTTGGCATCCCTTGTTTTGAAAATTCCAAAGCCTATAATGTTGGATTTATTGAGTTTGGGTTTCTAGAACTTTTAGAATCATGTATGACATCCCTTGTTTTGAAAATTTCAGTCTATGATGTTGGGTTTAATGAGTTTAGGTGCCACTAGTGGTTCATATCTTTGTGAAATGATTTCCTTCCAGGTTCGATTAAATTGATTAAATTAATGTTTTGAAAATTCCAGTGCATTGGTCTACAAGACCAAGACCTCACTTGACTCCACGCTGTCTTTATTTGTTTATTTTTCTTTCCAAATGGTAACAATACATTGTTAAAACCAACATACTCGGTATTTAATAATCAAACAAAAATAACTAAAATAGTTTCAAATAGTTAAACATTTAAAATCCGTGCCACCATATCGTGGCATGACCATCGCATGGTATGTACAACTATATAGTTCAGCCCAATGTTTTAAATAGCTATGCTATGTAGCATGTAGCTTACGCTACATAG
This sequence comes from Liriodendron chinense, assembly GCA_003013855.2. NCBI lineage: Eukaryota > Viridiplantae > Streptophyta > Magnoliopsida > Magnoliales > Magnoliaceae > Liriodendron > Liriodendron chinense. The sequence continues at coordinate 281,120 of ML058549.1, forward strand.
CGTAGCTTAGCCTTAACGCTACGTAGCTCAAGAAAATAGCTTAAGTCACATGTAGCCTACGCTACATGATAATTTGCATACGCGACACGCTACATAAACTAGGCTACACGCTACATGCCTTACATTACAAGTTATTTTTTATTACAACATTAAAATCAAATAATATTTTTGATGATTTGTTACATTTTTTATTTTCAATATTTAATGCTTTTAGTAAAATGATATAAGTAATAGTATTAAATTAGTTTTGTTGCTCTTTCTTTTTCCTTTATACTTAGTGATTACCCTTTTCTATTACTTTAAGTCATGTTCGGTTGCACCAAAATATCATGAAAATTTGTTAAATTTCATTATTAATCAGTCTAATTTGGTAAATATCATGGAATTAGTGCAACCAAGAACAACCTTAATTAAAAATCTAGAAGTAACGTGTAGCTTACGCCTTACGCTTCAGAGGGGTGAACGCTACGCTACACGCTATTCGCTATTTAAAACACTGGTTCAGCCATATTCACGCATGGGTTAGCATAATTATTATCTATAGTTACTTATTTTCAAGAAAATGGGATTAGTTTCCACTTTAAAAAAAATATATTCTGGTTTAGCAAGCCATGACAATTACTGTTTAAGTTGAAGTAGGAAAGAAGACCGTGAAAGGCCTATATACAGGGTCACACATAGGGAATATGCATGATCGATGTTTTAATTGGTTTAAGTTTAGCATTTTATGTATTGATCCATTAGAAAGAGATTCATCGTCTTCCGTCAAATACTTTAGAGTTTAGACTACCAAAAGGGGCCAATGAAGTCCTTCAACAATCTCCTTTCCTTGTCATCTTTTTTTTCCACAAATGTAGACTATTAAAAGGCTATTGAAGTCCTTCAACAATACCCTTGCTTTTTCATCTTTCTTTTTTGCAGTTACATTGGAGTGTCCAAGAGAGACTGAATCACATATCTAGTATGCATGTTCCTTTTCCATTCTTCTCAATTCCGGGTTCAATTGTTGTAACGCCCCGTAAAACCGCCCTTTTTAAGACTCAAGCACATGCTCGAACCCGCTAGACACGTATCGTCCTTGGACGACTAATTCACCATACCTAACTTAGAAAACCAGTCTCATGAAATCAGGAACTTAAATACGAGCGTAGGAGTCCATTCTGCCGCCCGTTCCAAGACCAATAAACCCAATACTCAACGGGGACCATCCCCGTATTGGGCTTGACACTCTTAGATGGGCGCTACAACAAGATCAGCGCCCGAAACCATAAAATTGAGATGGCCTACAAGTGCACATAGGCCTTAAGTGAGCAATCATTACCAAACTCACATTTCTTGTGTAGGCCCCATGGACCCTTGCATGGCCATGGAGTAGGGGCCATAAACTTTAAGCATAAACCAGCACATGATCCCTTAACATGGGCCCTGATCGATAATCGGTGACCGTCAAGCGGATATCGCCTCGGATCCGGCAATCGCCGTGCCCGATCGGTCCCAAATCGCACCCGAGCAGGGATCTCACCATAGTGAGGCCATCCCATGGGCTGGATCAATCCTAATGGGCTAGCTAGGCCCCACATGATCAGAAGCAAGGCCCAAAAGGGCATTTATACTTGACTTAAATCATTGGGGGTCATATTCCCCAATTACCCCACTTATATAAACTTATTTCTCAGCTCTCTTTCATTTCTCAGCCATTTTCTGAGAAAGAAAGGTGTGAGAGAGAAAGGAAGGGAGAGCTAGAAGAAAAAGAATTGGGTAGAGGCAGCTCTTGCATGCCACTCTACTTGTGTCCAACCACCCCCACGACACCCTAGTCGGCACCTCTTGCGTTGAGGACCCTTCCGAGTCTTGATAGAGGTAAGTTCATGCCAATTCTCCCATCTTCTTTAGTTTCCTACGTAGATTTTTCCCAATTCCCTGACATACAAGCACCTCCTTGCAGGATTACACTAGTTCTTCTCCGAATTAAGGTGTGTATCATTTACCCATGTGTTGCCATGCAACCAATACCTGTAATTATAGCTAATGCCTTCAATTTCCAGGTTTACGGAGTCATACTTGTTGGTTAATAACTGAATTGAAGCTAGGCAAGTCATATGAGTATAGTAAAATTGTTCCGCCTAGAGATTTGGATGCTAAATGTATGCTAGGGTCATTCGCATGCTCATGTCATCTTGCACATGCTCTAATTATGTATATTTATTATGTTGAAATGTTTTAAACTTCATGCTTGTTGAGATTTTGGTATTGCATGTCTTATAAATCAAATGATGTATGAGCTATGGAATTGGGAAGTGTTTGAGGTGACGGGTAGTAGCTCCCGACCCGGCAAGCATCATAGTAGAGGCGGCCGCACAAGGTCGGCAACCTTGGGAACGGGGTGGTCGGCTGTGGTGGAAGTTGGGGCGATCGGCTGTGGTCGAGGACCACGCGGGCTGTATGCGCTCAAGGCTGGTCTTCCCCTTTGCTTCCCCTAGCCGAGGACCCTGGCCCACCACCGGGCTGGAAGGCAATGTATATCTAAGTATCTAAATGTGATCTATCACCTATGTAGAATCCATGTACCAACGTACCATCTGATGGGCCCATTAGAAATCGTATGGCGTACCGATCCCTCAAGACTCATGAGGCGGGGATGGTGGTATGGGCCCTATGCCCGTGCTATCGGCCTACGCTAGGGTGGTGCCTCCCCATAGTATCAGTTAAGCACCGTGGAGGTGATGAACCTACCACTCGACTGTGGGATAGGGCGACGAAGCCTATTTCGCCCATGTTGGGCGCGACTGACAAGCCGCGGCCAAACCAGGCCTTCGGGGCTATAGACCAAAGATAGGATCGAGGGGCTACTGGCCACGACTTGCGGTCGCCCCACAGGGAGTCAGGTGGTCCCAGTTAGCCAAAATATTAGAATGTTGGTACAGGGGCTTCACCAATCAATTGTGTGATGAAAAGGCTTTAATTAACTACTTGGCTAATCATTATAGTTCGGCATGACATGCATTGTCTGTGCGGGTGAGATGGTGGAGCCACTCACTGGCGGCTGTGACAAACATCGGAGTTCGGGCATGCATATGCATTCCATGCACTTATCCCATTTAACAACCATGCCTGTGATGATGTGCTTATTTCTGATTTCTATTTGTGGAAAATGAAATTATTATTTATATTACTTGTATTGGTAAATGAGTAATCTAAAGAAATGAAACCACTGAGTTGGCCACTCGCTCCCTTTCTGAGGTGGTGGTTTAAACTACCAACCAGATGACCCATGTGACTTAGGTATACAGGAGGCGGTCGAGGCAACCGATTTCGTAGAACTAAGAGAGGACGCAAACGAGTACCTCCAGCACGCAGGCAACCAAGCTTACTAGAGAGTAGGGTCGGGTGTATTCTCTTGTGGGATTGGCGCCTACGCGGCATCTCTAGTTCAGCTTTTAGGGCAGTATCTTCTAAACTTGTAGTGGGGACCCAATGGGCCCCAATGTGAGGAATGTTATTCATGTATATGTTTTTGGAATTACACACACACACACACACACACACACACACACACACACACACACACACACACATATCCTCTTCTTTTGGAAATGTTCTTCCATGTTTAGGTTGTTTATGCTTGGTTGATTTATCTCTACAAATCTGCATTTAACTACAACTCATGCATACACCGCATTATGTGGAACCCGGGATATCGGAGCCGAGGGCAAACACGGACCCTGGCATCTGGAGCGTCACAATTGCCCTCCATACTGTGTCAATCACATAGGTAAAAGACTCACGACCCTAAGAGACAGAATGAACTGCCTTGATAAGCTTTTTTACGTATCATCATAGATCCTACTGCCCTCAATATGCTTTACTAAAGGTAGCATAAAAAAATGAACTCACCATAGTATCTTTAGTGACAGCTGAATCATTTGCAACCAGGTTCTTCTGCTTTGATAAGTTGCTTGCATTTACAGATGACCCTGACACCCCACGATGGGAGGCATCCATCGACCAACCACTAGTTGCCCTTCCTTCTTCACCGCCTGGAAAAATGTCATAAAAGCACTGAGTATTTTCCTGATGCAGATAAAAAAACATTTCATCATATACATTTTAAACAAATTTTCAACCACTTGCAAAATTTCATTTGATGCATGTAAGGGTACACTCACCAGTTTGTGCATATGTTGGTAGGTTAGATCGCGTGTAATTCTCTATCAGCAACATATGAACATGCCCAATTACACACCACCTAACTTTCAACAATTACCTTGATCAGAACCACTCAGCCATTGGGCCCACTGTGGATGATCCACAGAGCAAAAAGCTTACAGATTGGGACAATCCCACAGGCCTTGCTCTGATATGCAAACTTCCAGATGAAACAATAAAGGCTGGTCGTTCAATCTACAAGAGTACATTCAGGATAGTTTGATCTGTCAGTGTTTTACACAGTTTGCCATTCACAAAAGGGAGTGACTGCACCAGGGGACTCCCATTTTAGGTGATGCTGCAGACTACTAACAGATATTATCTATTAATTAATTTTTTCCTTTTCTATTCATAATCTTGCAGCTTTCAAACGCTCAGGAAATAAAAATCACAACAGGAGAAAACACCAAATTCCGAACAAGTTCAAGAAAGCATATGTAAACCATTTGTACATGAAAAAGGCATGGAAGTCAAAACAATTACCTTACCAGGACTAGGAATATCATGGACCATTCAAGTCTATTTAAGAAGATTCTAAAATACTCTAGTACGACTATAAAAATCTAGAAGTCTAAAAAATTACAAGAACGTCATCATTGTACAAAGTACATATAATCCCATAACATTTCCCTTCAAGTTGATGTCATTGATGAAGAGGTCAGCAGGTTGATGGTGTCAGGTGACAAAGAGATCATTCTTGTACCTGTGTCAGAACATTATCTGATGCCAACATTTGTATCTCACTCAACAAGTCAACAATGTTAATAACAAGCAAGAAAACTTACAAACCCAAGCAAATTATGTGAATAAAAAATAGCAAGCAAGGAAACTTACAGACAACATCTTTGTTAGTAAAGCTGTTAACAAGTCATTGCCTTTCAGCTGCTAGCCGTGAGTTCCAATACCTGTATAGGAGCAATTTGAACCTTGTCACAGATGGACATTTCCAAATAATAGAGATCATTTTCAGTACCATACCAAAAGGAGTGGCAATATGTTCTACATCTTAGAAATGAGATGGGATATATCGATGTTTAGGAAAAACGACCTTCATGTTCTTCATCATTTCCATCATTGCTTCCAAACAAAAAGAAATTCTGAAAGCCCAATTATACAACACTTGAGCTAATGCACAACAAACAGGAAAATGAAGTCAGACATGAACAACATTAGCTCCATAAAAGTAGTGAATATAAAATAATGGGCCATCCTATGACAGTAGTTAGATCAGGTCATCACCTAATTCCTCTTCTTTAAATTTTTTTTTTTTTCTCAGCTTCTTGTTGCTTCTAGCATTGCTTCTAAAACAGTGTCAGTCTTGACATCCATCATTGATCTTGATGTAGAACGGGTCGCTGATTATTTCATGGCCTAGATGGACCAAAAGAAGACCGGTCGGGGTCGAAAGTGATCCGGATCGTCAGGACCGTAAACCGGCCGTATCTCGCAATCCGGAATGAGTTTCGGGACATATATATATATATATATCATTTTGGGGTAGCTCGAGCTACTTTAGCCAACCAACCCGGCTATGCCGGGTTGTCCATGCCGGAATCGCGAGATTCGACTGTATCAACAGTCATTAGGCTAGTTTATTTTCAGTTTTACTATTTATAGTAAGTTTTAATTCGATCATAACTTTGGATCTATAGGGTTTTAGAGTTAGTGCCCAACATGGAAAGGGCTTAGAATATTTAGTAGAATGACATGGTTGGGCCTGTTTGATAACTTTCTATTTTTGGCTGAAAACCAAGAGTTCTAGTAAGATTGAACGACTTCTATAAATAGTAAGTTTACTATTTATAGTAAGTTGCGTTTTCTAGGAGTTTGAATTTGAGTTGGAGTCTGATACTTTACCTAGGGTTTAGTTTCCTATTTATATGCATTGTAATTCCGTTTCTATTCATTCAATTATCAAGAAAACATTATTCGGAATTAATTTCCTCTTTTTATCCTTTTATTTCTTCTCGTGGATTCGAGAAATACTCGGTTAGGGAGACGGTGATCGACCTACCACGTCCTCCCTGCGTCAGATCTCACATTAGCAACGCAAGCCTAAAATATAATGAAGTTTGTATAGACACATTAACAAATGATCAAATGTAGGACATGAATTGAGAGAGGAAATTCCAATAGTTATTAGTTTTTTCAGTTGAATAGGGAGAAACAACAAACAAGGTGAAGCCTTGAGTCCACAACTAAAACCAGGACATGAACTGATGGCCTGTTTGGATGTACCGCAGAATGTAATTCGGATCCAAAATGGGGCCCTATCCGTGTCTGTTTTGCAGAAGCAGAGCAGTTTGGCAAGTTGCCCTAGAAGCCGACATCCACAAAATCCACATTTAACAACTCAAGATCAGATCTAGAGATAAGATGCTACAATCCACACAAAACATTCCTTGTTGACACATTTCATCAAACAGTTAGCATGCGTGAAATATAGGAGGTATTACACAATGGCTCTTTGAAATCTAACCATAAAGATCTAAAATCATGTCCAGTCTAGATTACAAATCACAACAGGCAAAACAAAAACCACCTACAAATCTTATTAGTCTCCACAACACATCAACTTCCAAAACCTCCAGCAATGCTAGGCCGCATATAAAGGAATGAAAAATGTGTGTGTGTGTGTGTGTGTGTGTGTGTGTGTGTGTGTGAAAAAGGGCCCTTGGCACGCATATAAAGGAATGAAAAATGGTCGCCAGCCCCACTGATGGCCGATTGCAGCAGGAAAGTTTTTTATTGCCGGAGAAGATTGTATCTGCCATTAATGGCGGCAAGATCTAATAAAAATGGTACCAGCCGTGAACTTCATTCCATCCATGGTCATCAACATTTGTTGTCGCCGGCCAGAGACCACCATTAATGGCCGTGAGGAAGCTGCATGTCGATTGAAGCTTGAGAATCCGTCGGCATTCAGACTCACCTGTCGGCTAGGGTTTGTAGCAGTTCCGATCGAAAAGGGTTGGGCGACGGCCGATTTGTGATTAGGGTTTCGGTCCCTCCCTCTTTAGAACAGAAACGAAGTGTTTTGGGAACAGAGAGAGAGAGAGAGAGAGAGAGAGAGAGAGAGAGAGAGAGAGAGTGGCAGAGAGAGTGGGATAGGGAAATCGAGAGGGAGAGCAAAAAAGAGGGGCGCAATGGAGAATAGGGCTTTTTTTTTAAATCGTGCCCCTTCCCCGACGGAAACAATCCGTTGGGGAATTATATTAGCCGTCGGGGATTGATCCAACGGTTATAATCCGTCCGGGTAAAAAAGGCGGGACTGTCGGGATTGACGTGCCCTACCTCAACGGGTTTATACCTTACCCCGCCGGATTTAGCAGGTCCGCCGGTGAAAGTCGATTTTTTTGTAGTGATGGGACATCTATGGAATCTAGCACAATGGGTTTTGTTGGTAGTGCTGGGACATCTATAGAATCTAGCATAATGGGATCCACAATTTCTGGGACAGTTGCATAATCTTCCTCGTTCATTACATCTAGAATGTTGATCTCCTCCACTTCCAAAACATCTTGACCAACGTCGAAATCGATCACTTCCTCAAGAACTTGATCATCCTCAAAAACAATAGTGGGTTGTCCCTCACCTACCCCTCCCATGGCCTCAACATCTCTCGGCTCAACAAACTCATCAGTGTGATCTTGAGCGGGCATAGAAGATTCTCCCTCCACTTTAAAAGTGTCAAGAGGATCTCTCGTGTCTGCATGAATGACACATGTGCGGCTGATGGGGTTGGAGATCTGTGACGATCTCATCTCCGACAATTACACATTGAAGAATAGTAGGATCCTTCTATGGAATCTTGTGTTGATCGGGATTTATGTCGTAATGTTAGGGGTCGCTGAGATAATACATGGTTTCCATCATCGTTGTACAGGGGTTGGAATTGTCTCAGCATCTCTCGTTTCATCCACGACCACGAATGTATTGGTGCCTTCATCACTTCTTATCGCAATGTAAATATGCCCACCAAATTGACACAGTGCTTCAACTTACATGTAACATATAGAACTTTCTTCTCATCGGGCATCTACATGAGTTCGAAGAGGCATTCAACTCCACATAGCCAGTCATCGACGCAACCTAGGCTATTGAAGTTAGAAATATCGACCTCTATGTAGACTCGACCCGTCCAATCTACTAGATCTATACCATAAATAATCATTCTTATGTGATATTATGCTTTGCGGTCGAATCTAGCCTATAGCCCATTGCATAGCTTGACGACTCTTCTATTGGAGTATCTCAAGCGTCACTCTAAAAGCCGCTACTTTGAGATAATGGATACCAGGATCACTGCCCATAGGATTTTTTTGTCGTAGCCTTCACAAATAGATACTGATCTGAGGGTCTTCCTCACTCTGATACCAATTTAGCGTAGTCGTAGGCTATACGAGATCGATCACCGTCTCTCTCGTGGGATAAGTATTTCGAATCCATGGAACTATCGGGACTTCTCAACCAATCTTTTTCAAATCCATGAAGGAATACTCGAATCCACAAGTAAAACAGAGTAGAAACTCAAAGAAAATTATATTAATCAAAGGTAGGATGATCAACAAACGAGTTTAATCAAGCTTAAATAGAATTAAACTAAACTTAAGACCCTAGATTTCGTAATAAAATAATCCTAAGCAAACTAAGAAAGAAATAAGAAAAAATTGGAAAGAAATTTCAACAAAATCGGCAATTATCGCGCAGCCCGTGCATCTGAAGACCTGTCGTCAGAGGCCCACAACCAGTCGTGGATGGCCCCAAACCGTCCAGCATGTGGGATAATCACCAGATGATTGTCGATGACCGATCTTGGAGCATGCCGATCGATCATCAAATGACATTTCTTTGAATTTTCTCTTATTCTTCTCTAGGTCCATCTCCTTCATGAACACGCTCGATCCTCGCCCTCAATCATGGAGCATCCTCACTGCATCACTCTAGAGTTGTACATGTAAGGTGCATTGTTCATGGAGACAGTATGCTAGGCCTACAAACAGATGGACCATCCCCCAAAAATATGTTTACAGAGTATATCAAGAAACAAAAGATATAGCTACAGGAGAGTATCAAGAGGGAAAATGCCAAATATTGAATGGCTGGCATCTTCCAGTCTCGAGGATCTTTTGGGACATTCCCTTTTTATGGTAATTTGTTGTGGGCCATGTGGGCCTACTTATCCAGTCTTGCCTAAGAATAATATCATCTAAGGCTAAGAATCACATAATTACTAACGTACTATTTCTCATAGCATTCACAGCATTGTTCATGGATTTGGGTTTTTGTGATGATGGCCATGGAGTTTAAGCAACCACAACAATCAAAGCCATCTAAAAGTTAAGAATGCTCTAGTTGCATTGCGACAGTTGGAGGACAGGACAGTCGAATCCGTCCATCTGAACTGTCCAATAATTTCAGAATGAACTTCATAGGCTACCATGCAAAAACCACATTTCTTGGATGATTAAATCCATCCTTAATTGATATGGCCTTATTTTCTATGGCCATCCTTATCCCAAGCCATGGATGGGATTGTTATGGTTGCTTAACAAAGGTGATTTTTTAGAATCATGAGCAATTCGTGATGGTCCCTTATAAATAAATGGATCAAATTGTTGCTTAGAGTTATTTTCGTGTAAATAATCTTTACGCCGTCCATATTTAGGGCCACTGATCAAATGGTTAATATCTGTCTGATTAGTTCGATGTTTGCATGGTAGCCCATGGAATGTGTGTTTGACCTAATGAATAGTCTAGGTCAATGGGTTGGACTGTCCAAGCGTCCCAATGCAACTAGTAGCACTCTGATAAATGAGAAAGAGCCATGTTTACACTATTTGCCTTCAGGCCCTAGCCCGGCACATTGACACCCTACTCACATGTAGAGGGCACGTATGGATTGACAACGTGGATAACATCAATGTGGAACCTACAGATGTTGTGAATTTTGGATTCCACCAAAAATTCCACCATATCTTTTGCTAGAACTTAGATGATATGATGATTGAATTAAGAGAAATTTCCGACTGTAAACCTCTCTTTTGACCATTATTCACAGCTAAACCTTCAATAGTTTTCTTTCCAAAAGTAAACTTCACTTGTACGGATGGGACATTTTCGGACCGAAATACCCTGTTGTTAGGATTTATTCCTTCTAAAAAAAAAAAAACATATTTTCTCCTCGTTTTTCTCCTCTTCTATATTCAAAACTCTTTTTTTTCTCTCATCTATAGCAAAAAAAGCATCATCTCTTTAATTTTGAGATCGGTTTTCACTTCAGAGCATTACTTTTTTTTTTTTCAACTCGTGTTTTATCGGAAACGAGGTTGTGGTGTGGACCAGGTAAGAACGAAGAATGTGAAATTTTTCTTCTCAACGAATGCGTTTTTTTTTTAATAATCAAGTCGGATCTTTGTTTATCGCAATGTGTTTTTGCAATAATCAATCTCGTTGAATTTCAATGAGCATATTGATATTTCAAAGATTCGTGATAGCTGTGCTCTTTGAATTACTGTGCTCTTTGAATTTTACATTGTGTCCGTTGAATTATATCTGTGCTCTTTGAAATTCAACGAGATCACTGTGAATTTCAACGGTGATCGAGGTCAATTTTTGCTTGCTGAAAACTCTATGGCTACAGTTAATATCCGTAGCCTTTAGTTGAAATTCAACGAGATTGTGGTGAATTTCACCAATTAACCGCGATCTCGTTGAAATTCATCGAGATCGCGGTCAATTCAACAAGATCGCGGTCAATTTCAATTCACCAATTTCACCGCGATCTCGTTGAAATTCAACGAGATCGCGGTAAATTCAACAAGATCGCGGTCAATTTCAATTCACCAATTTCACCGCGATCTCGTTGAAATTCAACGAGATCGCGGTCAATTTTTACTCGTTGAAAACTCTATGGCTATAGTTAATATCCGTAGCCTTTAGTTAAAATTCAACGAGATCTCGTTAAATTCTCACTGTGCTCGTTGAATTTCAATGAGATCTCGTTAAATTCTAACTAAAGGCTACGGATTTTAACCGTAGCTAACGAGATCTCTTTCAAAATTCAAAGAGTATAGTGCTAATTCAACGTGATTTCTTTCAAAATTTAAAGAGTACAATGCCAATTCAACGAGATCTCTTTCAAAATTCAAAGAGCACAATGTCAATTTAATGAGATCTCTTTTAAAATTAAAAAAGGACAACAATATGCCAATTCAAAGAGATTTCTTTTAAAATTCAAAGAGCATAGCATCAATTCAACGAGATTTTTTTCAAAATTCAAAGAGTACAATTTCAACGAGTACTCTTTCAAAATTCAAAGAATACTCTTTCAAACACATTCTCAAACTTTTCAACATTTTCCTTTGTTGTGACATTTCAACAAACATGTTGTATTCAAATTCGAAATACAATGAAAGTTGGTTAAAATTCTCAAACATTGTCCACATACACTTTATAACAAACACGTTGTATACATATTAAACATTCACATTTTGAAAAAACAACATTCATAAAATAAAATAAAAAACATTTAAATATGTGCTCTTTGAAATTCAACGAGATCACGTTGAAATTAACCATGATCGTGGTAAAATTGACCGCGATCGCGGTGAAAATGACCGATCTCGTTAAAATTCACCGGGATCGTGTTGAAATTGAACGCGATCTCCCATTTCAACATTTCAAGTTTACATTGGCATTTCTACAAACAGTTTTCATGCCAAGGTTAACGAACAATCTTAAAACGAAAATCACTCCCAAATATTCAAACGAACCCAAGCTAAAACAAAAATCACCCCCAAACATTCTTAAAACATACTTTTTCGTACATCTTGGACGGAGGAGCCATAAAAACCGTTGACAACTGAAGATATATGAACGAAGATGAAGATGAAGATGAAGATGAGATGAAAATTATGTGTCTCATTGATTTTCAACGAGATCAACTCAACGAGATCAATTGAACGAGATCGCAGTGAATTTCGAAACGAACAGGGGCAGTTTGGTCAGAAAAATAATGGAAGTTTACTTTTGGAAAGAAAAGTATTGGAGGTTTAGCTGGGAATAATGGTCAAAAGAGAGGTTTACAGTCAGAAATTTCTCTTGAATTAATCCAATCCTTTGTGTTGTTTCTAAACGCACAATTCAATTTTCATTGGACCAAATGCAATTCCATACCATCTAATCCCACCAATCCCACATTCCAAACAGATCAACGAGTTATTTACTTTATCATTTTCCCTCATTAGCAGTTTTGGCTTTTAAAATTGCCTTTGAGCCGCACTAGGTACCCAGTGGTTACCTTTACAAACATCGAACCACATGGATGAATCTTTCGTGAAATCTACTCCGTCCATCAGGTATAATGCTCAATTTTAACCATTCAACGTAAAAAATCAAGATCATCCAAAACTTACCTAGGTAACACCACGAGCAATAATTGTGATGGAATGCCCATCCTTAGTTGTGTAGGACCCACCATGGTATTTATACCCCATCCAATCCATTCATCTAATGTGCCTCATAAGGATGAAAGAATTACCCCCAAAAAAATCATAGTATTAGGTGGACCATACCATGTGAATTTAGAGGTTTTTGGTGGGAGGGGTGTTTGAATCATCCTGAGTTTTGGGATCAAGGCCCAAAACAGAGTGTTACACACGATGGAGGGCACATCATGCACGTTTAGTCATTTTCTCCTACTCTAGGTTAAACTACAGTGAAAATAACCTGGCAGGTACCTAGCACGAAGTTACCCACTTAAGCTTTAGATCCACCACAACTAGATCCATAGATCCATAGCTGAAGTGGCCATGGAGACTAAGTGAAGATAACATCGTTTCAATAGTTGAGGTCTTGGTATTGATTTTCAAGTGGGGTGGCTAACTTGCAGTGTGACTAACAGGGTGGCTGGGTGGGTGTACTAACCCCCCTCAAAAAATAAAATAAAAAAGCTTTAGATCTATTTTTATTTTTTAGCCTAAGTTCTAACATGAGCTGACACAACAAATATGTTATGTGGATGTTGCAGATTTATCACAATGGGCCTTGCGAAACTTTTATTGCACAGCGTCCTTAATGCCATGCATTTCATGCAGTCTATGTGTAAAGAAGAGAAGTGGATGCAACTACTCCAAAAGAGTAGAAAAGACTAAAATAACCTTAAGTAAATTGGCAATACAAATACAAATGACAAAAAACCAAAATTCTCTCCCCACTACTAAATAGAGGAGTAAGAATGTCCAAAAACTACTCACATTATGTACAGTATAGATGAGAATTAATACAGAGGGCAAAGTGTATGGAAAGCTTTCCATACAACTAGTTGCATTAGGTCAATTTCATTCCTTTGTTAACATAGGAAAGTCATAGAAATTGGATGATCCTAAACATCTATCATTGGTCTTATCTTCATGAATGATCTTGTCCATCCATTTTGAATGCCGTTGATTGCATAGGGTTAGATGATCCAATTAATATGATTTTTCGAGATGACAAAATGCATGGAAAAATTCTTTCTCGCCAATGGGACTACGTATGGGTCTTATCCCATCTCATTATTAAATTAAGAAGAGTGCCTTTAAACTATAGAAAAATTGCTTGACGAGCCTAGCAACAACAAGACTTTTTCTGCATTGCCTAAAGTTAGAATATTTCGAGTCTTTGACATTTGCCTCTGGCCCAAAATGCATATGTTGTGCTTTCACGGGCTTGGATGCTTCATTTGGGCCTGGATATGAAATAACCAACATGCCCTTCACCCACTTATTTATTTCTCCTAAAAGCATTGAGTTGAGCATTTCGAGGCCCACGTGATGTGTGCATGACATCCAACCCATCCAATACACGCTTAGTGTTAGGAATTGCGGAAGTGTGGGCCACCAGGATCCGACGGTCTACACGATGAGAACCTTCGCAAAGCCGAGGATATGTGGTGCGATCCAGCGATCCACCTATTTGCTACAGGAGCAAGTGGGTCTGATCACCCCTCTGATCCTACGGTGAAGATGGTCCCCGGATCAGATCTATGGCTCAGATCTGATGGATGGACTAGATAAACTCTATAAGCCTATCCCTCTCTTTTCTCTCCGTATATCACTTATACTTTTCCTCTTCCTTGTGTATTTGATAACGGAAGGAGTCCTCTTATAAATAGTGGGAAAAGAGATAAGGGATGAGATGGGATAAGGTTGGTTTAACCTTATTTTATCCCATCTCATCTTCTTCCGAGGTTTAAATTTCTAATTAGAAATTCAAACTCTCGGGAGAAGGAGGATGCGGGAACATCCTTATGGGCCCCACCCACAAGTGGTTGTCCACAAGTGGGCCCCATGGGTCCACAACCAACATCTCCCACTCAATCACATTGTGGGGTAGGCACATCATGAGAGTTCATCTAGCTCATCACATAATAATCAAAACCAAAGAATCACGATCAAAAGAATCAGAAGCGTGGGACCAGCTGGAACACCGTTATCTTCTCACAGGTGTTTGAGTACTAAGAGACCACCTATCTAGCACTCAATAACCCAAGCTTTGCATTGCCTGTCCTAGTCCGCATGACCACACCGGATAGAGTTAACTCCCAATCTGGAGTACTCGGCCAACATACGCACTTATCCAACTTATCGAGTTTATTCTGAAAAACTTGGTTATCTACAAACATCAATTTGAATTCTTTTTAAAGTAATATATATACATATATATTTTGAAAGAGAATATCGTTTGTAAAAGTCTAAGAAAACTCGATACTGCCTGCGGATAAGTCTTCAAGTGCGTATTTATAGTTCTAGAAACTTGGTGTAGCTGTCACGGGATCTTCCCCACGCAGGTGTGTAATTTGGAATTGATCAAGCCGCTTTCCTAGCATAACCGAGTCTAGCCAATCAAGGGCCTTTCGTCATCGTATACTAAAGTAGCGACACTCAATCTCATCCTCCTGTACACAAGAGGAGGGTAGCTGAGGACACAAAGAGTCACCTACGGGACTGGCTACTCGCACGTTGCAATGATTAGATCGAATCAAAGCAATCTGTAGGTAATAGGTCCAAGCACGTGGCTACAATCCACGCCGTAAAGTAGATAATACTAGGTATCTGTCGGGTCTACAGTACGCAAGTCATCTCACATGAGGTATGACTCATCTTATAACCTCATGACTTGGCTGTGATTCAGGCCATAACATTATCCGCATTATGAGTAATGGTGCGACTATGTTATTCGACTTTGTCAGTCTCATCTTCAATCTTATAGGACTGAAGACGGATACAACTCATTTGCATCCTCATCCTTTATTATTTTCAATAAAGGGTGGTTCATACCTCAGTGTATGAACATCACCCCAAGTGTACCTCTCTTGTACATTTAGGGTTGGTCAACCCGTGCGAGTGGGTAACCGGCCTGCCGATAATAGTTGAAATCCTACTTGATCTCAAAGAAAATGCTGATGATCTACATACCTAGTTTAACAAGTGCTCAATACTGAATTTATTATTCAAAGATACATGATACAAGCATATCAATGAAGCTTTCCTCAATCCCATCTGCCTAACGTGAACCTGAAATAGATCTCTAGCTATGGGTTTCGTCATGGGATCAGCCATCATTTCCTTGGTAGGAATGTAGCTGAGGATAACCTTCTTATCTTTCACTTGATCACGAACGTAATGATACTTTATCTCAATGTGCTTCGATTTCTGGTGGTGTTTGGGATCCTTTGCCAAGTCAATGGCCGAGGTGTTGTCTATCCTCAACGATATAGGCTCATGTATGCCTGGAACAACACCCAATCCTTGTAGGAATCTGCGAACCCATACACACTCTTGAACTGCAGCACAACATGCAATGTATTCGGCCTCCATAGATGAAAGTACCGTGGATGTCTGTTTCTTGCTCGACCAAGAGATAGCTCCCCCTCCGAGCAAGAAGACATATCCTGAAGTAGACTTTCCCTCGTCGGCGTCATTACCCCAGGCGGCATCTGAATATCCTTTGAGCTCGAGACTCGTGCCTTCATAACACAGCATCAAGTCCTTGGTTCCTCTGAGATAGCGGAATATTCGTTTCACGGCTTGCCAATGAGACCGTCCCGGGTTACTCTGGTAACGGCTGACTATGCCAACTGCATAGCTTATATCCGGTCTGGTGCAAAGAATAGCATACATTAAGCTGCCTACTGCGCTCGCATAAAGTACTGAGGACATTGCCGATTTTTCAGCTTCTGTCTGGGGACACGATTTCCTGTCTAACTTGGTAGCTTTATCCATAGGGGTTTCAACAGCTTTTGAATTTTCCATCCTAAACTGCTCTAAGATCTTCTGTATGTAAGTGGCTTGTGACAAGACTAAGAATCTCCTAGAACGGTTCCTGATGATTTTAACCCCTAGAATAAAGTTGGCTTCACCAAGATCTTTCATCCCAAAGTTCGAGAAAAGCCAATCTTTAGACATCATCAACAGTTGCATGTCATTACCAGCTAATAGGATATCGTCTACATATAGAGATAGTATCAGAAAAGATCTTCCAGACCGTTTCACGTATACACAATGATCTTCTTCACTCATTGTGAATCCAAAAGTAGTGACGGCTAAGTGGAACCTCATGTACCACTGCCTTGAAGATTGCTTCAACCCATAAATAGATCGTAACAACTTGCAGACTTTCTTTGGATATTTTTTGTCCACATAACCAATGGGTTGTTGCATGTAAATATCTTCATCCAGATCACCATTTAAGAAAGTAGTCTTTACATCCATCTGATATAACTCTAAGTCTAAACTTGCGACAATGGACAAGATCATGCGGATTGAGGAAAATTTTGCAACAGGTGAAAAAGTTTTCTCATAATCAACACCTTCTTTTTGTGTAAAACCTTTTACAACTAATCTTGCTTTGTACTTGTCCACTGTACCATCTGCCTTTCTTTTGATCTTAAGTACCCATTTGTTACCAATTGCTTTGCAATTGGAAGGCAGATCTACAAGTTCCCAGACTTTGTTCTTCTCCATGGAGGCAATCTCCTCGTCCATGGCAGTTACCCAATCAACCGAATTCGGAGATAATAACGCATCCTGATAAGAATCAGGTTCATCATCGTCAACCGCAACACAAGAGAAAGATTGACCATCGATATCGAAATATCTTCTGGGAATCAAACCTCTTTCACTTCGACGTAACTCAGGAGCCTGCTGAGATGTACTCCCACTGTCCTGATGAACTATAGGAGTATCTCCATTTTCAGAAGCAGAACTCCCACTCTCCTGAGATACATCGGAAATTTCAAAAAGTTCGGTGGAAACCTTTTGTTTCTTTCGGCTGGGGTATTTGTCTTCGACGAAGGTTACGTCCCGAGATTCAATCTCAGTCCATCCTCCACGATCCTCATAAACTAGAACGTATCCCTTTGAGTGCATTGGGTACCTGATGAATACGCACTCAATAGTTTTACTATCAAGTTTACTTCTATGTTGAGTAGGTAATAAAACATATGCTAAAGATCCCCAAGGACGTAGGTCGGCTAGAGAAGGAATCCTCCCAGTCCACATCTCATATGGGGTCTTAAGAACGGATTTAGTTGGGACTCTATTTAGGACGTAGACGGCTGTAAGAAGCGCGTCTCCCCAGAATGTGGTAGAGAGATTGGCATGTGCCATCATCGATCTGACCATGTCCAATAGTGTCCTGTTCCTTCTCTCTGCAACTCCATTTTGCTGTGGAGTATATGCCATAGTGTATTGCCTGATGATGCCAACGTTTGCATAATATGATTTAAACGTTTCAGATGTATACTCGCCACCTCTATCAGATCTAAGAATTTTAATCTTTTTCTCAAGCTGATTTTCAACTTCAGCTTTGAATTTGAGAAAACAATCAAAAGCCTCAGATTTATGTGAGATGAGATACACATATCCATAGCGCGAGTAATCGTCAATAAATGTGACGAAGTATTGGCATCTATTTCTAGCATGTACATTTAGGGGTCCACAGATATCCGTATGGATTATCTCTAGTAAACCCTTTGACCTAATCGCTTTAGGGAATGGTTTCTTAGAAGTCTTCCCTGACACACAATGTTCACAAAATGGCAATTCAACCTTGGATAATGAACCTAACAGACCAGATCTAGCTAGTCTTGTCATACAGTCCTTTCCAATGTGACCTAACCTCGCGTGCCATTTTAAATATTCAGATACTACATGTTCATTCGATGTAGCAGACAAAGCAAGAGGCGCATTATCATGTTCTACATCTAGAATAAATAAATCTGAAATCAAATTTTCCCATGCAAAGATGAGGTTATTTAGTCTTAGAGAAACTCTTGTCCGGAAAAACGAATGTCAAAACCATTAACTAACAATCTAGAAACAGAAATTAAATTCCGGCGCATGCCCGGTGCATAAAGAGTATCATGGAGGGTTATTGTGTGCCCTACGCGCGTACGGAAATGATAAACACCAATCCCTAGCACGTCTTCAGCAGCGTTATTCCCCATGTACACCCTGTAGCTCCCTGTGGCTATAGGTCGAAATTCCTCGAGTCCTCAACGATCTCGTGTCACGTGCTTTGTTGCACCTGAATCCAAAATCCACTCGTTAGATAGGATATCAACGGAAAGGATTTCAGAACAAACGCCTACAAACAAAGTATCTAGTGACTGAGGAATTACCGTCTTTTTCTGGGCACACTGTCGGGCATAATGGCCGGGATTTCCGCAGACGAAACAGGTGATGTTTGTCTTTTTAGGTTTCCTCTTTCCTTTCCCCTTCTTGGGATTTGGAGGAGGCGTTGCGGTCTTCTGTTCCTGATTGTTCTTCTTCGCCTTCTTGCGAGCTTTGAACTTCCTCTTATTAGCTTTCCGCTTGTAGGTTTCTGCTGCAAAAGCCTTGGCCGAACCTGGTTGAATTGCATTCATTTCAACCTCTCGTACCAGATGGCCACAAAAGTCTCTGAACGTTGTGATAGAATCAGTATGGTTCAGAATCGTTTTGATTTGGGCCCATGATTCGGGTAAGGAACGGTGCATAGCTATAATCTTTTGATTTTCAGTTAGTTTGCACCCTACATTCCTTAGGGCGCCTATCATCTGCTCCATCTTACTGATATGATCCTTGATGGGGCAACCTACAGGCATCCTGTATTCTTGGAACTCTAATTTCATAGCCCGAACCTTTGCATCTGACTTCTGCTTATAGGCATTAGCCAGTGCATTCCAGATCCCCTTAGCGGTTTCATGCACTTCATACGTGGGTATAAGTTCTTTGTGCATTGTGTTAATCAAAACATTACGGGCGGAGCGATTTTGTTTACGCCACTTGTTGTAGCGATTCATCGCGGCCCTATGTTCACCTAGATTTCCATTTTCAGCCAATATGGGCTCCTCTTGAACCCCATCCAGAGTGTGTGAAATGTCATCTTCATCCAGAAGGCTTCGCACTGCGCGGGACCAGTCTTCGTAGTTGTTGCCGTCGAAATGTTGTCCTTTTAGTTGATCGGCGATCAATGCTTTAGAGGACATCTCTACATCGCATCATGTATCACTACTTAGCTATGATCTAAAGTATTGGCACTAATCATCAGAATTTCTACTAGTTATTCAAACTTTTATGTTTATAAAAGTATTCAATCCATCTTATAAGGGATCTAAAAGCCTATATACCTGTATGGGTGGTGCAGATCAATCAAGTTCTCTAAATAAAATGAAATTGATGCTTTTATGACTATCTATTTGTATAACCTATAACCCACTATTATGGGTTTATGCATCATTTAAGGAATGAATAAAACTCCCACTTAGGTTATGCACAACCTTGAGATATAAGATCTATATTCTAATGAAATGATGACTTAATTTTAATCAAAAAATTAAAGTCAAATTGAATAAATCATTAGATTAAAGAAAACAATCATGTCCATTGAACGAATAAGAGAAGTTCTATGATTAAAGGACAACATAATCACCCCATTGATCGTGTCCATTCATGATGGATCTGATCATTACTATTAATGTTCACCATTGATGATGGATCCTCTCATCAATGTTGATCATCATAGTTGATGATGGTTCCGTTCATTTGTGGACCCGTGATCAATAGTGATCGTATGGATATTTATCATGATCTTCATTCACTTTTACACATATTTAATAATGCATCCACATATACATTAAGTATTCAAAAGATATTTTGAGACAGAAAAAATCCATAATTTTAAATCATATGCTTTCATTTTAATACATACATCGATCATCATGGAAATATTAGATCTGGACCGTTAATCACAAAATCTGATCATACCATTGGTTAGATGTTGCTGAAAAACCCCAAGTCACTTCCTATTACTTGGTCTAAATCAGTCCAAAAATGGCCGATTAAAGGCCCTTTTACAAGATACTCTTAATCTTGAAAGGAAGTGAATTGGGCTTCTAATTTGGCCCACTAAAATTTGGACATAATAGTGGGATCCATATGGGTTGTCCAATCACATGTGGATAGCTCATTATAGTCCCACAATTTTGTCCCAAATAATGGATACAGGTTGTATGATTACGGTAAAGAGTCATCTTCTCAAATTTGGGCCAATATTAGACTATCCATTCTCATATGGATGTCTAATGTTGGTCCTAATCCTTTTAATTAGCAACAGCCCAAGTTTCATAGAGGATTAGTTTTTAATTACTTTAATTAGGCCCAACTCTTTTCTTTTATAGGGGACAGGCTCACAATTCTATGAATTAGGCCCACCAGCCCAACCATCAAGCCATGGCCCAATTTTCTTAAGTCATAGCCCAAAAAGATAGGCCCATATCCAATATCCTTAAGCCATAGCCCAATAAGAAAAAGGTCCATGTCCTTTTGAAAGGCCAGGCTCATAAGGGCCCATTTCCAAGCTAGGCCAAAAAAAAAAGAGTCCCTGTTTCTTTTTCTTCTTCAATTCTTCTTCTCCTTTTAGGGTTCTCTGAAAAAACCCATCATTGATTTTACCTTGGCAGCCATGGTGGCTGACTGCCCAATAAAAAAATAAAAAAAAATAAGAGAGATGAGTGACTGGAACAGCGAGCGGCAACGGCCGGCGCTGCTGGTGCTGCCGCAGCTGCTGGTGCTGCTGCTGGCGGCGGCGGCGGCGGCGGCCATGCTTGCAGCGGCTGCTGCTATTGCTACAAGCGGCGGCCATGGCTGGGGCTTTTGCCCTCTCCCTTTCAATCTCTCCTTTCTTTCTCTCTCTGCGGCTGCGGTGTTGGATGCCGCTGCTATTGCTGTGGCGGCGGCGGCGGCTCGTGGCGCCGCCGCTGCTGCTGCTGCGGCAGCGGCGAACGAGCGGCTGGGCTGGGATTGAAAGAGAGATCTAGAGATTGAAAGAGAGAGAGAGGGATGTAGCTGCTGCTGCAGACAGCGGCAATGGGCAAACGGGGGAGAGAGAGATTTTTGGGCGGCCTTGGCTGCTACTGGCGGCGGCGGCGGTGGCCATGGCTGCCGCTGCCGTTGTTGCCAGCAGCGCTGACACTGTCCCCGGCCATGATTAGAGATCTATGCTATCCGTCCGTCAGGTGGGTTTCCATTTTGAATGGTTTGGATTGGATCCTATAAGCCGGTCATGGGGCCTACAATCTCGTGATTGAAACCATTGATGTGATGGGCCCTTACATGGCTATTTGATCTTGGGGTCAGGATCTACTGACATGGTAGATTTTCTATGATAATCCATCCATGCTAGTGTCCATTTGATCAATTGTTTTGGATCTTGAACCATTCACTTGCATTGTGGATTGGACCCACATATAAACCGTTCCTTAATGATCAGACGGACTATCTTCCATAAAAAAAATTCTATTTATTTATTTTTCTTATTCTAAGATTTTTAACCTCCATACCTCAGAGATAAAAAAAAAATTAGAATAAATGCAGTAAATAAAAGGAATAATCAATGGTGGTGATAATTTGATGATCACATGTATTTATTAAAATGAAATAATAAAACTTTAATTTATAATCTTCAGATTAGGGCCACTTACCTCGATTGCGATTATTCCTTCTTTAAATCGGAGATCCGCCGTTCAATGCTCTGATACCACTGTTAGGAATTGCGGAAGTGTGGGCCACCAGGATCCGACGGTCTACACGATGAGAACCTTCGCAAAGCCGAGGATATGTGGTGTGATCCAGCGATCCACCTATTTGCTACAGGAGCAAGTGGGTCTGATCACCCCTCTGATCCTACGGTGAAGATGGTCCCCGGATCAGATCTATGGCTCAGATCTGATGAATGGACCAGATAAACTCTATAAGCCTATCCCTCTCTTTTCTCTCCGTATATCACTTATACTTTTCCTCTTCCTTGTGTATTTGATAACGGAAGGAGTACTCTTATAAATAGAGGGAAAAGAGATAAGGGATGAGATAGGATAAGGTTGGTTTAACCTTATCTTATCCCATCTCATCTTCTTCCGAGGTTTAAATTTCTAATTTTAAATTCAAACTCTCGGGAGAAGGAGGATGCGGGAACATCCTTATGGGCCCCACCCACAAGTGGTTGTCCACAAGTGGGCCCCATGGGTCCACAACCAACACTTAGATCATGTGGGTCCAGCAACTCACACTCCACCTTTTCTAGTATAGATGAAGGGCATTTTGGTCATTTCACCTTCTAACACTTTTTACTTAAAGCCGTTTGTTTCGCCAATAACGATTGATTACAAATTACTTCTCACTCATGTTATGCATTTCATCATCAATTCATTGATTGGTTCATAGATGATAAAATTGTAAACATGATAGCATTTTTCATTACTTCAATGTCAAATCATTACATTCATACGTTATAATAATGTCGTGAAAAAGTAAAAATATAAGTTAGGTAAAATCATAATGGTAATACTTTTTTTTTATATATATATTATTGAGGCAATTGGCAAAATAAATTAGCCCTTAAATTAACAAAAGCCACTTTTAGATGATGATTCCAAGCTGGGTGTGTGTTGTGAGATGCATACACAGCATCTGGCAGAAATATCCCACTAGGAGCAATTGTGGGGCTTGTAGGCATAAATATTATCCTAATCCAAAACTTTCTCCCCGCACGAAGTTTCCAACGGTGAATACTTCCATTCTCACCTTTTCCTATTGTGTGGCCCACTTGAGTTTTGGGTCTGCCTAATTATTGGAATCCCATCCTATTGTGAGCTTGAGAAACTGATGGATGGAGTGAATTTCTCACAGGAATCTTTGTGGGCCCAATATAGCTTATAGCTTCTATCGACAAGAGCTTTCTATTGGGCCCATTCACCATAGTGCACAACCACACCTGACCAATTTCCATGATTATAAAAGCGAACAGCACGTAACTAATTTCTTAGACCTTATGCATCCGATCAGCCATTGAATTTAAAGTATAGAGGCATATACTGGGCCCCACACTTTTGTGTGATCATGTAATTTCATTGAATATTATGGATTTCCACATGACAACAAAGATGACAGGGAGAAAAGGTCCTGTTTTTCCCACACATGCCTGCAAATTACAAATAAAATAAAATAAATGTATTAGTATGATTTTTTTTATTTTAATTATAAACAAGGGAAATGATGAAATATTCTAGTCACAGGTACAAGGTACATGTTGCGGTGTGGACGGTAGATCGATACCGTCAACCGAGTGCGACGTAACATGTATGGGCTATGGTTAAAAAAGATCGATTCACCCAAATGTATGATCCCAGCCATCTGACTTGTTGCCTTTAAATGGACCGTAAATGAGTAAAATGTAAAAGATAGTTTATGGTTGATGTCTAAGGTGGATCGAGACCGTGCAACTTGTGCACCGTACCATGGATGATCCTAGGCATCCTACTTGTGGCTTTCCAATGGACGGTGAAATGCAAAAATATTAATGGTTGAGATTCATGGGGAAGTTGGGAGGAATTGATGGATAGCTAGGATTGTCCTATTTGTGTGAGTTTTGAACCGTGAGTCATCCATGGTAGGGCACACCGGGTGGATGGTCAGATATTCCAACTAGACAGCCACGTGTATGGTGGAAGTGGTACTAGATGTTGTGGTAGAGGCCACTTTAAGGTATCATTTCGATCTAAACACTTCAGAAATATAGCTTAAATCAGTAAATTACAGTTCAACGCAATAACGATGCACCAGTGTGGATGTCCTGGTGCGAGCATTGGGAGTCCATGATCAGGCGATCTAGGCCGTGGATATGATTGGACCCACGTTGATACCTGAAGAACTCCAAATTTTGGAAGATTCTAACGGTTAGATCTATGCCCTGAAAAATTGGTGGTGAAGATAAAATAATAATAATAAAGCATTCAGCAAGAAAAAGGCCAATGTCTTTGGATCTTAAAAAACTTCAGGGTGTCCCCCTTTTGCAGTAGGCCCACCAAATGCACTATTCGGATCACCCAACCGTCATCCCCAAATGTAGGGAATGGGCCATTGAACGGTGCAGATGGGTGGGTGGGTCCACAGGATCTGATGGTATCTATACGATCTCTGGGACTTCATGCAAAGCCGTCTATGCCTACTAGAAGCAGAGAAAATCTGCTGACCCCTGATGGTGTGGTTAAAATAGAACCAGATTATAATTAATGGTTTAGATCATCTAGAGGTAGGCTTAATGGACAAATGATGGGTGCTCGGAAGTGCCAGGGAGGACTCAAGGATCTGCATGGGACTGCTCACTAGCAGTTGCCTATAATAAGTAGGCCCCACAGGCTCATATCCAACACTGCTGATCACACAAACCTATTATGCAAAATATGAATATTCAATGAGAAAATTAAGGCAATAGGGAATAGAACAAATGGGTCATTCAAATATTACTGTGGTCTTTAATGATAGGACCAGGGGCCAATAACACCCATGCAAATGAGTGTCGTTCGAACAATACTCTGGCCTTTAATGATAGGATCAGGCACTCAATAACGTTCATGTGATGTATACATGTTTAACCCAGTTATTAGTCGATCCATTCGCTAGAGTCATGTTGGTGAAGTTAGGATACTTTCATTATATCATAAGTCAAATAAATGGGATCACGTGGCTAATCACCAGTGTCCCTTAATCCAAATTAAGGTTCATCACCCAATATTAAATATGAATAATCATTCCAAGGGTAAGTCTTATCGCCCAAGATTTAATCAACATGATAAGGGTCGTCAACCAAAATTAATAAGAGAATGGATTTGCCATGAATTTATGTGAACACCTCAAGAGGGCACAACACATGGATTGGAAGAAATTTCATGCATGAATTATTTATGGGGCGATTAATTGTGACACCTAATCCCAGAAAGTGATATACCACTACTAGCGAATTACATATATCGATGTATGCACCACTAACCAAACCTAAGGATTTACACATCGACCAATATGGTCATTACTGCGAGCACATTATGTCCAAGACTTGTCGCCACCATTAATGCTCACTGGTCATTATGGAGGGCTTGTCACCTAGCATAGGTTGACAACTCAGACACAGTGTCCCATGCCACTATGCCCGTCTCATGAGATTTTGATTATAGGATCGTATAACACTAACGGTTATAATTGATACTTCAATTCAATGAAAATCGTGGTATCTCAGATTTAATAAGGTGTTGTACAATAATTCAACACATGAACGATCAATTCTGAAATTGGACTTATTCGATGGACTACAAGGAACTCTAGCAGCATTGGGTGTAACACAGCCCGTGTAGTTCCAACTACTGTCAGTCGACCGAGTTTTGCCTCAATCAATCGAACAAGACGTGATAACCAACAAAAAAAATACGTCGTCCACTCATTCAAACAGTTTTCAAAGCCTAATCCACAACAATACCGATACATATTATCATGAATATGATTTCAAGCCTAAAGCAGTTCAATGCCACATCATAACAAGTCAATAGTGTATATGTACAAACCCTTAATCAATATCCCAATCCAATTCATATAAGTACAACACAACAATTAGTATAGAAGGGTTACAATACCATAATTTCATTTCATTCAAACATTTCATCAAACGTGTTATCAACCAGTAGAAATTAATCATAAGAGGTATAATAATAAAGTAATTCTAGCATTTATAGCACATGAAAACTCGACACAATCATAAATTCAGTAACTGAGACTATCAAGGGATGATAGAAAGGTATATTAAGAGAAATGATCCTCATCTTAGAAGAAGATTACTCGATGTACTTGCACCTAGGGTTAGGGTTTTGGGGAAAATTCCAATTTCCTAAATCAAATACAAGGAAAACTTGATTAAGAATAAGTTATCTATCATTCGATTGATCGATTGAAAGGTAGGGTGTATGACTTACCTCTGATTCCAACTAGAGGGGAATTTAGCGGAGAAATCGGTAGCTCCTGGGGTTTCGTTGTAGAAATCCCTCCTTCCTAGAACAAGATCACAACACTATCTCTTTCTCACTTCCTTAAACCCAAATCTTTCCCTCTCTATTTTTCTCTCTTTTGCTCTTTCTTTATTTCTCTCAAAACCTAGGAAAAATTCGTATGGGGAGAGGGGATGCCCAAAGAAGGGGTATTTATAGTCTCAAAAGGGAGTCAATGAAAACAAGGTTATTGGTTAGATAGCCCTATGGTATGTTGATTTTGGCTTTTGGGGCCCACTATGGAGTACACAAGTCAATCTAAGCCATGTAATGGTTGCTCCAAGTGGGATCTACGCAAGGCTATGATTGCCTCATAGTTTGGACACACTGATCAATGGATATAGTTAAAAGATCACTTCAACAGTTGAACTCCAATTTAAAGTAGAGGGGGATTTGGCGGAGAAATCGATAGCTCCTACAATTTCATTGTAGAAATCATTCCTTCCTAGAACAAGATCACAACACTATCTCTTTGTCACTTCCTCAAAACCAAATTTCTCCCTCTTTCTCTTTTCCTCTCTCTCTCTCTCTCTCTCTCTCTCTCTCTCTTTCAAAACCCAGGGCAAATTTGTATGAGGAGAGGGAATGCCTAAATTAATAAGGGGTATTTCTAATCTCAAAAGGGTGTCAATTGGCCCTAATTGGTTAGATAACCCTATAATAGGTTGATTTCAGCTTTTGAGGCCCACTATAGAGTACACTGGAAGATCTAAGCCATGTAATGGTTTCTCCAAGTGGGATCTACGCAAGGCTATGATTGCCTCGCAGTTTGGACACATCAATCAACATATATAGTTAAGAGATCAGTTCAACGATTGTCGATCGTTGATCGGGGTCGCAGCTTTAAGGATGTTTGTAAAATGATAATTAAGGTTAGTGCCCTTAATTTGATTGCGAACTAACGGTTTGAATGCCTCAACATCGAATAAATTCGATTGAATGCACGAACTTACATTTTTAAAAAAATTCATGAAACTTTACACATCTCATGTGCTCACTTGCTGCTCACGTGCGCGGTCTCAACTTTGTATTCCGCAAGGGACATCAAGTCTGCTAAGATGGACGACTTTCCTTAGCTTTGAGTCCAGTGGCTCCACTAATGAGTGGTTTAGAGCTTGTTTAGTTAATCTGGCCTCTTCTATGATAATTTGAGTAGTAGGATTTCTTGTGCATGATGGGTAAGGTCTAGATTAACTAGGTTCATCGTTTGGCGTTTACGCGATTAGCAGAAAGGTGATTCGACCCTAATTACCTTAAACCATTAATTCTTAGGTTGAAAGAGTAACTAAGTCAATTCAGTTTATGTACACGGGATAAATAAGATCCAACCGCTAGTTATCTTAATCTCAGATAGTTCTTTATTACGTTATGGTTATCTTGATTAATTAGTGGTGGGTCGTCTAAATCTTGGCCTTAGATGATCAGATCACAAGGATAGATTTAAGATTTAAGTGATCGGATGCATTCTATAGTTTGTCAAGGGTAATTAATAAAATTTGTATAGTTCTTTTAATGGTAACATCCGTGTATATGTTAAGATCGAGTAATAAAGACCACTAGGTTATAAGATAAAATAATTCTAGTGAAAAAAATTTGAGAATTTTTGGAACCCAAGTTAGCGAAAATTTAGAACAGTACATAAATATCATTGTAAAAGCTACTTATCTCAATAATTTATTTATTTATTTAGATTTTTAATTTATTACTCTTCTACTCTCTCACAATCCACATCAAATGAGGCTCTCTCTTACAGTCCATATCAAAGGAGGCCCAATCCACAATGAAGGTGGGGCTCATATAATGGACAATCTACATCAAAGGTGGGCCCCACATGATGGATGACCCCATATTAATGTGGACCCACATAATAGATATTCCACATCAAAGTTCAGCTCATAATGATGAGTAGCCCACATCCAAAGTGGATTGGTATGATGGACAACCCACTTCAAAGGTGGGGCCTACACAATGGACGGTCCACATCAAAGGTAGGCTCCACATATTGGAAGCGGTCATTGAAGCTAGGCCCCACATGATGGATAGCCCACATTGAGGTAATCATACTAAATAAACTATGTTGGGCCCATCGTGAATGTATGTGGTTTATCCACGCCATCCATCTATTTTTACAATGCATTTTAGGTGTTGACACAAAAAATTAAGCATATCCAAAGCTCAAGCAGACCATACCACAGGAAATACTGAGAATAATGATTTCCAACATTGAAACCTTCCTAAGGCCCACAGTAATGTTTATTTGTCATCCAACACATTCATAAGATCACACAGACATCGATGAAGGGAAACATAAATCTCTACTTGATCCAAAACTTCTATGACCCTAAGAATTTTTCAACGATAGACATTCAATTCATATTGTTTTCTATGGTATGGTCCATGTAAGCTTTGGATATCCTTCATTTTTAAGCTCATACCCTAAAATTATCTAGTCATATGGACAAATGAAGTGGATAAAATACATAAATCATGGTGGACCCCACAGAGTTTACTCAACACGCTTAGCGTACTAAGTAACTCGGTACACAATCCACTTCCTATTGAGGTGGCCCCACATGATGGATGGTCCACATCAAAGGTCGGCCCCTCATGATGAATGGCCCACATCGAAGGTGAGCCCCACATTATGGGAAACCCGCATTGAAGGTGAGGCCCACATGATGGACAGTTCACATCAAAGGTGGGCTCCACATGATGGGCAATTAATAATGGTGGACCTCACATGATGGATGATCCACATCAAGGTAGACCCCACATGATGGACGGTCCACATAAAAGGTTGGCCCTAATGATGACTGGCCATATCCAAGGCAGGCCCCGCATAATGGGCAGCCCACATCAGAAGTGGGGGCCCACATGATGGGCAGTGGATATTGAAGGTGAGCCCCATGTGATGGACAATAACATTCATGGTGGGCCCCACATGATGGATGGACAACATCAAAGAATCATTCGTCAATTGGTCCTTATATAATGAACAGTGCACATTAAAGGTAAGCCTCCAATGATGAATAGCCTACATCTAAGGTGGGCCCTGCATGATGAACGGCCTGTCCTTGCACTTATTTTTGGCATACTAGTGCACATTATTTGTCAATCATGTGCGTCTTTGTATTGTAATGTCATTGAGCCTTAGCAAGCTAAAGACTAAAAATTCGAGTGGACAAGAAGCATCAATGAAGAAAAAACAAGTAAATCAAAGATGTCTTGGTGACCCTAACCTATTAGAACCAAAACAACCTTAACCCCTAGATGGCTTGGACCCATTAAGTAAACTTTTAGTCATCATAGAATAGCCTTAGGAGTCACAAAAGACCACTCATTGTAAGGCCTTAGAGGTTAGTGAGCTGTTGTAAACAAACTGTCCAAAACAGCAAAACTCAATATGTTATAGACTGGTCTATAAGCCCTAGCAACCGATCGACAGATCTTATCAATAGGTCGACATAGGCCAAATCTGGACAGCAAGAAGGCCAGTAAATTAGACTGGTTGACAGCCCTCTATAAACCAGTCGACGGCTCCTGGTGTATACATGTTCCATCAGCACGGGTGCATACATGTAGGTTAAGAGGTGAACCTGGAAAACCTCCATTCAGGTTAAGAGGTGAAACTGTTATAAAGGTTGAGAGGTTAACCTGATTTAAAACCTTCATTTAGCGAAATCTAGTGTACTCATGAGTTAGGTACGGCAATTGGGAGTGGAGTAAGTAACAAGTTGAGAGGTTAACCTGATATAAAACCTCCGTTTAGTGAAATCCAGTGTACTCATGAGGTACGACAACTGGGAGTGGAGTAAGTAACCACTATGCATGCTTGTGTTTGAGATTGTCTTTTAAGCACATTGTTATTCTATTGTTAAGTTAATTGTTAATTATATGAATGCTTCAATGAAATATATGCTATGCATGATAGGTAAATCTCATACACATCTTGTAGTTTCAGTTTATAGACTAATTGCTTGATAGTTATATCATTTGTAGTCTATATTGCTCACATGAATAGATTAGTTGCTCTATTAGACATATCATTTATAACCTATGTGTTTAGACTAGTTGTTTAATTGCTTAAATCTTTTCTAGTCTATGTGATTGGACTCACTCAAGCTTGAAAGTTAAGTGTTACTTGCTTAATTAGTTTAATTGCTGATTAATTTAAATTAGGCAAGAATTTTAAAAGGTCATAATCACCCCCCTTTAGAACTTAGCTATAGTTCTAGAAACTCCGTCAAGCTTCCACGTTTAGCGTAGTGTGTCGTATTAGACGTCTGACACAATTTCGACTGGTATTAGAGCGGGTTACACTTCAAAGACTTAATCGTATAGAATAAGATCTGATATCGAAGCTTTACCACTATGGCTACCCAATAGGGGAGTACCATCATCACTCGTGCACCATATTTTGATGGGTCAAATTATGCGTACTAGAAGGCCCGGATGCGTATATTTTTAATGCCCCTTGATCCAATGGTATGAGACTTAGTTAATCACACCGGTGGAAACGGTGGAACGAGATGGAGTTGCAGTCACCCAACGTAAACCCATGTCGAGTTGATGTGACCTAGAAAGGTCTCTTTGTTGCTACAATATCAAGGGTCTTAACGTAATCTTTTGTGTTGTCTCACCAGATGAATTCAATTGCATATGTAATTGTGAAACTAACAAATTAGCGTGGGAGACCCTAGAGATCATACATGAAGGAACGAACACCGACAAATGTTCCAAATTGCAACTCCTCACCACACAATTTGAAAACACTAAAATGGGTGAGGATGAAAATTTCGTGGAGTTTTATGCTAGCTTGAATCATATTTGTAACTCCATATGTGGCTTGGAAGAAAGGGTTCTGGATGGGAGAATATATAGGAAAATTCTTAAGTCCTTCCCGGAGATATTTAGCTTCAAAGTTATAGCATTAGAAGAGTGTAAAGACGTAAACACGATGAAAGTAGAAAAACTCTTAGGTTCCATACGTATTCATGAAATACACTTTAAGAAACCCTCTAGAAAGAAAAACAATCTTAAAGACTTCACACAAGCACTCTCATAGAAAAATTAGGAGTAAATCTGAAATAGAGAGTGATGAAGAGGAAGATGAGGAAGAAAAATTCAATAAACAATTTAAGTGACAAGATGTCAAGCCCCAAAAATCGGGTATCGGGAAGTCCGCAGCTCCTGATTATTCCGAAGTGACGTATTTTGCGAAAGCATATTTAAGTGTCACAAAACCAATGGCATCAACTCATAAATAGAAATTTAAGCCAAACGGTGTATAAATATTCTGAATTTAAAGTGTAAATACATACAATCACATCACAATCATAGAATTCGCTTAGCTAGGGCTCAAAATATACATGTCCATACCGAATGAACTACTATCCAAAGGGCCAGATTGAAGAGTCAGGGTCCAAGTAGTCATCATTGTCCACTGAGACCCCTACTAATCCTGCATAAAAAAATGTTTGGTTGGTGTTTTAAAACACCCCCCCAGGTGGGAGTGAGTAATCATACTCAGTGTTAACATTTCCTAATTTATGCCATGTTAATACAGTCAATATCCAAAATAATGAATCAAGCATCGCAAACATTTTCCTATATTAGTTAAATAATGCATGCAGCCATGATATGCACACGACATATTTCGAAAAAATAAATGGTAGGGTTACCACCCAGCAGCAACATCAGACCTATGCACGTGAAAAGGGTTAGGGCTGACATAACCAGGAGAGCAACCAGACACATGTGATGCATGCATGATTACCAAGTCTTTATTTAGTTCATCTTCAACCAGCAGTATTAACGAGGCCAAAATACCTCAACTATATCATAAGTCATATAAACAGGATCTCGTGGCTCGTCTCCCAGGGTCCTCAATTCCATCGAGGTTCGTCACCCTTAATCTATGATTGACAATCCAAAGATACGAGCATAACACAAGACGAAACACACCTAAGGGATGGGTCGTCACCCAAAATCAAGGATGGTAGGCTTGTCACCTAGCATCAGTGCTCAAGACTCTCTGTATGACTATCTGAATCAATACAAGTCAAAGACAACACAGACACAATTACCCATTATACTGTGCCTGGCCTATGAGCTGTAACGAGTAGGTCGCCAGGAATATGAACGCCTAATGATGTTGACTATATAACAATAGCAATTGTGATATTCTGGATTCCATAGAATGTGTGGAAACATTCAAGCATAGAGAGTATCTCTGTCTTAGACCAATTCGGTTGACTGAGGAAACAAAGACAGATATGGCTTAGCTAGGGTCGAACCACCTTGTTCCACTAAATTCTACTAAATGAGTCATCAACGGCCCAACCAAAGTGGGTAGTCCATCATCATGGTTTACAATAGATAACTCACAAACAATGGAGCAAGCATGATTATTTCATTCATCGATAGGCATAAAACCAAACACATGGCATGCGACACCCCAATAAGTCCTTTCAATTGTTCCATAAGCATAAAACCAAATACATCACCTATGTCTACAGTAGGAGTTTACTGAGGACTCATTGTTGTAGACAATCAAATGTGAACCGAAGTTCACTCAAGCATTTCATCAAACACCTAGAGTGCGAACCTAGTAAGTTCACATTCACAACACAACCACACCAAACTTGGTTTCTAAACCTCAACCAATCAAATACAGGTTATTCAAATAACCTAAAACATAAACATAAAGCAATGTAAACAAGCCAAACATGCATCAATAACCTCATAAATGGGATATTCATTATCTAGAAATAGGCTAGGCTAGCATAGGTTAA
The DNA here is from genome assembly GCA_003013855.2 of Liriodendron chinense. Lineage (NCBI taxonomy): Eukaryota > Viridiplantae > Streptophyta > Magnoliopsida > Magnoliales > Magnoliaceae > Liriodendron > Liriodendron chinense. The sequence continues at coordinate 314,513 of ML058549.1, forward strand.
ATTAGGGGAAATAGTCATCACTTGTGTTGATGAATCCACATGCTAACAACGACTCAAGTGAAAAATTCGAAAGAAAATCCAAAAATCCTACATGAATTCGAATATAGATGAATTAGAGTATGAAAGATTCAATTTGAATCTCAAATTTGATATATAGGACGACGTACTACCTGCGATGAATGGCCGGCATCGATCGATTAGAAGCGACGACAGTCTGATCGAAAGCTCCAAGCAAATCCCTAAGAAAAACCCTAGAAATCTCTCCCAAATTCCATCTCAAATGGAATTCTCAAATGGGCTTGTTATTTATAGTTCCAGAGTGCCCAAGATGAAGGTGAGTCACACAACTCATGACCCTCTCTGGTCATGATCTATGTTGTGCGGTTCGGGATAGGGTGTTGGACATCTAATGCAGGGGAAATGTCAAATCCAGTAAGGCGATTGACTCCGCATAAATTCATGATCAACGGCCCACTAACAAGTAGTCTATGGTTGTTTCAGGTTTGCAGGACATTATTTAAATGATTTAGGAAACAAGGTTCGGTGAATCCTTTTACTGGGTCGTAGCGTACACTGACGGGTATCAGATTATAATAGTAACGCAGATTTATTTGGGGTTTTAGGCATTATGCATCGGATTAGGTCGTTAGTTGGGTCCAAATGGAGGTTCGGTCGTTAATTAGGTCAAATCAACTCTGATACTTAAGATAATTGAGATTTGATTCGTTGATCGGGGTAGTCCAAGGTGGATCTACATTGAAAATCGTTTATATAGGTTAATCAATTGTGATGTCAGTAAATCGTAGATCGATGATCATAAATCAACGGCTCGGAGGTAGGATTTAACGATTAGAAAGGAATCGGTGGTTATCCATGATATCTTACGAAGAATGTAAGGTTAAATTGATGTATTCCAGTGTCTTACAATGGTTTGATCAAATCGGAGAGTTCAAACTAGGGTTTCCTGTACAAATCTCCTATATTCTTAGTTTTAAATCAAGCGTATGTACTCTCCTTTGAGAATTAAATCAGAAAAATTTTTAGAAGCACTCGAATACTATCAAGACTCGAGGATTGAAATTTTCAGGACGTTACACAAGAAGGGTAAGAAATACAAAGGAAAATCATTCAAATCCAAATCTGTCTGATGTTACGGTTGTTGTGAATATGGTCATGTTGCCCCGGATTGTTTAAATAAACCAAAAGCCAAAGGTAAAAATGTTACAACTATAACATGGGATGATACAGAAGAGTTTAAATCTGAATCTAGTAACTCTACTAGTGATGTGGAATAAAAATCTGTGAAAATTCTTAAGGTCTCCACCACTACCTCTCTTTTCCCTAATCTGATAGAGGATCCCGACCATTATCCCTTTCAGGAGGAGGAATTCCCAACCCCTCTTCATTTGTTGAATTTTATGAGGGAGTTGAGAAAATTAGGTAACCCATAGGCTAAACAATAGGAGAATTCAATAAGGGTAACTAGAATTTGAATGCTATAGGTAAATCTAATGATTTTAACCTCATTCATGTGTGTATAGGCATATTAGAGGATTCCAACCTCACTAACCTTTGATAATTTAGCAATTGTGTGCTTATTTTAGTATCTTTAGGTTGCTAAATTATCATCTTACTTAAATTAACATAATTTGTTGAATCGTGCTTAATGTATGCTAATCTATGCTCTAGTCATTTATGCCTTCATGTATATCTTGAAATGATCAATTATGCATGATCACCTATGCTTAGTTAGGTATATACTTCGTGATCATGTGTGTCACGCCCCAAATTCGGTTCTCGATGTCCATTCGCTGTAACCTGAATTCAGAGGTGGCAGCCTCCGTAGTACCCCGATCTTGGATCCTAACCCCACATGTCAGGTTCCGATCCTGGGATACCACAAGGAGGATTTTAGGGTCTGAATTTTTTTTTTGAAACATGAGCATCACCATATGAGTACCATCAAAGACAAACACAATATTTTCACTAAATCATTTCGTTTATATACAGTACTGAAAAGTAAATACAAAATGCGTAAATATAAAAACTGTGCACAATCCGGCACCTCTTGCTACTGCACTCCCAACTCCAACTCAACGTTGCTGATACACTCTGGTATAACCTGCAGCGTAACAAACGCGCATAAGCTTTGAACGAAGCTTTGTGAGTGCGTGTGTGCGTGCGCAATGCGTATGACAAGCATGATAAATATCAGAGTAAGCAGTAAAGCATGATGAGAAATCTAAACCAAAACTTAGCCTAATTAGGCTACACGATCATGTGATATGAATAACCAGCCTACCACGGCTATGCAAGCATGCAATACAGATAACTAGCCTGCCATAGCTATGCAAGCATCCAATACAGGTAACCAGCCTACCAAGGCTATATACTCATACTATGCAATGGCCTACAGGGCCTAATGTCGCATATAATGATCCAATGCATGTATGCAAATCACCACCTCTCAGTACAGTGGTCCAGATACGAACAGTCATAACGCGATCGTCTAAGCAATGCAGGACTCAGAACTGGTAGCTCGCCCAGTGTGGTAGCTCGCCCAGGCTTACAGCCCCACCCACATCACACCCGCCCACGTCAGGACCGTCCCACACCATACAGAACATGAGTCACATCACTGATACCAATACCATCTCTGAAACGGAACATCACCGGGGTCTCACAGACCTCACTACTCACCAGTAGAATGCCAAAGCCTATCTGGTGCAATAGCGGACCTACTCACAGTTGGTCAAACTCAACCCACTTTGCCAACACTCTTCCGGCAGATTAGGTCAGACCTCCTTCCAAACTGACCACGTGCAGTGGAAAACACCGCTGTTTGGTATTCGGCATACTGGTGTATGATTAAACCACCCGGTCCTTGAATGGAGCACCCACCTTGGTATCAATGGGATCAGGGACATCTTTAGCATCCAGTTTAAAGATCACATATTTTCGGTGTTCTGCAAACCACGATGGAGCTGTGGTTGCAACGTAGTAAATATGCGGCACAAGCAAACGGTGCGAAATGAAACCATGCATACAAACATGGGATGACATGCCCGTGCAAGTCTCCAAATAGTACCATAAAACTATAGGGTCTTAAATACAATGTCACCGTCAACTGGTAATGAACTGCATGACAATCACGACCGATATGGCCGGTTGATACAAGACAATCAGATGAGCCAAGCATTCATTATGCATGAGACAAGCATACAGTATGAGTGCCAACAAGTAGTCAATCTTCCACGATGGCAATAAATCAATCTAGTCCAACCTATTTGAGATATGATTAAAATGAGGGGACACATATGAATGATCGAGTCATAGTGCGGGATGTCGCTAGCCAGGGAATCTCGCACCAAGGGCTACAAGGTATGCTAAGCTATTCCTACCATACAATGTACGTCAGGATGATAGACTCCTGTCCTCGAATAGTCCCATACCTATTGGAGAGGTTTACGATAGAGAGCACGTGAATTACATTTGCGCGACTACATCTCGAATGCTTAATGAATGCGTTTATGCCCTAGTGGTCCCCAACTAACAATGGTGATTCAGGATGCATACTCATTACACATGCATGGTGTTCGTTGAGGCATATAGTATATAGATCGTATAGGAGCATTCCAAACAACACTACGTGTGGCAACAGACATACTAAAAACATCATAAAAAGATAATTCACTTATAACACAAATAAACACAAAGAGATAGGACCCTAAATGGATGGTATACAACAAAACAGATGGTCCAACAATTGAACGATGTGGATTAACCTTCAACATTCAGATAACCCAAATGGAAAGAAAAAATGATTGAATACGCTACCGACACATCAGAGGTAGAACCTACTTGAGCGGCAAGAGTAGAATACCCAAAATCATGTCGAGACCCATAGTCCTGTAGTACAGTTGAGATAAACACAATAATGGTCCGTAAAAAGAATGTCATAGAACGGGTTGCAAGATGGACAGGTCATGACAGAGAATCATACATGGTAGGGTAATCTGAGATAGATAGTCAATACGATGAGGTCCAAAAAGGGACGATAGGTCTAACCTCATACTAAAAGATAGGCTCCATATAATGGATGGCCTAGAAGACATACTGTAGACACCCCACCTTCGGCTACACTGTTGGTAGAGATAGCTGAATGAATGGAGGACCATACCCCAAATCCCAAGTCCAAACTCAGCCAAACTCACCCTTGTAAGCCCCATTCCATAGCCCAATTCAAGCCTGAACCCAGTCAACCCAGTCCTAAACATTAGCCTGAAAAACCCCCCATAAGAAAAGCTAGTCAAAAAATCCTAAAAAAGTCAAACTCACTGAGTCAACCCACTAAGTCAACCCGCTGAGTGTTCGCTCGCCTCAAGTGTAAGGCTGCGATGTGGTAATAAAACTCGGTAAGACCGAGGTCGATCCACAGGGAAATAGAAACAAGCTTCCAAACTACTCCAGCAACTCAGTTTATGGAAGAAATTCAGATTCAATTGGGTATTTAACTAAAACAGCAACTTAATGAAAAATCAGAGATATAAAGTACTAAGGCTTTCAAGGATCCACTTGTAGCAACCCTATATCAATTCAGTCAATCCAAGTGGAGATCACAACTAGATTTGAAGTCCTATCTCTCATCTAGTTGGAAAATAAAGCATTCACACACATTCAATCCAAATCAAGTTGAACTTCCAAGTTCTAATCCATTCAATCAATGTAGAATTCAAATCCATAGCCTGCGGAGTAACAGCCATGCCTATGGACTATGGCCTGCTCAAGGATTACTATAATTCGAATCTAAACAAGCAACCTGTGATAATCTCAGAGAATTGCAAGGAATTCATGTCCTGGGTACATGAACTCTCATAAAACATCTCAAACTACCACTTTTGGAACTGAAACATAAGAAACATCCAAACTTGAATTGAAAAAATACTTGAATTAAACTGAATCCAACATAGAATTAGCTACAAGCTTCACCTCTCAACCTTAGCTGAGAGGTTCTAGCCGAGCATTGTCATGCTGCAACTAAAATCTCAAAATAAAAGCATAAAAACAGAAAAACCCGAATAGGAGAGTTGCAGACGCTCCACGATCACTTTCCCTCCTTAGAACCTCGTTCCTTAGCTTCTCTGATATCCTAGGAAGAATCCCTAGGTGTCCTTTTATAGCAATAAACCTCCCTTGCGTCGGATTCTGCGAAAGATTACGCATTGCACAGCAATTTTTGAAGTCCTAATTTAGAAAGAACTCTCCATACGCAGAGCCGACCGGTCGGACTGGCTTTTCAAACAGTCTAGGGAACGCTGCAGACCGGTCGGACAAACCTGCCCAACAGTCCAGCGTGTGTATCCGACCGGTCATGACCGGTCGGACCAAGTTGGCCACCTTCCAGTGTGCATGGCCGACCGGTCAAGACCGGTCGGTCATGCTTCCTTGTTGCCCCTTTGATGTGGCTGACCGGTCGGACGACCGGTCTGCCTTGTTTTTCTTCAACTTTTTCTTCTTTTCTTCATTCTCTTTTCTCCCTCTTTCTTCTTCTTTCTTTGGTCCATCTTAGGACTTCCTCCAATGTCTTCAAATAACCCTTATTAAGCTCCAATTGGATGGAGTCCGCTCTCATCCCTACAATCACAAAAACATGTGTTATGTGGGCCCTTAAATCATGAAAATCATGCAAACCATGTCATGTAATGGGCAATGCAATGTATAAATTGGAGGTTCAACACACCCCCCAACCAGCTTTTTTCTAGTCCCGAGCAAAACATGCGTGAAACAATTTCAAACCTCCAAACCCAACTCTCCTTCAGAAACCATGATTCTATCCATTCTAAGATGTACACGTATAAAATTTGGAAAAATTAGGTGATAGAAGCTGAAATCTTGGACTGAGTCAACCCGCTGAGTCAAATCACCGAGTCGACCCGCTGAGTCAAATCACCGAGTCGACCAGCTGAGTCAACTCACTAAGTCAACCCACCGAGCCAAATAGCAGCCCCGAGGGAGCGACCGTACCTCACTGGAAATTGAGGAACGGCCGTACGGGCGGCCCACAGCGGACCGCCCAAAAATATTTACTCGAAATGCCACTGCCCGCTGCTATAAATACCCCCCTCCCCTTCTCATTTCAACATCCCTTCGAAGCAATCCAGCCCGAGTGCGATCCGAGCCCTTCTCCACCCCTTAGCCCATTTTTCCACCAAGGAGAGCCTGAGTGAGGAGAGCCTAGCCCTGGTCCAGCCCAGCCTGACCACTGGTCCAAGTCTCCCAAGCCATCCAAGTCTTAATCCAGCCACTCGAAGCCAACCCTTGCGACACCTCTGTCCATCCAGCTACTCTTTTTCAGCATCATCTTATTTGCATCTAGCATAAGTGCAACATTTACTTTTCTTCCAACCCCCCTGCTTCACTATAAAGCACCTTGATTATTCAAGCACACTGCATACGTCTTATATTAAGCACCTGTCAGTTCGAGCGTATGCTCTGGGCTTGCCCGTTGTTGGAACCTGCCCATCTGAAACTCTTACTATTCAGACCTACATTCATGCTTCACTATAAAGCACCTTGACTATTCAAGCACACTGCATACGTCTTATATTAAGCACCTGTCAGTTCGAGCGTATGCTCTGGGCTTGCCCGTTGTTGGAACCTGCCCATCAGAAACTCTTACTGTTCAGACCCGCATTCATGCATTATGTCATCTATGAGAATGTACGAGGATTAAAACAGACTTTCAAGTATTAGTTCGATTCTATGAAGTAGAGACCGTACTTCGGTACGGGCAGTGTGTGGGGTGCTTAACCTCTTCCCACCCTGTAACCGTGATCCCTTACCTCGAATCTCTGGCCGCAGATCAAAAGGAGTCATTTTAGAGGAAGGAATCTTCGGATCCCCTTCTCTAACGTTTCTACAGGGTCTAGCCGATTGTAGATTCGAAGTAACTAGCTAGTGGCGACTCTGGTCTTATATAAACTCATTTAAACACATCCAGTTTAGCACGACAACCAAACAAAGCCCTTGAGAACAAGGCAAGCCAGTGGCACAAACGGCGATTCGCACTCACGCATCCTCCTCTCCTTCTTTTCCCGAAAGGGGAAGGGACGAGAACGTCGTGTGGGGAGCGTGGAAAACGGCGAGGGTCCACAGAATGGCAACTCTGCTGGGGATAAGCTAGTCCCACTAGTCGTGATCCGACTTGAAAAACAGAATCCTTCCCGTACTTGAAAGTCACTAATCCTCATACAATCTCATCTGCATAGCATTCTACCCAAAACAAAAAAATAGAAAATTCCAAAACCAGAAAAAAAAATAGAAAATCCCAAAACCCAAAAAGAGTAGAATATAGTCCTCACCATTGCGCCTCCTCGGGCTCAACGTGTTCGGAAACAACTTCCCTTCCGCAGCATAATCCGCACTCGGGCTCAGCAAGCCATGTCCGACCACGAAGAAGAAACTCATCTCTTCCCTGCTCTTGAGATGACCGAAGCGCAACCTCAAGCGCAATAGCCCATTGATAATACGCCAATCATACAAGAATTGGCACAAGGAATGAGAGCAATGCAAGAAATGCTCTTGCAATTCATGCAAGCACAAGCCACCGCAGCATCCAACAATCAGGTTGGCCCAGTTCAGCAATCTCCGCAGCCATGCCGGATCCCTCCGGCCTCCAGTTCAAATCAAGCACAACCCTCGGAGTCTGCCCAAGACTACCGACAGCAGCCGTCTCAGCCCTTCGCTATGGGGCATCCTCCTCAATACCTTCCTGCGACGACAGGGCCATCTCAGAGCGCTCCCATCGCAGGGACTTCCAGTCAGCTTCCAGTCAATCTTGCAAACAACAGTCTCAGTAGATCTCAGCATGTCCCCGCCAATGGGACACCTTTTTAATTCCAGCACATCCCCGCCGATGGGATTTTAATTCAATTTCCAGCAACAGGGACAGCACTGGCGAATGCCCACAATGGGGGTCAGTGTCAAGCCCACCTCAATCAGCGGACAATGGCGAATACCCAACAAGGGGGTCACTTCCCATCATCTCAGCCTCCTGCAAACAGGAGCACTTTTCAATTCCATCACATCCCCGCCGATGGGATTCCAGTTAATTTCCAGCAATCTTCAATTCAGCAAACTCCAGTTAATTTCCAGCAATCTTCAATTCAGTAAACTCCAGTTAATTTCCAGCAATCTTCAATTCAGCAAACTCCAGTTAATTTCCAGCAAGTTCCAGTTCAACCTTCAGTACAGTCTCCAATTCAATTACAATCCTCTCAAGCACAAGTTCATCAGAATCCAGTTCAGTCATCAAATCAACTTCAGCAACCCGCGGTTGCTTTTCAGCAAGCACATAGGGTCGAAGACATCGACCACTATGCCAAAGAAGAACGTGCCTTACTCCAAGAGGCACTAGTCGCTCGAACAGATCACTCAGGACTGGACGAGTTGTAGGAGCAGTTCCAGATCTTGCAAAATCAGCTTCAGCGACAACAAGGAATTGATCTACCTTCGACCAAGTTCAGAGACTTGTGTCCCTTCCCAGATGCTCAAGTACCTCAAAACTTTGAGGTTCCAAAATTCAAAAGATACGATGGCAGCGGTTGTCCCACAGCACATCTCAAGGCCTTCTGTGGAGAGCTGAGTGCAATCTCAGGAAATGAAGGGGCCCTCATTCGCTTATTCCAAAAATCTCTGAAGGGCGATGCCCTAGATTGGTACACTTCATTGGACTGCCACCGCATCAGGACATGGGAATAGCTTTCCCTGGCTTTCGTCGACAGATTCACGTACAACCTCAACATGGCACCCAGAAGAGCTGACCTCGCGGCTCTCAGGCAAAGGAGTGATGAAACACTATCAGCTTATGTGGGACGTTGGCGAGCTATGGCAGCCAGAATGCGGACACCTATCGACGACGAAGAACAAATCTCCATGATTGTTCATTCAACATATCCGGGCATATCTGGATATCTCATCTCGCATCCATATGCGAACTTCTCACAGCTAATCCGTGCTGGAGAACAAGTCGAAGCAGGAATCCGTGCCGGGACAATCTCCCCATGGCCTCATCAAGCCACTCCAGTCAAAAGGAACAAAGTGGAGGGAAGACCCATCGGATATGGGAATGGAAACCGAAGCGGTTCTCCTCCCCGCCCGACAGAAGTAAACAACATCAGCACCACTGCTCAGGGTAATCAATATGCTCCCCCGCAGGGAATTCAACAACATCAGCAGAATCAAGTTCAGCACCAACCTCAGAGGTATCAACCACGACCAAATCCGCAACCACAGCCACAACCACCTCGACAACAGCAGCAGTTCAGAGGAAATGGTCAGTACCCATACCAGAACAGGCAGAATTACAAGGAGCTCAGGAAATTCACCCAACTTACTCAGCCACTTAGTCAAGTCATGACTATGCTGGTACAAAAGCAGTTACTCACTCTGATGGCACCTAGGCCTCCTCCTCATCCTCTGCCTCCAAACTACCGAGAAAATGAGTACTGTGCCTACCATCAAGGACGTGGCCATGCTACTGATCGATGTTTTACTTTGAAGAATGCCATACAAGATCTGATTGATGACCGCAAGATCGTCATCTCGGTCCCTGAGACTCCTGCAGCAGCTTCCACCAATATTCTTCAGAATCCTCTGCCTCAACATCCGACGGATCCCAGTTCATCTCGAGGCCCCACCGTCAACAGCATAGAAGAAGAAGAACGCCTCGATAGCTTCTTCTCCCCCATCCATTCCATTCATGCCTACACTTATGGGCCGACAAGTCCTCCTCCGATCACGCAAGGGGCAAGTCCCTTTCCTCCTCCAGTCCTCGAGACAGTAGTACTTGAAGGAGCACTTCCATATGATGTACCAGTTGTTCAAGGGGCACCTTACAACCATTCATGCTGGGAACCAGTCGTCCTGGAAGGAGCACAATCATACATTGAGCCCACATACGAACCTGTCATCTTGCAAGGGGCAACTCCAGAACAATCCAATCTGCAATGGAGGGATTACACTCATCAGCAGCAAGAACTCATTGTTTTGGAAGGAGCTCCTCCAGTCGAGCCAGTCATATTGCAAGGGGCAAATCCCGAAGGCATGTCAATCACACTACGGCAGCTGGGACGAACAGAGAAACCTCCTGCCATATCAAGAGGACCAGTATTCATTCCATGGGAGCCTCCTACTCCAGGAATAATCAAGCCAGGACCACGACCTTATGTGATCTATGAAGACAAGCCTCGATATTACCCCTTCAGCACAGGCAACAATGTAGTTCTCAAGGCAAAAGCTCCATACGAGGAAGACCTGGTACCCACACCAGCACCGTTGCAAGAACCGGTGATCCTAGAAGGCAAAGGTGAGGAAAGTTATAAAGAGGTCCCATGGCACTATCCAGAATGCGCGGAAGTGGGAAACATGAATCCTAATGGGCGTTGCATCCGAAGAGATAATCAAAACAGAGGAGATCCCAAAAGCACTCTTTCAGGCCTCGGCAACAAAAATGAAGCCGCATACGATGTAGCGACTCAACTCAAGTCAATCCCTGCTCAAATCTCAGTATGGGAGCTACTCTGCACATCTCGCATACACCGAGAAATGTTTGCCAAAATCTTGAACGATGCTCACGTCTCCTCCGATACGGCACCAGAGATGATAGCATTGATGATTGGACAACTCCTGGCTCCGCGCGCCATCACCTTCACAGATAATGAGTTGCCACCAGAAGGACGAGATCATGGGCGATCCCTCAACATAGCCTTACGATATAAAGACCTCTGCGTCCCACTGGTCCTTATCGATAATGGTTCAAGCTTAAACGTCTGCCCACTCAAGACCGTGGAACGTTTGGGAATCAGTCCTTCTTCATTTCGACCCAGCACCATATGCGTAAGAGCATTTGACAACACCCGCCGATCAGTGGAAGGGGAGGTCGACCTAGAGGTACAGATAGGTCCAGAAATCTCTACCATCACATTCCAAATTCTAGATATATCAGCCTCTTTCAACATGTTACTCGGACGACCTTGGCTGCACAAGGTGGGGGCTGTGCCATCAACCCTGCATCAACGGGTGAAATACATCTGTGGAAATCAAGTGATCTCTATCCATGCAGAGAAGGAGCTCATCATTCCTTCCAATGCTGCTGCCACTGAACCAGACATCCCGGTCATCGATATTCAGCACTCTGAAGAAGACATCCCGTTTCACAGTTTCGAATTCGAGACCGTGAACTCTATCGCCAATCCAGAACCGATAAGGGTCCGTGTCTTTTCACAGGCAGAACGTCTGAGTCTCAAATACCGAATGAAGAATCATTTCAAGTCTAGAAAGGTACCGCTGATATATAACCAACGCAAATGGGGACTCGGATACAAGGCAATCTTCATGGATAAAAGAAAGAAGAAATTTCGGTGCTCACCCATCCAATTCGTCAAGCCAGGAGAACCTTGCAAAGATCCAGGAGGGAATCAACCGACTGCACTACACAGAGGCCTCCCGATGAGCTTAACTTGGGCCACATGGCCCCCCATTCGATGGGATCAAATTCTCGAACCATCCAAGCCTCCAGAAGAAGATGAAGACAAAGAAGGAAGTCAAATACAGCAGCTTCAGGACCAGGTTACTCTGATACCTGCTCCCAACCAGGGGCACAACCTGCCCACTTCAGCATCAATCAACCAGGGGCACAACCTGCCCACTTCAATCATCCAGGGGCACCTCTTGCCCATCTCAACATCAATCAGCAAGGGGCATGACTTGCCCATCTCTGCAAAGTCAACATCATCAATCATCAGCCAAGGGCAGAAGCAACCCATCCATTGGACCAAGAAAGGGAAGTGGCTAGCCCTAGATTGGTCTGATATCCAGATTCCAAACTTGTGTCTAGCTGTGGAACCAGACGAACTGCAATGCGAGGTAAGTGATCCGGGAGGGACTGAGTACGACTCAGATCTTGAACCCGACCAGCGAGAAATCATGGTCATTGGGCCAGACCATGATTCTTCGCCCGAATCATCAAACCCCACCTCTTCAGGGGAAGAAGTGTGGGGTCCTGAATGGTCGTCCGTTCCCCTAACTTTTGAATCAGCCAAAGAGCCATCTGAGGGCTCTGGCTTCCAAAAAAAATGCCTGTTTAAGCAGCAACCAGAACTTTAGAACAAGTTGGGCTCAATCATGGTCTGCAATGCCCACTTGTTCAAAGTCCCGTGAATTTCGAAAATCCAAAAAAATCAAAAATTTTCAAAAGCCAAAAACATCTAGCATTTTCATTTCAGAAAAATCTCAAAAACCAAAAAACATTTCTTTTCCTGCATTCAATAGTGTGCCAAGTTCGTCTAAAGAGTCACATGAGTTTGAAGTCGAATCATATGATTTCGACATCGAATTAGACTTCGAGCTCATGGGTCTGGACGAAGCTCGGGATGAGGAAGATGATGATCCTGCTCCCGAACTTGAGGATCTCCTCAAAAGGTTCGAATCCAAAGCCAATGTTGTAGCCGATGATTTCGAGATAGTAAACTTGGGGACACCTGAGATCCCTAGGGAAGTGCGCATTGGAAAATCGTTGCCACCTGAGATGAAACAGAAAATGATAGAGTTCTTAGCTCCACGATTGTCCAACTTTGCGTTCTCATATGAAGACATGCCGGAGCTCAATGAAGAGCTCGTTGTACACCATCTGCCAACCAAGGCAGATATGAAGCCAGTGAAACAGAAACTTCGAAGAATGAAGCCAGAATGGGCCCTGAAAGTCCAAGATGAAGTCATCAAACAATACAATGCGGGATTCTTGGTAGTCTCCAACTACCCTGAATGGCTCGCCAACATCGTACCAGTACCAAAGAAGGATGGCAAGGTTCGAATGTGCATCGACTTCCGAGATCTCAACAAAGCCAGTCCTAAAGACGACTTCCCTTTGCCACACATCGACACTCTGGTCAACAATACTGCTGGATACAAGATCTTCTCATTTATGGACGGGTTCTCAGGTTACAATCAGATCAAGATGGCAATAGAAGATCATGAGAAGACATCGTTTATCACTCCCTGGGGAACCTTCTGTTACAGGGTAATGCCGTTCGGTCTGAAGAATGCAGGAGCAACATATCAGCGAGCAATGACAGCACTATTCCACGACATGATGAACAAAGAGCTTGAAGTATATGTGAACGATATGATCGTCAAATCTCGCACAATTGAAGGACACTTTGAAGATCTGAAGAAGTTATTCAACAGATTAGAAAAGTACAAGCTCCGTCTCAACCCTCAGAAATGTGTCTTCGGTGCAATGGGAGGCAAACTCCTCGGCTTTATGGTGAGCGAGGATGGCATCAGGGTCGACGAGACCAAAACCAGAGCAATCATCGAGATGCCCCCTCCTAGAACAGAGAAAGAAATTCGTGGCTTCCTCGGCAGAATTCAATACATCAGTCTCTTCATCGCACAGCTCACACATATTTGTGAGCCCATTTTCAAGCTCCTTCGGAAGAACGTTCCAAAAGAATGGAATGATGATTGCCAAGTCGCCTTCGACCGCATCAAGAGATATCTCATGAATCCTCCAGTCCTAGTGCCACCCACTCCTGGACGTCCACTATTGTTATACATCTCGGTAGCAGCAGAAGCCATCAGCTGTGTCCTCGGCCAGCACGACGAGACCGGGAAGAAGGAACAAGCAATATATTATTTGAGCCGAAAGTTCACCGACTACGAGACCAGGTATTCCCCGATCGGGAAGACCTGCCTCGCCCTAGTCTGGGCAACTCAGCGACTCCGTCAATACATGATTGCATTCCCTATTCTCCTCCTAGCTCACATGGATCCGCTCAAGTACCTGTTCGAGAAACCGGCACTCACTGGAAGGATAGCCAAATGGCAGCTACTCCTGTCTGAGTTCGACATCACCTATGTCACTCAGAAGGCAATCAAGGGACAGGCCCTCGCCGATCATCTTGCCGCCCACTCCCTCCTGGATTATCAACCGCTCAAGACATTCTTCCCTGATGAAGATCTCTTGCTCATTGAAGAGGAAGAAAAGAAGAAAAAAGATGAGTGGACGTTATTCTTCGACGGCGCAGCAAATTCTAAAGGAAGTGGTATTGGAGCAATCCTCTACTCTCCAGATGATGTCCCTATTCCTATCTCAAGGCGCATAGAATTCGAGTGCACCAACAACATGACAGAGTACGAAGCATGCATCGCTGGCTTAAGGGAAGCCATAATCTTGGGCATCAAGAAGCTACGAGTATTTGGAGACTCACAGCTTATCATTAATCAGACCAATGGCGAATGGAAAACCAAGGACGAGAAGCTGATACCGTATCATGTGTATCTTGACAATCTGATCGAAGAATTCAAAGAAATCACCCTCTCATACATGCCCAGAGCCAAGAACCAGTTTGCAGATGCTCTCGCCACACTCGCATCAATGCTCGAGATCCCAAAAGGAGCTTCAGAATGGGAGCTCACAGTCGAAATTCAAGAAGAACCTGCTTTTTGCCTGCAAATAGAAGAAGCCGAAGCTGTCCCTGACAAACCCTGGTATGCCGACATCAAGCAATATCTCGAAACCCAGGAGTATCCAGAGTCAGCAACAGCAACAGATCGCCGTACCATCCAGCGTTTGGCCGGCCAATTCACCATCAGTGGCGAAGTTCTTTACAAGCGATCTTATAATCACATCCTCCTTCGATGCGTCGATGAAACAGAAGCTGCAAAGATCATGGGAGAAATACACGAAGGAATCTGTGGCCCACACATGAATGGGCACATGATGGCAAAGAAGATTCTACGACTCGGCTACTATTGGCTCACCATGGAGACAGACTGCTGCCAGCACGTCAGAGAATGCTTCAAGTGTCAGGAGCATGCGAATCAAATCCATGCCCCCTCATCAGAGTTATACAACCTGACCACCCCCTGGCCCTTCTCCATGTGGGGACTCGACATCATCGGCAAGATCAGTCCCAAAGCATCAAATGGTCATGAGTACATACTTGTGGCAGTCGACTACTTCACCAAGTGGGTAGAGGCAGCCTCCTACACCACGATTGCAGTATCTCAGGTGATCAAATTCATGAAGAACAACATCATATGCCGGTATGGAATCCCTAATGCTATCATCACAGATAATGGGACCCCGTTTGTCAACAAGAAGGTGGATGACTTCCTCAGCAAGTTCAAGATCCAACGTCATCAATTAAGCCCCTACCATCCCCAGATGAATGGTGGGGTAAAAGCCGCAAACAAGACAATCGTCAGGATACTCGAGAAGATGGTCGTGACCTATCGAGATTGGTCAGATATGCTCCCATATGCACTATGGGCCTATCGAACGTCTGTACGGTCTGCTACGGGCGTTACTCCTTTCGAACTTACTTATGGAATGGAAGTAGTCCTACGGTCGAGGTGGAAATACCATCGCTACGGGTGTTACTAGAAAGCGGAGTTGAAGAAGGAGAATGGCAACGGGCCAGATTCGATCAGTTGCAGCTAGCAGATGAAAAGCGCATGCGTGCACTAAGTCATTCACAGTGCTATCAGAAAAGGATCGCTCGGGCTTACAACAAGAGAGTCCGAAAAAGAAGTTTCAAGGTAGGCGACATGGTCATGAAGAAGATTCTACCGTCGCACCTTCCGGATCCCAGAGGAAAGTTCAAACCCTCGTGGGACGGGCCACTGATCATCAGAGAAGTACTTCCCGGAGGCGCCCTCACACTCACCAGCATGAGAGGGGTGGATCTTCCTGAGCCAACCAACGCCGACAACGTGAAGATCTTCCACGGGTAAGTTATTCTAACCTTACCAAGAGTTACTTTAATAGAGCTGAAGTCAAGAGGACGAAGCTAAGACCTCTGAGAAATCATTTCCGTCCACCAACAAGTGTTTCAAATAAGGGGATTCAAAAAGAGAAAAATACAAAAAAAGGGGGGGATTCAAAAGGAAAAGACCAAAAAAAAGAGAGAAAAAGAATACAAAAGAAAAAAAAAGAAGAAGAAGAAAAGAGAAAGAAAAAGGGAAGCCAAAGCAAGGCACCCAAGGAAAAAATCAGTCCAAGAAGAAACACAGTCATCCATCCATTCATCTCAGAAGGGTCTTTAGCTAAGACCAACAGCTCTATCATCATAACTTAGGATAAGGGCTGAAAGACTGCCATTAGCCGGCAACGACGGATTTCCGACCTCTAACCGCCGCAGTTATCCAAAGATCCAGAAAAAAAAGGAAAAGAGAAAAAGAGAATGTGTGCCTAAACAAAGAGGGCGGAGTGAAAACCCAAAAGGGCGCTCAGAGTAAAAACAGTGGGCATACAGCGGACTTGGTGAAAACCCGAAAGGACGCCGAGGGTAAAAACAGCATAGCTGCCAAGGGGCAGGCAAGATCAAATACCCGGGACGTGGTGAAAACCCGAAAGGGCGCCACGGGCAAAAACGACGGAAAAAAGCCGGCTGTGGTGAAAACTCGAAAGAGCACTGCAGGCAAAAATGGCTCAAATGAAAAAAGGAAAAAATAAAAGTGCAGGTACCAAGAAATCAGACGGTCCAGATCGGTTCAAGCAGTTACAGTTCAAGAACAAGAAGAAGTGTAGTCAGGAGCGAAAAACTCTACAAACTCTAACAATATCAAGAAGCAACAGTTTCCATTGCCTACACCTCTAGGGAACCAAAGGATCAAGCAAGTTAATCTAGAGACATCGATCAAAAGCATTGACCGAGCCCCAGTTCTGATTCCTATATCCCGACACAAAATCCAGACACACTCACAAGACAACTCATGGCACAGTAGATTTTCAAACAGTTTTCTCTTTTCAATTAAATGCATCATATTTCTTTTACACATATCATGTCAGCTTTTTCAAAAAATACAAAAAATATATGCATCATCATCAATCATATATGCAAAAAGGAATGTGCAGATGGCCAACACAATCAATCTCTACCCTCCTCCTCGGCCACATCAGGTAAGTCCTCTGACTCATAAAAAGATAGTCTCGCTCTCAACCTGCTCACCTCCATACGCAGGTAATGCGCCTCATCGCGCTCAAGGGTACGGATCGCTGTCTCCTCGTCAGACAACCTCTGATCGGCAGCCAATCTCCTCGACATCATCTCACAATGATACCGAAGTGCAGAGATCTCAGACAGCAGATGGCCATGAGTGGCCAAAAGGAAGCAAGGATCAATGAATGGGCGCTCCTCAAAAGGTTCATATGAACCAGATGAAGAGCCAGCATCTCCAAGGATATCCTGCTCATCCTCATCAACAGTCTGGTGCCAGTAAGGGATACGTCGATACAAAGACTGCTCAGCAACCCAGTACTGATATGGGGCGGTCGCCATCGAAAAAGTCTGCGGCTCAAAACCCAGCAAATCAGCAGTCAAGTAACTTGCCCAAGAACAATCGATCCGGGTCCTAAAGTCAGAGGATCTAGATGGAAGTGCTCGACGCCCGATACCCGTGAAAGCGAAAAGAGGAACATCCTGCTCATACCCAAACTGCCGCAGGAACCGAATGGGATGGTAAGAAAAGTAAGATCGAAAGCCTACCAACATCAGAGGAAGGCGGTGTGCATCGCAAAGCACTGGAGGAAGTGAAAGCCAAGATGACTCCCAACGAACGTTCCAGTCATGAAGTTCAGTAAACATCCTGCGATACAAGGGCTCGCTTATCCTAGCTGTATGAGGAAGAAACTCCATAATGTGCCGCATAAGGTCTGGGCGACGGGTGTCAGGAAATGATACAGGAACAGCCAAAGAAAGACGCCCCCATAGCCAGACGTGATCACAAAAAGGAAAAGAAGTTCAGCTAGAGCAAAGCAATTCCTAACACAGCAAGAAGAAAAAGGTGTAGAAAAGATACCTGAAGAAAGGCACAACAGCCGCGAAAGACACGAGTACGGCCCAGGGCGCAGTCAGTCAGCCCATTAAACAGCTCGGCCAAGATGAGAGAAATGATCCCCTGCCGTCGGATAGCTCGGCTCATCACCTCAAAAAGCAGAGGAGTCTGGGACCTACGCCATCCCGAGAACAGCACCTCAGCTATCAAACAGAACATCAGTGCATTTCGAGCAAAGGTAGAATCGGCCACACTCCGAGGACCCGAAAAAAGATCATACAGCAAGTCCAAAGAGAACACTACAGCATCCTGGCCGGCAGCTGCAGGCCGAACAAGATAAAGGATCCCGAACCAGTTCTGCGGTGTGGCAGTCTTCGGCGATGTCCTCGGCGAGAAATACTGAGTATAATCCCAAGGTAGGCCGGTCAAGCGTGCAAGCTCCTCCAAAGAGGGTCCCATCTCCATATCGTTGAACGCGAACAAGTTCAACGAAGGGACCCAGTCAATCAAGGCAGCTCCAAGCATCCTCCAATCAATATCAACTCTAGCCATATGGATCAGACTGTTGAAGCCATAGGACTCCAAATCTCGAATCTCATAAGCTGACAAGCTGTCAAGCCAAGCAAGCAGTCGTGGCAAGCAAGAAGGACGAGGAAGCAGCTGACAAGTCCTCACCGATACCCCCTCCAAAACAAAAGGCCCAGAAATCAATGACGGCTCATCGAGGATCGGAAGGTCAACGGGCGAAGGAGAAGGAAAAGATGGAACCTCTGCAGACTCGACAGCCCCTGACCTGCCCTCAGTAACGGCTATGTCTGATATAGTCGCATCACTATCTGAAACTGTCATAACCTCAGCCGCATGAGAAGACTCGCCCACCTCGTGAACGGAATGCGCAAAAGACCGACGATCAGGAGAAGGACGATACTCCCCATCAAAAAGGCTACCAGCGAAGATCACACCACACATCGTGGCATCTTGGCCAATCTGACCGTCGAAAAATGCATCTGAACCATCAAGAAGGGTCCCGGCAACCTCGATCGAAGAATCAACGGTCAGATCTGGACCTGCGGCCCTCTCCAACAGGAAATCATGAACCCAATCATCATCCTGGCCGATCAAAGGGATCATCGAGGCATCCACACCGTCCATCATCAGAGGGACATCATCAATGATCACATCAAGCCCATCCAAACAAGTATGTCGCACATCTCAACCCTCATCAAGAGCATCCAAACCGTCAAAGGTATCATCTGAACCATCCATCCCATCCAAGCATGAGATCAGCCCATCTATGTCCATCATGGTCCCATCTCCTCCATCAATCACATCATCCATATGGCCCACATTCAAGGGATGCATAGCCTCACCTATGTCCCATCCTCCCATCTCATCCATGCCATCCATTCCTCCCACAATCAAAGTCCCATTCAAATCTGGAATTTCAGCATGGCTGCCATTAATGGGGCCATTCAAAGCTCCACCAACCACCAAGCTTAAGTCTTCATCAATACCCCCTCTTAATGCCCCATCTACCCCATACATTAAAGGCATCTCCCCTTTATCAAAGCTCATTTGAAACTCTGAAGTGTGGGACCCATCATGAACAGTCCCTACAGCCCTTAAATCTCCACCATCCATTATTTGAGAGAGGACGAAGTGAGAAGAAGACAAAAAGAGAAGAAAGGATGAGACAAAGAGAGGAAACATGGCTGGAATCGAAAGGCCTGTTACAGAGAATGTGGGGACAGAAGCAACAGACAACAGGGAATGTCCGAACCCGAGCCAGCCCAGGCCGCTCAAGAGGCGAGCCTTGGGCGGCCTGCTCTGGGCCGCCCGTACGGACGCGCTCCCTCTCTCTCCGCGGGATTGGCTCTAGGTTCTTGGTAGGTGAGGCTGACAGTCCACGTCAGCAGATGGCACCCCGTGGGCCACCCAAGGCTCCGGTCCACTCCAGATTTCGACTGAGGCTGATCGAGATCATATAGAAGGTACCCCATCGGTCCAATCACGAAGCACAACGGCTAGAATTGATCTGATCAAGTCAAAGAGAGGGAAAGATGATCAAGAGGGGGCCACAAGTAACCCAAGTCATTCAAAGACCAAATTATTATGATCCAAACCATAGAGGAGCTCGCATGGGTCATCAAATAGCAAGACCGAGGGTTTGATCATCAAAGGAAGGGTCAGAATCCAAGATCTGATCACCAAGTGGACCCACAAGGCCTAATCAAGCAATCTGAGCCGTTTAAGTCATCATCCGCACCATGAAAAGCCTTCTTAACCTCACAAAACATCAAGAAAAGGTGCTCCAAAGCAAAACTGAAGTCTGGAAAGGGCCCACGGTCCAAATCAAGCAATTCGGACCACTCAAATCACAGTCAGCCTCGTCAGAAGCCAAATAAAGCAAGGTAAGTATGCCCAACCCCCAAAACATGGTCCGAAGACCTTAAACTACGTCGGGATCAAGATCCCGAGGGACTTTTTAAATAAAAAACCGGCATCAGTCTGGATCGAATCAAGATCCGCTGACACCAGACATTTTCCAAAAAAAACAAAAAATATGTCTTCCCTGTTTTGTACAGTTTTATGGTCCGAAGACCTTAAACTACGTCGGGAACAAAATCCCGAGAGGTTTTCAATAAAAACCAGTGTTAATCTTGACCGTTCAAAATTAAGATTTAACAGCCTGGAACATTTTTCAAAAAATCATAAAAAAGAATGTATGTTCGGTTTGTACAATTTTGGGTCCGAAGACCTTAAACTACGTCGGGATCGACATCCAGAGAGATTTTCAATAAAAACCGGCATCGGTCTTGATTGCTCGAATCAAGATCCGACGACACCGGACACTTTTCAAAAATCACAAATATATATATATATATATATATATATATATATATATATATATATATGCATTTCCAGCACTCTCTTGTATAGTTTTGGGTCCGAAGACCTTAAACTACGTCGGGATCGACATCCCGAGAGATTTTCAATAAAAAGCGGCATCGGTCTTGTTTGCTCACATCAAGATCAGATGACTCCGGACATTTTTCAAAAAAAATAAAAAAATGTGTTTACCCTGTTTTGTACAGTTTTGTGGTCCGAAGACCTTAAACTACACTGGGATTAATTTCTCGGGGGACCATTTCCTGCTTTCAACCAAAAACAGGCATCGGCCCCAACCGCTGTGGTCAAGGTTCGATAATCCGGATCATTTTCAAAAATACCAAAGAGATTTCAAGCTTTCCATAAAAACCAGCATCAACCTCGATTACCCGAGTTGAAATCTGGAACTTTTTCAAAAATACAAAAAAAATAAAAATAAAAAATAAAAAATAAAAATTTCACCATTAATTTCAACTGCACAAATTTATCTCCAGCGGTCCGAAGACCTAAAACTACACTGGGATTAACTTCTCGGGGGCTTTCTTGTTAGTGCACTTTTCTGTGGTATACTAGTGCACCTTGTTTGTCAATTACTTAGGTCAGTAGGTCTAGTGTCGGTTGAGCGTAATGAAGACGAAGACCGAAGACTCAAGTGGCCCGGCTGCATCAAGAAAGAAGAAACAGGTAAATGTGATGCCTTGGTGTGCCTTGCCTTGACCAAAACCTAACCCATAACTTCTTAGATGACTTGGACCAACTAGATATACCCTTAGTCATCATCATTAGTCTTAGAACTCCATGAAAAACATGATAAGATAGACTAATTTAAGAGGTGGAAGCTGCTGCAATAAAAAAGGCTCAAACAGCAGTTTCCAGTAGGTGTTCCGATAGGACTCCGATCAATCGGACACTGGCTCCGATAGGACTCCGATCAATCGGACAGAAGCTCCGATCAATCGGACAGAATCTCCGATCAATCGGAAATTTTTCCAGCAACCTTGAAAATCCACTGGACATATTTCCGATCAATCGGACAGTCTTCCGATCCATCGGAAGGGGTCCGTCCGATCAATCGGACAGTGTTCCGATCAATCGGAATATCTTCCAGAGACTTCACTGGATAGATTTCCGATCAATCGGACTTGTCTCCGATCAATCGGACAGGTCTCCGATCAATCGGAACTTCTTCCGATCAATCGGAGATGCGCGAATCTGCCCGTTTTTTGACCGTTGGAAGAAAATCTATTTAAAAGGGGGATTCATTTTTTGAGCTAAGAGAGGGGATTTTGAGGAGATAGAAGCCACCATTGCTAGAGATCATTAGAGGCTCTATCCCAAACCTATAGCAAGCCATTCTCCTTGTGTTTTCATCACAAGCTTGGGCCATTCAATGGCATCTTGAGAATAGGACTTGTTCCCTCTTGATTCCTAGGGTTTAGACACCTTGATGATAGTTAAATCCTTTGTCTAAACACTACCTAGGAGTCCATTTAGGTGCATTCCTCTAGGAAACCCATTTCCTACCATTTGTAGAGGTTTCACCATTCCCTAGCACCTTGGGCATCTCCAATGGAGCATCACATGCAAGGTAGCTGATCTTGGAGCTGAAGCCTTGGCAAAGCAACGGCGTCAAAGATCGGGGGAGCACAAGGGGAGCTGATTCAAGCACGGGAGAGCGAGAAGAAGCAACCCGAAGCGGCGCAACAAGGGGCTCAATCCGACAAGTAAGGTTGTCTTGTTAAGAGTCCATCCACTCAATTCCCTGTGGGAGTTGAGTGTAGAGTTTGTTTGACAAACTCGCCCCGGGGTCGTCAGTCGATCCTTGGCCTATTAGTTGGGCCTAAAATCTAGGGACGTCAGCCGTTCCTTGGCATGTTAGTCGGGCCTAAAACAAAGTCTCCAAGGGGGAGCCACCAACACGGGTGCAAACGTGTAGGTTGGGAGGAACCTGTAAACTCCCCGGTTGGGTGGATCCGAGTTAAAACACCTTGGTTGGGAGGAACCAGATTTAAACTCCCCAGTGAATGCCGGTGTGCTCAAAGGGGTTGAGTACTTGAACCGGGAGTGGAGTAGACAAGTAGTCGAACCACTATACATCCTTGTGTTTGTGATTGATCTTGAGCACATTTCTCTTTAATGCATTGAGTTTAATTTGTTAATTATGAATGCTTAGTTAGGAATGTATGCTAGGCACTTGATAGGCACATCCACACTCACAAGATGTACTTTCACTCCTCATGTTGACTTGAGCATTTCTTGATCCATCCTCTCTAGTCCACATGAGTTGATTAGACTAGGTTGTTAATTGCTTTATCTTTTGCTAGTCTTTTAATTGGACCCACTTAGGCTTGGAAGCCAAAGTGTTAATCGCTTACATATTTTAATTTGCTGATTTGTTAAAGTAGGCGAAAAGATTTTTTAAAAAGGTCCTATTCACCCCCCTCCTATAGATTCAGCCATAATTCTAGTTGCTCCTCAAGCTTCCGCACGCGTATGCGTAGGGTGTCGTGTTAGGCTACCCGACGCAATTTCATTTCTTTCCTAACCTGTTCTAGACATGGCTGGCACTTGATCGTACGGGTGTCTGGAATCTTTTAAACAGGTAAGGGCTGAGGCGGGCAGAACTCCGCAATCCTGTTCATTTTGAACGCACCGTGATAGACAACCTTGATTTGGAAGTCGCTGTTGAATCAGACGGATGTTCCCTGTTCCTAAAACTCATGAAGGGGATTAAGACTGTTGGGAGGTGGAGCGCACCCTCACGGAATTGTGAGCAACGTATGGCCCCAAACTGGATTGACTACGGGAAATGTGAGGATGTGGCTCATTCTGTGGCCGAAGGAGTCCGTCAGACGATACGTGGTTTATGTGCATTGCACATAAGGAACGGGCAACTTTGTGGGTGTGTTGACTCAAAACACTCAAAATCCCCTTATCCGAAGATGTAAAACTACGGCACTTAACTGAGTGAGGCTCGTCTTGCTCGCTGACGTAAAATGGATCGGGTGCCTTACCAGCAGTAGAAGCTGGAAGTGGATGAAAATTCCATACTTTTTCCTGCATTTCAGAAAAATCACAAAATACAAAAACATTGCAAAATCACCTCTTCAAAAATCACAAAAATATTTCCCTTGCTTTCAAATCAAATATTTGCAAAAATCACAAAAATATTTCCCTCACTTTCAAATCAAATATTTGCAAAAATCACAAAATATTTCCCTTACTTTCGAACAAAATGTTATAAAAAATCACAAAAATATTTCTCTCGCTTTCAAAGAAAATACTTCAAAAAAACACAAAAATATTTCCTTTGCTTTCAAGCTAAATATCCTCAAAATCTCAAAAAAATATTTCCTTTGTTTTCAATAACCGATCTCTATCCTGACCACTCAGGTAAAGATTCGGACCACATATTTGCAAAAATCACAAAAATTGTCACTATCCCCCAGCACTACACTTCAGGAGTCTTGAACTCCACTCTCTTCACAATTTGGGATGACGGATCCGATCGCCTGCAAATTGGAATCTTGACCAAAACTGGCGACCAAGCACCGTCTCAATCGCATTTATGCCCAGAAGAACATTTTGATGTCTGATTTAATCATCGTACATTCTCAATAAGCAAAGAAACAGAATCTTGGGACGATGGACCTGATCGACCACGGGTCAGGATCTTGACCAACCCGCTGACCAAACATCCGCATTAAAAAGAAAATCCCCAGGGAAGCACGACCCTGGAAGCAATAAGCTCAAAATTCTCTGCATCTCCAGCAAAAGCAAAATCATCAAACTGAAAGAGAACGAGCCAAGCCATGCATTCATCATGCATCTCCATACATCAGCATCCATCGCATCAATCATCATGTTTACCTGCTTTCAAAATAAAGTCGGTTAGCCAAAGACCCCACAGGCATCCCTAGTGGAGGCACGTGCAGACCAGGTTTCCATTTCAAAAAGACAAAAAAAATTCCTATTTGCAAATAAAAACCCCACGGAGTATCACTCCCCAGAGTGGGTATCTTTTCAAAAATAAAAAAAAATGTTTTCCCAGTAGAGCGTTCTGTCTCCAGCACACCAGGAGATCTTCCATATCTCTGGGTAGGAGCCGACGCAAAAATCAAATAAGATCCGATGTCTCGCGGTTTCCCCGGAGACCATCGGATCCAATGCACTCAAAGTAAGGTCGAACTGAACTCCAGTGTCAATGCGATCGTACCACATGCCAAGATACAAAAAGATGAAAGCCAAAAGACTCGGTCACAGAAACCATTTGAACAGGTGGAAACGATGAATTGTAACCTAAGTATCAAAATCAACAAATTGGGTGGAAAGAGTTCACCAGCACATACCTAGGCGTGGATGCCTGAAGTACCTAGACTGAGTCCAAGTCGGCATAGTAGAATCCCGTAAGACTATCTAACGCAGGGCGTCTAACCACTTTGACAGTCAAGCGAAACAAGTACTCCTGGAGTGATATGGGAAAACATCAAACATCACACAATCAGTCTCAGGGTCAGTATCCTCGTAAGACTAGCGACGCAGAGGCTCTGCTGTACCTTTCCGATGTTAGTACCGATCGGGAATGGAAGGGTTGCGATTGGGTACCCAGGTTGCAGCGCATGCAGGGACAATCGCAACGTTTTCTCCAAACTCCCGCGGTATGTCGAGTTATCAATCTCCAGACAATCATCTGACTCAGATACAAAGGATAACAAAGATTCTAGACCACAATCAAGGAAAGAATGAATTACAAACTAAGCATCGAAACCAGCAGATCGGGTGGAAAGAGTCCACCCGCACATACCTAGGCGTGGATGCCTGAAGTACCTTGACTGAGTCCAAGTCGGCGTAGTAGAATCCCGTAAGACTATCTGACGCAGGGCGTCTAACCACTTTGACAGTCAAGCGAAACAAGTACTCCTGGAGTGATCTGGGAAAACATCAAACATCACACAATCAGTCTCAAGGTCAGTAACCTCGTCAGACTAGCGACGCAGAGGCTCTGCTGTACCTTTCCGATGTTAGTACCGATCGGGAATGGAAGGGTTGCGATTGGGTACCCAGGTTGCAGCGCATGCAGGGACAATCGCAACGTTTTCTCCAAACTCCCGCGGTATGTGCGAGTATCAAGTTCCAGACGATCAACTGGCACAGATGCAAAGGCAAGCAATGATTTCAAACCATGATCTATGAAGGACCGGGTCAGAAGTGGGGTGTCCACTCGCTTTGGCATTCGGTTGTATGCAACCTCTGCCAAAGAGGGGCATCTGTAGACACCCCACCTTCGGCTACACTGTTGGTAGAGATAGCTAGATGAATGAAGGACCATACCCCCAAATCCCAAGTCCAAACTCAGCCAAACTCACCCTTGTAAGCCCCATTCCATAGCCCAATTCAAGCCTGAACCCAGTCAACCCAGTCCTAAACATTAGCCTGAAAAACCCCCCATAAGAAAAGCCAGTCAAAAAATCCTAAAAAAGTCAAACTCACTGAGTCAACCCGGTGAGTTAACCCGCTGAGTCAACTCGTCGAGTCAACCCGTCGAGTCAACCCGCTTAGTCAAATCACCGAGTCAACCCGCTGAGTCAACTCACTGAGTCAACCCACCGAGCCAAACAGCAGCCCCGAGGGAGCCACCGTACCTCGCTGGAAATTGAGGAAGGGCCGTACGGGCGGCCCACAGCGGGCCGCTCAAAAATATTTACACGAAATGCCACTGCCCGCTGCTATAAATACCCCCCTCCCCTTCTCATTTCAGCATCCCTTCGAAGCAATTTAGCCCGAGTGCAATCCGAGCCCTTCTCCACCCCTTAGCCCATTTTCCCACCAAGGAGAGCCCGAGTGAGGAGAGCCTAGCCCTGGTCCAGCCCAGCCTGACCACTGGTCCAAGTCTCCCAAGCCATCCAAGTCTTGATCCAGCCACTCGAAGCCAACCCTTGCGACATCTCTGTCCATCCAGCTACTCTTTTTCATCATCATCTCATTTGCATCTAGCATAAGTGCAACATTTACTTTTCTTCCAACCCCCCTGCTTCACTATAAAGCACCTTGATTATTCAAGCATACTGCATACGTCTTATATTAAGCACCTGTCAGTTCGAGCATATGCTCTGGGCTTGCCCGTTGTTGGAACCTGCCCATCAGAAACTCTTACTGTTCAGACCTGCATTCATGCTTCACTATAAAGCACCTTGACTATTCAAGCATACTGCATACGTCTTATATTAAGCACCTGTCAATTCGAGCGTATGCTCTGGGTTTGCCCGTTGTTGGAACCTGCCCATCAGAAACTCTTACTATTCAGACCCGCATTCATGCATTATGTCATCTATGAGAATGTACGAGGATTAAAACAGACTTTCAAGTATTAGTTCGATTCTGTGAAGTAGAGACCGTACTTCGGTACGGGTAGTGTGTGGAGTGCTTAACCTCTTCCCACCCTGTAACCGTGATCCCTTACCTCGAATCTCTGGCCGCAGATCAAAAGGAGTCATTTTAGAGGAAGGAATCTTCGAATCCCCTTCTCTAACGTTTCTACAGGGTCTAGCCGACTGTAGATTCGAAGTAACTGGCTAGTGGCGACTCTGGTCTTATATAAACTCATTTAAACACATCCAGTTTAGCACGACAACCAAACAAAGCCCTTGAGAACAAGGCAAGCCAGTAGCACAAACGGCGATTCGCACTCACGCATCCTCCTCTCCTTCTTTTCCCGAAAGGGGAAGGGACGAGAACGTCGTGTGGGGAGCGCGGAAAACGGCGAGGGTCCACACATACGAACGTCGAGGATGAGCCCCACACTCGCCCTAAAGGTAAACGGACAGTGTGGATGGGATATACACGATATGGTGGTCTTCAATAGTTGAGTACAAGGGTAGGAGGGGTGAGTCATATGAGTGTACAAGCTGAGTTACCAAGATCAATCAACATGGTGAGTCAACAAGGTGAGTCAATAAGGCAGGTTGACAAGGCGGGTCAACATGGTGAGTTAACAATGTGAATTGACAAGACGGTTCAACAGGGTGAGTTTAAGAAAGTAGCCCTATGACTTGGATCGAGCGAACTTTAGGGATTCCCATACATCCAGATCTATATGACCTTTCAATAAGGGTTTACACAACTAATCATCAAGGTGGATCCACGGGATGGACAACGCGGTCATTCGAACACGCACACTAAGGTGGTCCCAAGGTCATCCTGTGCATAACATGCTAGGGTCCATTCATTTGGATGGTTCAGATCAAGCACAAAATTAAGGCGGTCCTAATCGATGGGCAACATACATATCGCACCATAGTGGCCAATGGCTGATGTGAATAGAACACATGCATAACAAGGTGAACCCGTGGTTGGGTATAACCGTACAAAGGAGTGGGGGGAGCCACATACATCAATGGGCCCCAACAGTTTGGGATCAACCCGATATTTGTGCTTTCCCACTAATCAAGTGAGATGGCAACCAAACACCATGGTGGGGCCCGCACACCACACGTGTGGAACCCTACCCATGGTTGAGTGACTTAAGAACAGGAAGAATGGCAAATAAACATAACAGATGGGTCCTGTAAAGTTTTCAATGGTAGGCGTTCAACCACCCTTGTTTTCTACGTGTGGCCCACCCAAAACTGGGCCCACACCCCTGCCAAGAAGAACGACAAGGTATACCCAATATTCATCAAGGTGGGACCCAAAGTTGGGCCCCATCACCTTTGGTTGGATGGAAAAATAAACATTACAATGGCCCCAAGGAAGGTTTCAAAGGTGGGCATCAATGACCACTGTTTCCTACAATGTAGTCCACCTGAGGTTTGTATTTACCTCATTATGAGGGCCCACGGCCCTAAAATAATATGAAAAAATAGATGGTCGGCATAGATAAAACAGATGCATCGTGGTGGGACCCACAGGGTAGGCCACCTGCTGGGCAGCGTGCTTTGGCACATTGCTTGGAGCATGGCACCCAAATGGGCCCCAAGAGTTTTGAATCAAACTGATATTTTGTTTTCTCCTTCATCCATATACATGTGATCTTATGAACAGGTTGAATGACAAATAAACATCACTGTAGGGCTGGGAAGGTTTCAACGGTGGAATTCATTATTCCCACTATTTCCTGTGACATGGTCCACTTGAGGTTTGGATATGCTTAAATTTTGAGCTCAGCCACTAAAATGAGCTGGAAAAACATATGGACGGAATTGATAAAGCACATACATTCTAGGTGGGTCCCACGAGTGGGCCACCGGCTTGGCAGACCCCCTTATTTATTTATTTATTAAGTGGGGCCCACGGAAGCTTTCGATCAAGCTGATATTTTTGCTTTCCCTCTTCCACACGTGTGTGGAATTATGAACAGGTTGGATCTCAAATAAACATCATGGTGGGCCGTAGGAAGGTCTCAACTGTCTGTCACTGTCCCCACTGTTTGCTTACAAGTGGGGTCCACTTGAGATTTGCATCTGTCTCATTCTTCATATCATGCCCTAAAATGATCTCCCCAAATGGATGGACAGTCTGGATATAACAAGTACAACACGGTGGGCCCATTGAAGTTGGTGACATCACGGCAGTAGCGAGATAGCTACTCAACCTGCCGCTGTCTACTCCCAGCGTCTCTGACGCTAGGAGCGTTGTTTTTATTATTTTTTTTTTGTGGTTTTAGTCCAGTGGGGCCCACAAGGGGACGATCCATTCCATCTATCAGGTTCCCCAGCTCGTGGGGGACCCAATGAGCCCTCTATTGGGCATATTACGTGGGCTACAAATACCAAAGTGGAACGAGGAAAGCTCGACAGTAGACATCATTATTTCCACTGTTTCGTGTGGTGCGGTCCGCTTAAGATTTGGATCGGTTTCATATTTGGGCCTTGGCCCTAAAATGATCTGGGAAAACAAATAGACGGTGTGGATACAACATAAACATCAACGTGGGTCCCACGAGTGGGGGCCCATTCACAGCATCCAGATGACGCTGGACTGTTCCAACGTTCTGACGCTGTGAACGTCCAGCGTGCCCAGCCATTTTTTTTTCTTTTTCTTTTCTCTTAGTTTATATCAAGTGGGGCCCACATGGGTATAATCTGAAATTGCTGTTTTACCGCTTGTAGAGATACTCGGAGATATGTCTATGGACTTAGAGGGGGTGATATGGACCTTTTTCAAATTTTTTTCACCTACTTATGCAATTTAATAAAATAAGCTTTGTAAGCAAGAACACCTCGGCTACCAAGCCTTGGTGGGTCCAATCAAAAGACTAGCAAGAGTAAAGCAATAAGCAATCCTAGTCAAGCATGCATAGGTACATAAAAGAATCAAATAATCAAGCTCCTAACCTATGCAACTTGTGTAGACTTATGAGAGTGGATCAATGAGCTCAAGTCTACACAAGTAGTGAAGGTACATCTTGTGTGGGGATGTCTAAAAAGTGCCTAGCATACATTCTTATCAAACATGCATAATTAAGCAATTAAACTAACAATGTGAAGATATGAATGTGCTCAAGAACAATCACAAACACAAGGATGTATAGTGGTTCGACTATGTGTCTACTCCACTCCCGGTTCAAGTACTCAACCCCTTTGAGCACACCGGCATTCACTATCGGAGGTTTTAAATGAGGTTCACCTCTCAACCTTTACACGGAGGTTTTATCGGTTCACCTCTCAACCGTATCCGGAGTTTTAGACATAGGCTAACTCTCAACCTTATCGCACATTTACTCTCGTGTCGGAGGCTCCCCCTTGGAGACTTAGTTTAGGCCCGGCTGACGGGCTAAGGAACGACTAACGTCCCTAGGTCGAGTTCGAAAACAAACTCTAAAGTGGACTCTCAAATAAGACAACCTACTTGTCGGATGAGCCCCTTGTTTAGCGCCGAATTGGGTTACTTGATCTCCGCTCTCCCGTGCTTCAATCAGCTTCCCTTTGCTCCCTCGATCGTGTCGCCGTTGCGTCGCCAATGCCTCAGCCACATTCGATCAAACACCTTGCATGCGATGCCTTGAAATGCCCAAGGTGCTAGGAGGATGGGTTTGAGAACTCTACAACTTAGTGGGAATGGATTTCCTAGAGTCTCTTACCTACAACGATCTCATCTTCGAGTTTAGGACAAGGATATGCCAATCAAGAAGCTTCCTAACTCTAGAGATCAAGAGGGGATGAAGGTCATCTTCTTCATAAGCTTGGAATGCTCTTAATCTTGTGTTAAAGCACAAGGAAGATGCCTTGCATAGGTCAAGGAATAAGCCTCAAAAGAACTCCTTCAATGGTGGCTTTCCTTCCTCAAAAATCCCTCCACAAATGCCCAAAACCGGAGCTTTATATATAGGGAAATAGAGCCCCAACGGTCAGAAAACGGCTATATGCCGACCTGTCCCGACCGGTCATGACCGGTCGGACCCCTCTGCTGGAGAACATCAGCTGCATAGGCCAAGTATATGGGCCGACCGGTCATGACCGGTCGGACCCCCTTGCTGGACAGGCTGAGTTCTACAGGCCGACCGGTCATGACCGGTCGGCTATGTTGGCTGCCCTATTCAAAGTCCCCAGGCCGACCGGTCATGACCGGTCGGCAGTGCCTGCTGACTACCCAGATTGAGAAGGCCGACCGGTCATGACCGGTCGGTTGACCACTTGCATTTAGCAGCAAGGCTGCTGGCCGACCGGTCATGACCGGTCGGACCAGCCTGGTTCCCCCAAACATTAGCTGAACCTCACTTGTTTCAGCCTGCTCATTTAATCCTAGGATAGGGTGATCAAATGGGACACCTAGGGCCTATCTATGATGACGAAATGGTTCCTAATACGGTCAAGGTCATCAAGGATACAAAGGGGATTGGTTTTGGTCGAGGTTAAGGCACCAAGGCATCTCATTTACCTGAATCTTCATTCTTGATGCAGCCGGTCCGTCTTGAGTCTTCGGTCTTCGTCTTCATTGGGCTCAAACGACACTAAGACTCATAGACGTAAGTGATTGACAAACAAGGTACACTAGTATGCTACAGAAAAGTGCACTAACATAATCCAATCCGTTCATCAGGTTTCCCAGCTCATTGGGGACCTAATAAGCCCAATTTTGGGCAGGTAATTCCGTCTACAAACATCACGGTGGGCCACGGAAGTTTCAATAGTGGTCATCGTTCTCTCCACTGTTTTCTATGGTGTGGTCCACCCGAGATCTGGATCTACTTCATTTTTGGTACCCAGCCTTAAAATGGGCTGGAGAAACAGACGAACAGCGTGGATCAAATACATGCATCAAGGTGGGTCCCACAAGTGGGGACCCACGGTCAACGCCCAAAAGGGCTTTGAGCCCAGGCGCTGCTGGACAGCAGCGTTCTCTGGACGCTGACTCTCCAGTGGCCCTCTTCTTCTTCTTTTTATTTTCTTTTTTTTTATAAATACTTTTTTTTTCTTTTGTGCCTTGGCCAATGGGGTCCACACGTGTAGGATCCACTCCATTCATCAGCTGGGCCATCTCATGGTGGGCCCAATTAGCTTTGGATCAAGATAATCCTTATATTTTCCCTTCATCCATATCTTTGTGTTTTAAAGAATGGGGAAGAAAAGAAAATCAAGCATCATGGTGGGCCATTGGCCACACTAATCATGCCACAAAATGAGTCCCCAAGTGGGATCCACACCATCAAAAGGTGGGACCCACTTAAATCCTAGATTCTACACAAAACCTAATAGGAACATGGATGCACTCACAATGATGGTTGGATAGTCGGATGGGGTTGGATTGCCGATCGGACGGTCTGGATGATGATCGGGGTCCTCCAAGCTTGATCTTAACCTTCAATTCCTCTAACTCTCTCTTTCTCTCTCTTGATCTCCCTCTAAATCTCTCTCTACTTCTCTCTCTTCTCTCTCTTCTCTCTCTTTCTCTTTCTCTCTCCTTTCTCTCTTTCTCTCAAATCTTGGAATTGTAATGGACGAGTGGTGCTTGGGAAATGGGAGGGGGGGGGGGGGGGGGGGTTTCTTAGAAATATAGTGATGATGGCTAGCATGGGAGGGGGTACATGAGGTAATGATGGATGATGATGGGAGAGGGCATGTGAGGTATGGGTTGCATGATTAGAGTTGACTTTGGAGGTGAGACAATGATGGGGTGGGTATGGTGATTGATTTGACACATTGTTGGGATTTGTACAAGTGGGGCCCACGCCACACGCGAGTTGCACGGCCCACCTCGGATTACGCAATTAATTATAACTTTCACACCGGGTATCGCAACGGGGCGTGCCGCGCGGCATTGGAATCGTGGCGCCCGCGCGGTCGCAAGGGTACAAGTCCTAAGTCATTGCGGTACTAAAATAGGGTCACGATCAAGGCTTGCTAAATTGATCCATCCGGGACGTACCGGTACCGAAAACTAAACGTACGGAGGGCAATTCAGCGTACGGGTCTTACAATGTGAATCATGCTCCATATGTTTAATGTTCATGCACCATTTATCTCTCTTGTTAGCATGTGCTCATAAATAAATTGTAGACATTCTAACTTCTCTTACCTTAAACTTAATTGATGTATCATTAAAGAGAATAAATTAGTTTGTCAATTGTTGACAAAAGGGGTGAGAAAGATCAAGTCTCACCAAAACAAGTTGTATTTTATTTTGCAAGACTTGTTTGTTCTTGCAGGGATTGATGAATCATGAGGGAGCAATTAGAAAGAAGCATTGCTAAGGTTACATGTCTTAGTGTATAATTCGAGTTGTAATCTTTTACTTTAACATGTACTTTATGTTTTGTTTTGGTATTGTCATTAGTATAGACCATGATAAAGTCTAGGTAAGGTTTTTGTCATATAATTGACAAAGGCAAAGATTGTTGGTGCACTTATTTGTGGCATACTAGTGCACCTTATTTGTCAAGCATGTGCATCATTGTATTGTAATGTCACGTGCGTCTTTGTATTGTAATGTCACGTGCATCCTTATTTGTGACATATTAATGCACCTTATTTGTAAATCACGTGCATTTTTAAATTAGGCAAAATGACTTAGTCATAGTTCCAGTAGCTCCGTCAAACTTCCATGTGTAGTGCAAGGTATCGTGTTGGACGATCCAACGCAATTTCACAGTCCACATCAAAGGTAGGGACCACAAAATGAATGGTCCATATAAAAGGTTAGCCCCATATGATGGATGGTGGATGGGAAGGGGGATCAAATTGAATTGAGAGATAACTACTCGTGATGTTGGAAACCAAGCATGCATTTCTAACCAAGCATGCATTTCTAGCATAATGATACTTATCCGTTGAATAAGTAGAAAACCAAGATAAGTGACTTACGGCATAAGTAGCTTATCTAAGACTATGGCAAAAGTAGCTTATTTAAAGTAACTTACGATCCAAACGTCCCCCTATGATGTTAGCTAATTTCATTATGGAAATTCTTTTTTCCACTTTTTTAAGTACTACTGTTCATTTTATCATGCATTTAGCTTATTTTTTATTCTCTTTTTTTTTAATTTTTAGATATTAGTTGGATGTCTGATCCGACTTCTTTGGACAATATCCAAAGCCATATCCATATCCAATTTTCAGGTCGGATATCAGATAAGGATATTGTGATATCCGACCGTCTGCAGCCCTACTTTGAATGTTATCTCTGCCCCTATCCTCGTGCCAATTCCCCTAGTTTTAGTCAATTGCCTTGATTTTTTTAACTGAAAGAATTTCAAAGGTAGGACTGAGGTCCAGAAAGAGTTCAAGGTGGGTCCGGGTTGGCCCTTTTTTCTGTGGGCCAAACCCAACCCAACCCAACCCAACCCGATCAGGTGAACTTGGAGGTTCCAAAAGTAACCCATTGGATGATCAAAACCGGACCAACCCAACAAGTTCGATTTCATATGCAAAACCAGTCTGGGTTCGGCGTGACCCATTCTCACCCCTAGCAATAGTGTTAGTGTGTGTGTGTGTGTGTGTGTGTGTGTGTGTGTGTGTGTCCTATGAATTAATCTGGACTTTTTGCTTGGATTTCATATCCTTCCATGTCATACCATGGTGATCCAGACCGTTGACACAGCCCAAATGGATGAATAATCCCATCCATTCGATCCTCATTCCCACCAGTTGAAATATTCATCAGTATTTCCTATTGTTGGAAGCATGAACGGTGCAGATAGGGTGAGTTTTGCCACGTGTTCCAATCCAAGGTTGGATCTTCTAGGTGAATGATCAGGATCGCCACATTGCTACGCACAATGCAGCGAGCAACAGTGTGAAACCAAACTAGTAATGTTGGCAGCCCACTTTTCTTCTGGTATCATCCAAAGATAACAATGATTTTTGGATGGTGATGCAAACAGACAAGTTTAAAAAGGACCCCCAAACAGAGTCCCAAATCAAACATTATCGTACTGTTTGGCAGGTCCAATCTTATCAGATTGTATGAGATTTGATTAGAGAGAGAGAGAGAGAGATTCCAAAAAGCAAGAAGCGGACATGGATTCCAATTTCATAGAGGCTACTTTCTAAATAGCCAAACAACCCCTAAGAATTCCGTTTCTCAAAAAATCCTGCATACAAACTATCCCTAATACAAGCCAGAAACAAAATCCGTTTCTCCCCAAGCATTTTCATCAACAGAAACCCAACAAAATATCTCCTCACAGCTCCCTTGAAAACCACTGCACCTCTAGAAATTACCAAGGTGAAAGAAAATGCTGATTTCCTCAGCGAAATGATATAAAAAGCATATTCGAATTAAATATTAAAGAAAATACTACAGATGAGATTATTATGTTTGACCCTTGTTCTCGATGTCACCCTCATCAGAGCCCTCCATACTGCCCTGCATGTCATGAGGACGGTGAAGATTTTCTCTGAATATTGCATCGAAGAAGCCCTTGTGTGTTATTTGTATTGCTGAGAAATGTCCCGCGCCAGCTTATCCATGAACTGATATTTCTTGTCGAAACCCCAGCCCGGATTGCTCTGCATGATAATTACGGCAAAGATATTAGGCATTAGGTTGATCTGAAGTACTTTGTTCTTAAATACCTACCCTTATAAAATGTGGACTGCTCATCTGCAATCCACCTGATAGATGAGGCATAGGCAAAATGTCAGGCTACTAAGAAAAACTAAACTCTTGTTGTGAGGAATAAATGACCACCACCCACTTCAAGGCCCCTTTCCAGTCTAGCTGTTGACATCATCAGATTGGCCTCATCTTTTGGGTGATGGCCTGCATATGGTGGAGCCTGCCAAATGATTGATTTGGACGTGTATGATGTACCATGTGGTGTTCCCATGGGAACTCAGAGCGAGGAAATAAAGATGCAGAAAAAGCCATACTAGCATTCCCCATGTTGCATATAAGACTACAGCATGGCCAGACTACACCATATTGGTCTGTAATCCAGGATTTGCATGGTGTGTGTGTGTGTGTGTGTGTGTGTGTGTGTGTGTGAGAGAGAGAGAGAGAGAGAGAGAGTTGATTAGCATACGTCCATCCTATCGAATTAAGAATATCTATAACTAAGGTAAAATTCTTGTCCCGACTAGCATTTACAGCAGTAAGATTTCGATCTGATATATTGAAATCATTGATTACAGTTGGACTCACTGGAGAGGTTCGACAAGCTCTCTCTTTATTTCCTTACTTTCCATCTGGACAGACGAAAGTTTAAGACCAAAATGCTTCTTCAGGGCGTGTTTGGTTTCTGGTCTTTATATTTCTCAGCCTATTAACTCCTTGGTTTTTTACCCAAAAAAAAAAAAAAAACAAAAAATGGTTCGGTTCAATTTTTGGTCAGTTTTTACATTCCCCAGCTTTTTCCTCAAAAGACTTGCCCCAGCTTTTAGCTGGGGAAATGGAAAACCCAGAAAATTAAAACAAAATTTTAGGCCCTGCTTGGCAGACACCAAAAAATGAGTTCCATCTCGTTTTAGTTAACGGTAATTATGAATTAGAGATTTTTATCTCTAATACATGATGAGTTCGTGTTAATGGCAATTATGTATTAGAGGCCAAGATCTCTAATAGATCATTACTGATAACTTAATGAGATGAACTCATTTTTAGGCGTCTACCAAACAGGGCCTTATCCCAGATTTCCTGAAACTCAGTGTATTAATCATCATCATCTAATCCTCATCCCAACTAATTGAGGTCAGCTACATGAATCCTTTTCCACCATTCCACCCTATATCAAGGGCGGAAACAGAACTTAATCATTACCCCAAGAAATACTATGCCGACTCTAACATCCCACACTAAAAACAAAAACCAGGGAATGAATTCCCTGACAACCAAACAGTAAGTTTGTTAGCAAATAGAAGTCACAATTTTGTAAGGCTCCCATTAAGTTCTCAAAGATGGTTTTTTTTTTCCAAGAACTTCAAGGTTATTCATTTCCGTGTAATAATGGAAAAATCCTGTTTCAGACACATAAGATTTATATAATTATTTTCCTTTTGGTAAAAATAGTATAATTGAAATAGAAGATGTACCAATAGATACCTTGTTTGTCTAGGACAAGATTTGTAACCAAGGATTTGTTAACTTAATCATAGATGCTTGCGACCTCATTTTACAAGTACAGCATCATTGCCACCATCATAGATGCTTGGGACCTCATTTCATGACTGCTTGCCAAAAGCTTTAAAATCAGCTGCTCGATGAGATCAAATCTCATTTACCTGGGCTCAAGACTAGCCACTGTGTTGCACCCAAGCAGAGTTCTATAATGATAATATGCAAATATGCATGAGTGTTCATGTCTTAAATATCATGCAAGCATGCTCATACATTGCACGATAAAAAACAATATTGAGATTCATTCTTATGAACATAATTCCAAGAACTGAAAAATAAAGTTTTAGAAAGCAGAAACATACTATCTTGTAAAGTTAAATCTAAGCAACGCTGTATTCACTTCAAATTTCAAAAAGGTATTAGATCACTAGCATGAGCCAACCATGAGTTTTGTCCATCATGCATATTCCTGCCGAAACATCATCAACATCTTACCCTTTCTCCCAATAACTTGGGGTCGGCTTTCAAATGGTAAGATTGGCATAACTGCTATGATCAGATGCATGCTAGAGATCAAACTTCCTCTTTTACCCCTCACATTGACACAACCCACATGTCAAGACTATCCCACCCAACAGTAACCCCCAGCTGTCAAGCTTGCAATAAAGATAATAGATGGGGCAGTTGCAGACAAACCATGCCAAGCACAATGCACACAAAAGCATGGAGTTCCGTCACATTAGATAATAAACACCAATGTTCTTGGTGTTGTAGATATTATCAATAATATCCAAGGTATTCAATAATGGTAATGGAGGCCATGGCGTTACAATACAGGCCATAACGGCCATTATGGCCCCTTCCTTTTTTTCTTTTTTCTTTTTCTTTTTTGAAAGAAAAAAAAATACCAGCCCGCTACAGGCCGTTTTTCCATAACACGTAGCAGTCCCACCATTACCATTACGTAACAGCCGTCACAAATCATTTTTGCATACCTTGATAATATTGGCCGATATCATCTATATCCCAAGTTAATGATATAGATATTGAGGTTAAAATAGAATATGCAAAATATCATTGATAACATCGCTGATATCACTACATGTATCAATGATATTGCGACATATCGGCAACATCCCTTTGAAAAAAAAAAATACATTGTATAGTCAAAGATATTATTATATTAACAACAATACTGGCATTAACACCTGCAATATTAAGAGAGAGCGAGAGAGAGTCAAAAAACCAAAAACAATCCAATTTTTCAAATTTTTGGGGGCATCCTTCCTATGGGCGTTTTACATTAGTGCATTATATGTGTTGAATTATTTAGCATCATATTTATTAACTATTTCAATCTAGCAGCACATGATTTGGCCCTTATACAATGGAAATCTGTTACGTATAGTTGTTTTTTTGTAATATTTTTAGTAAGTGCGTAATCATGTGTCTTTTAACATCTCCTATAGTTTCATTGCAAAATTCCACCATTTTCCTTTTCCCAAATGTTTCCCTCAAAAGTGATAACTTTTTCTGTTGTATAGTTGTGGTTATATGGACGTATCAATACATGTTTCCAAATTCCCAAGTCATCAATACATGTAACAGTAATGATGCTCAGAACATTGATGAACACAGGGAGCCAAGTTAGCATCAGTGCGCACACATAGACTGCCTTTGGACTGAAAATGGCAAGGACATGCTCAAGTAATTGACTGCAAAGAATGTCAATAACCCACTGAAACATGATTACCGAACACCGCTCACATGACATTATGAACATGCCCAGCACTGTATTTCAGCCGATCTATTGTGTTACTCAAAATAATAATAAGTAATATCAAGTAAAGTACTCATCTATAAATCAACATCAAATAAGAGGATGCAGGAAATGACTTCTGTGTCAACTTCAGGGCACGTTTGCAAAGAGAAGTTCCATAGATGTACAAGAGCACGTGCAGAGAGAGAGGTTCCATAGATGTGCAAGACTAACAAAAGAAACGCAGGACTGGACTGCTTTTCTACTCAGTTCAAGTAGGCTTGGACATTGTTAATGTACTCTAACTTGGAAAGAAGTCAGATTGGATAATAATTAGCAATAACTTGCTATGGCCAATTTCTTCAAAGAATTTTTCACATATCATATTGTGGATATTCCACTTCCAGTATCGAGATATTTCCAATCTACTGTTGTCACAAGCAACACTTCTCTTGGCAGATTGGACTGATTAGGAGATTAGCAGCAACAGATCCGAGTGCAGGAGAAGGGAAGCATGTGTATGAAAATGTTTTCAAGTATAAATAGGTACGCAGTGAGAGAGGGAGCGTGAGTGACACAATTCGAAGAAAGAGCAACACCTAGTTAGAAGGTTCATGCAACTAAGGATTCAACACATGGTGAACCAAGCATATGTTCAAGGAAGCAAATGTCCCGCTTCAAGTATCGAGATATTTCCAATCTACTATTGTCAAGCAACACTTCTCTTGGCAGAATGGACTGATTAGGAGATTAGCAGCAACAGATACGGGTGCAGGAGAAGGGAAGCATGTCTATGAAAATGTTTTCAAGTATAAATAGGTAGGCAGCAAGAGAGGGGGTGTGGGTGACACGATTCGAAGCAGGAGCAACACCTAGTTAGAAGGTTCATGCAACAAAGGATTCAACACATGGTAAGCCAAGCACACGTTCAAGGAAGCAGATGCAGCTGCAGATGTTATGGAAAATCTGCAATTACTCGTTACCACAAATGGATAGATGGCATTCCTCCCTTTTTAGCTTAATTGGATCAATACTTGCACTTCTGTATGTGTCAAGGTTTTGAGAGTTGGTTACACCATTGTGTAACTGTATCAGTCACCCCTGTTACCCGTCACGAAAGAAAAAAAAAATGCAAGGGTTGCTGGGTGTTAGATTCAACCACATTGTTGCCAAAAGCGGAGATCAAAAGAGGGGATTTGAGCACAAATTGAATGCCTGAAGCGGTTATTGTCCATTTTGGGGGGGAAAAAAATCGGCAAACCTTTTTTTTTAAGATGATGCATATTATTAAAAGCCGAAAGGCCAAAAAAGAAAAACAGCATGCCCAAACCCTGACAAACAAAACACCCCTCAGGGAATCCAATCCCTAACATACATAATACATTACAACCCGGATAAGGACCCCCACAGAAAAACATTTCTTTTATTACAAAAGCAATGATTGTTTCTTTCACGTCAAATGGACTAAAGAACAGCTAGCAAGGCGACCCTCCATCTAGATCTACCCATACACCCAACTCCACCAACATGCCCAGAACAGAAAAGGCTCTCAATCGAGCTTGGTATTCCCCAGGAAACATTCGAAGAGGGAAATTCCTTGGAAAGGGGGCAGCGAATGAATAAGTGATCCACCCACTCCGCATCATTAAGGCAAAGGAGACAAACATTCATCGGCACTATGACTCTTTTGCACAGGTTGTCAACTATAAGAACACACTTCCTACCAGCAAGCCACGTGAAAGCTGAGGTTTTGGTAGGAGCTCTGTAGGACCAG
Organism: Liriodendron chinense; assembly: GCA_003013855.2. Lineage (NCBI taxonomy): Eukaryota > Viridiplantae > Streptophyta > Magnoliopsida > Magnoliales > Magnoliaceae > Liriodendron > Liriodendron chinense. The sequence continues at coordinate 355,267 of ML058549.1, forward strand.
ACATGGCCAATGTGATTGTAACAAAATTCTCGGACTGGGACAAGATCGAACAGAAGGACCACACCATAATTTTAGCTTTTTAGAATCACTTGCAACAATTGCATTCCAATCCATAACAAAGACTGAGGTTCTTCCTTAACAAGGGCCCGATTAAAAACATAGTTCACAACCACTCTAATCTGTTTGCATTGACCCCACTAAATTGTCATAGATTCTTCCATTTCTTTCCAGCCATAATCCCCAGATAATATAGCAAAGGGGACACTTGCCACAAAATTCCAACTCATCCAGAAAGTTGGAGAATCACCACCTGTGGTCCACTTTTAATGGAAACCAAATTGAACAGTTAGGTTAAGGGTATCTCATATACAACATGGGTCCCACCATATGAATAATTTGGATACCAAGAGGGCCCCACATGTACATTTGTTAGGGCAAGATTTTTTTTTTTAATGGCAGCTAAAATCTTGTTGAAAAAAAAAAGTAGAAAAGAAGAAGAAGAAGAGATGATGAGCAATCATCTCCAAAAGAAAAATGAACCCTGCAATCAAAAATAAAAATAAAGAAGTCATCCTGCAACAGAGAGCTGCAAGAGAATAGGATATCAAGGGGAGGGACCCATTTAAATGATGAACTGGACATGGCCCACTCCAAACTCATGAACTAAATCCTCACTTTATGAGAATCCACCGGAGCACCTTTGTCATAAAAAATTCTGCAATTCCTCTTTCCGCAATTCCCACATCACTTCATAGGAAATCATCTCCCACAGCCACTCATCTAGGATTAAGCAGCCTATGCGACCATTGTACATTTCCTCGCAAGCGAAAATGGCAGAATTCCTGCTTTTAGATGACCTGCCTAGAAATCAACTCCATTCTGTACCCTAAATTGTTTCTTTCTTTTTTTTGGCCCCAAAGATAGAAAAGCATGTCTGAACAGTGAACACCACCTCCCACCCCATTACTATAAATTTGTGATGTTCCTAAAACATTCAAAACAAAAGTATTTAGTATTTAAATATGATAAACTATCCTCATCTTTTATATCTAAATCATGGCCTGATAATGTTGTAACTAGAATAATTAATCTCAAAGAACGAAGAGGATCTTACACAGGTGGTGTTTTAGTGATATACAGATCTACTTGGGAGAATTAACCAGTCCATGGCACAAGTTAAAAAACCCTCTCCGAAAGATTAAACAAACACATGATGTCAATTAATACCAAATCTGAAATTACAAGCGGTAGAGAACAAACCTGTAGAGAAAGAAGAGCACGATCGGTGAATCTCTTCACAGAGGAAGGTACGTTATCAGGTATAGTTTTTGCTAGTCTTTCTAACTCCTCTTGTTGTTCCTTTGCAGTTACTCTATCAGGACCGGCATACATATCAATAATCTGTTTCAAATATGGCACCTTTTCCATCGTTTCTTTCATAATTTCCTGATACAGAAAGCAAGAAATTAGGAGAGGAAAAAAAAAGAAGATATGCCTTCAAAATCGGCACATGAGTCCAATAGAATAGCAAATAGAAATGACTTTGCAGACCACAGAATCCTCCCCTTGTTCTGAACTAGCAATTTTCCACTCAAAAGGAAAGAAATAGCCAGAACCAAGTCATATCTCATTGTAAGGAATTCATTAATTTTCATCTGATAATGTAAATTACATGGAATATAAGCTGCACTGATTTGTTAGGTTAGAAGCAAACAACATTTACTACAAAGAATTTTCCAAAATCCATGTCTTCAGTATTGAGCAATTTCAATGCAAAGGAAACTATACCAACTTTTCTTTGTCTTGATGATCAGAGCTTTGCAGCTTTGACACAAGGGCAAGGGTTCAATGATGGTGATCATCCTCTCAGCAATACAAAGGAAATTATAAGCAATTACACAATGTGTTTCTTATGTTCGATGGAATCATTGTTCCATATTAGAAAAGACTAAAAATCATACCTATGGCTAGCGAATCATGTTGTGAAGTGTAAAAGAGTAAGCCTTTTATGAGAAAAAGGTCTATGAGAGCTAATGGTATGTCCAACACTTAATCATCAATTTCCAACATTTCACTTTGGCTTCTGTGTAGCACTTTTTCCCAAACAAAGTGACAGGCGACCTTGATTTCTGAATTTTATAATCTGTAGTGCACTGATGTCACGGTTCAAAACAGAAATCTGAATTAAAAGATAAACATTACACTTTGTCATAATTAGCTCAGCTCCTGCATTCTCCATTTTCCAATATTCTGTTTTTGCACTCGACCTTGAAACATTATTCTTCTTACTTCTCATTGAACCATGATATCACCTTATTTCCCAAGAACACCCAAATCACCAAAGTCAATTTTCTATCATCAAGTCACCTAATCAGTATTATGTTTTATGGCAACAAATAATAATGATAATTGAGCATCATTCTTTTAGAAAGATCCAACACTAACAATGTGTTTGCAGCATTCGGGTGAGAATAAGGCTGTTAGGAAGGTGAAGCAGACTGATGCGGCCAAGTCTAACGTGATGGCTTTTTGGCAGGTAAGACAGCAATCAACTCTTATGAGTGGAAGACAGTGAGGATCTTGAGTAGGGTGGTTCTCTACAATACATCCAAAGTATTGCTGTTCTTTATGTTGAAACTAGCTATTGGATCTAGGGTCATGCCATAATGATCCAAACCATTTATATGATGGAAACCACCATTGATGAGTGGTGCTAAAAGATCTTATAGATTAGAAGATCTGATCAATGGCTCACAAAACAAAGGCTAAAAGGGGGCAGTCGATATTCAAAAGAAAAGAGTCAAATGATCAAAGGGTTAAAGTATTCCAATATGAGTCTTTTTTGGGTGCAAAATCCAATCCAATTTATCGTAATTGATTAGTTAGCATGTTGGTTAACCGTATTCTGAAACACAAAACAATCATTGGTATACTCCCAATCCATGTTGAGTCCCATCACATAGATGGTTCGAATCGTTGATATATGACTGGTCCTATGGCTATATACCCACGTAAAAACAGCAATAGGTATAGCAATCCTCTGGAGTCAGTTACCATGTGAATAAGAGGGAATTCCAACAATAGTCCACCACCATTTTGAAAATGATGGTGACTAAATCTCCTGACATGTGTCACCCATGTATGGCTATCCAAACCATGGGGCACGTTGTCAATTGAGCATATCTAAAATCACACTGATCAAGCAATCGAAACCATTCATCTACATATGGATGGTTAAAATAGTGACTGGTCCATATCCCAAGGGTAAAAAAAGAAAAATAAGATGACTACTATCATATTCTTATTTTAAATTTTGTTTTATGCTCCATCAACGGTCTAGATTGCGATCGAACTATTCCTTGTGCATGGTTAAAGAGTCACCACCATTTTAGCATTGTGGTAAAGTATCATAAAAGTCTATCCAAAAAACATGGGAATAATTGGAACCGTTGTAAAAATCTGGTGTTCTTTTCTTGTTTTCTATGATGCAGAGACGTCAATGCGTTAGGTCGGAAAAAATAATAACAGGGGGTAGTTTTTTTTCCACTTTTGAACATTGATAATTGTATTACTAAACAGGCCAGAGCCAGGAATTTACGACTCCTGCCAACAAACTGGAAACTGATCTAGCACCGTTGAAGCTAACGACCATTCCATTACAAAAGATTTAGCCCTACTAAAAACCTCTGAAACCTGACCCTTTATATTTCTAAAATATTAGTTATTCATTTCTAACCATATAACCCAAATGCCCGCCAACAAGCTTAACCGCCAAATTTCTGCCCCAATTTTGCCAACACCCCCGCCATGCCGCATCAATAGAAAACTATCAATGGACTTGGGCAATACCCAGGAACCTCCAAACAACTTCAAGAAATTGTCCCAGAGTCCTTTTGCAAACTTAATGATGCGGACATCAAGCCCTTTAGAGTGTTCCAGCGTGGGAGACAAGTCATGCCCGTGTCCATATGGTTTGATGATGGGCCTGGATCGAGTCCAAGTTTCTAGATCGTGGTGAAGACCTTACACGTGTTCGTGACATGTGTAAGTTGCTTGGAGGAGATTATTGGACCGTTGGATCGCGAGGATGATGTGATCGGACCGTTGGTTCGTCATGGCCCACTTTCATCGTGCCATCATCGGAGGCCATCTAGCATCTTAGATTTGAGTTTATTTTATGCACTTTTACTTATTTGAGTTTTGGGTCAATGTGCGCACATTTTTTTCATACGAATGTCTTTTTTTTTAGTAGGGGTATTTTGGTAATTATGCTAATTCCAAATTTTATAAGAGTGTTGCCCTAAACCTTTCTAATGATGATGTTATTTTGAGAATTAAGAAAGCACTTTAGTGGCTACTCTCCCATCTCTCTTATGGATCTCTTTTCATCTTCATTCTCATCTTTTCTTCTTTCTTTTTCAGATTCTCTTCTATCCTAAGGTATTCTTCTATGTTCTCTCTTTCTTCTAATCCTTCTTTTCACATTATCTATCATCCCTAAAATTTGAAAATTCAAATTTACACCTATTTCTCAGATTTTCATGATTCCCTAACCCAGAAATCCTTTGATTTCCGGGACTAATGAATCCTATTGTTTGAATGGACATTACCATGCAAGATTGGGAGATCTTATTCCTCGCCGGATCCAATCCATGCGTTATTTGAACCTTATACAGCGTGTTTTGTGATGATGGCTTGTCTATTGCATGTTTCCCATGTGTTTTTCTGAATTATAATGATGTTAGGTTGATGTTTACTTCATTTGCTACACGATTCCGCTGAATTTTACAAGTTTTACATGCATATGTTTAGATTAGGCCATTGTCCTACGTCACTTGCAGTGGATGAAAAGGTGATTCACCGATTCCCCATCTTGAAAGCACAATAGACATGCATTCGGAAGAATAAAACCTCTTTTGTGAAGACTTTCTATTGTTAGCACTTTCTTCCTCCCCACTAACCACGCAAGGGCCGCTACCTTTGAAGGAGCACCATAACGCCAAACAAACACCATCAGATGAATCTCGTCATTTGCATCGACCCCACATACGCACAAATATAAGGATTTAACTGAGAACTTGCGGGACTTTTCTTTTAACCATAACATTGAATCCGATTCCAAGATAATCGATACACATTCGATAACAAATCCATCAATCTAGCAAATTCAACAATTTCTTCATCCTCCACAAGTTCCTCCTACACAACAGGGCCCATACTATTTCCTCTCCAACAATGGAAAAGCAATTGGCAACCCTCAAACCAACCTCAGCTGAAATCCCCGCCAAGTGTGGAAACAGATCACTCATCTTTTGATCCCCCACCCATCCTCATTTTTTCCCATCCCCCAACCAAAAACCCCACCCCTTCTCATATTCTATGTTTTACTAATGTAGGACTTCCATGGATATGAAGCCCTATACAATGATGACACCCTCATCCAATAACAAGGGGTGGTTGGTCCAAGCAATGTTTTAAATAGCGCGTAGCATATTGTGTAGCATTCAGCCCTCTATATGATGTAGTGTAAGCTACGTCACGTGTAGCATAAGCTATAAGATACTTCTAATTTTTTAACTAAAAAATAGGTAAATATTATAAATAGTAAAAAAAATCCAAAAAACAAGTGCTTAAAACATGCTTCATTTTTTCAAGTAAAATCATGTTCGGAACAAGTTATTAATTATCATTTATCGAAAGCCAATCCACTTATATTTAAGCTAAATCAAATCATTATCACATCAACAACTAAGCAAACTACTTCAATTAATAATGCCTAATTGAAACTATAGTCACAAGTATATCAAGAGATTATAAAATCCCATAGGTTTAAAGAATGGACACTACAAGACCACAACCATCATCATGTGGACCCTATGCACTACACTACATAGGACAGCCACTAAAAAACCACCACTGTGGAGTGGTAGACCACATGATAGACAGGACAAGTGGGATTCCATGCCATACACACACCACGGTGGGCCCCACGCAACAAATGATTGTAGAACAAGCTTATTCTACAACATTGCACAATAACGACTCCCCAAAAATGGAACAAAAAAAAAAAAAGGATCCACTGTAACACCCCATAAAACCACCTACCCTTGCACCCGAATATGCCCTCGGGCCATGTCACGCTTACGTCATTCTAGGACGATTAATTGCCCAATAATATCCTAATTAAACCAAGGCATCACAAATTCAGGCTCCACAAGCACACCCGGTGAGCCGTTGCGCTACTCAATCCAAGTCGGGTGAGCCTGAGGCTCGAATAAGTCGACCTCCATCTCAGGCTTGGCACCCTTAGATGGTCTGCGCACTGAAATTGTCATCCGGAACTGTAGAACTGCAAGGCCCTTCAGAAACACCCCTAGGCGTGAGTACACTCACGCCAGCACTAAGTGAACCAATCATTACAAGAAACACTTTTCTTGTGTGCCCCCCCTACACCCTTGCATGGCCATGAAATAAGGAACCCAGGACATAAATATAACATTAACTATGATCCCAAACTAGTGGCCCCGATCGTCGAGCGACAACCGTTGAACAGATCTGTCACCGTATCCGGCGAATGCCACATCAGATTTTCGTGAGATCGCGCACGTAGCCAGATCTCGGGCCAAGAGAACTATTCCGCGGCCCAGATCAGGTCAGATGGGTCCATTGGGCCCCACTCGACCAAGAATGGGCCCAAAGGGCTACTTGAAACAACTTAAAACCTAGAGGGCCATATAACCTAATTGCCCAAAGTTATAAAAGTCTCTTTTTCGCAACATTTCTCATTTCTTTCTACACCTACCTGAAAAAAGAGAGAGAGAGGAGAGAGAAAGTGAGGAAGAGAAATTGGGGAGGAAGAAAATTAGCTCAAAGGAGCTTGTGCATGTCACCCTGGAGCGTTTCGCTTGCCGTCTCCACTTCATAAAAAGGAAGTGTGCCCGAATTCAGCTTGATTCAATCGCCCAGGTAATTGGGATGAAGCCTACACCTAGAATTGTCTGATTTCTTGCTGAATTCATGCATTTTTCCTGACATGCAACCCCTCTCTTGCAAGAATTGCAAGAGATCTCAGGAAAATGAGGTGTGTATCATTTCTTTATAGGTTACCTTGCATCAAATGCAAGGAGACATGGACAATGCCTCTATTCTTAGGTAGATATACTAGATAAGGGTAGAATTTACTAGGAATTTCATCGTTGACTGTCCTAGGAATAAAAACCCCTTTATGTATATGCTATTTAACTACCCTGCATGCATGTTTATGCACCTATACTTTCCAGCTTTTGGCATATGCTATAAATTGGGGAAGATTGTTGAATTAACTATATGATGTTGTTCCTTCGTGTCGTTCTCGAGATGCATGAGTGTGTTTCTATTGCATGCTTGGGAAAGTTCTGGAAATTATTTGTACTTGTTTGGAACTCTGGAAGAAAGAAAATTACATGTACAATGTATGGTAGAATAAGCCAAGTATTATTATTAGCATAGATTCATGGTTGTCTCCTAAGTTGCCGAAACCGAGAACTTCACTGAATTGGGGCGGTCGCATAAGTTGGTTGCGACCCTCGAAGTCGGTAGTCCTCAAACGGGGAAGAGTTCGGGACTCCGCCGTGGTTCGTGAACCACACGGGATTTAATTTCCCAAGGTCGGCCTCCCGTTACCTCCTTGCCTGAGGACCGCTGGCCTAGCAACTCAATTTGGGACGCCCCATATCCGAATCCACGTACCAGCATTACCGTTAGTCTGGCTCACTTACAATTGTATGGCGAGAGATCCCTAAGACTCGTGGGCTGGGCATGGTGGTATGGGACCTATTTCCGTGCCGTTGGCCTACGCTGGGGTGTTCCTCCCCCCCCCCCCCCCCCCCCCCAAAACTCCGTAGTGACCATTGAGCACCCGTGGAGGCGACGAGCTTACCATCTGTTAGACTATGGGGAAATGGCGTGACCGAGCCATCCCCGCCTGAGTCGGACATGGCTGACGAGTCATGCCCGAATCGGGCGCTCGGGATATCTGCCCGAGCTGGGATCCATGGGGGTTACTGGCGATAATATGTACTTGCCCGCAGGGAGCCAGATGGTCCCAGATTGGCCGAGTAATACAGTGATAGTACGGAGGCTTTGCCAACTGACTGAATGTTAAAACGTATAATTAAGGGATGGCTAATTATTCATGGTTCGGCATGGCATTCATTAGGGGCAGGTAATTGAGGTGGTGCCCCTGTCACGGTGGCCCAGTCTATGGGGGTGATGTGGTGGTGCCACTCACCGTCAGCTGTGACAAACCAGTGTTTGGGGCATGCATATGCATTTCATGCACTCATGCATTTAAGAACTATGTTTTTATTGATGTGAATATCCTAGTTAAGAATGATGTGCAATAAACTCATTATCTATGTATGCTTTCATTTGTGCATTAATAACTTGTATGAAATGTTACCACTAAGTTGGCCACTCACTCCCTTTTCTGGGACGGTGTTCTAAAACACCACCCAGATGCCGCGTGTGACTCAGGTTTATAAGAGGAGAGCGAAGTGGCAGAATACGAGGAGTTAGCCTCTGGCGAGGACTCGTACATCCAATTTGCGGATGATCAGTATAGAGGATGATGGAGATCTTTTGTTATGAGGGGTAGTGCTGGGGCGGCACATTGTATAGACTTTTGCGATAGTTTTTTGACACAGGAGGTCGAAACCCCTAGCGGGTCCCATTGAGTGAGTTGAACATGTTATTTCATTCTTTTTGGCACTTATATATATATATATGCTCACTCTTCTTTTGGTTGTGGATATTTAATGTGTTTGCTTCTAGTTGGGTATTAATCTGATTCTAGTAATTTGGTTATCTCATTGCATAAACTGCAACATGTGGGGTCCAGGATATTGGGGATCAAGTATGTCCTCGGTCCTTGATAACCGGGGTGCCACATCCACCCTGCTAGGCTGCGCAATGGGCCACACCACAGAAAACAATGGCCAACTGTGAGCCACCTAAGAAAATGAAGCCTATCCAACCATCGCGTGGGCCACACCATAGAAAATAATGCACAACCACCTAAACACCACTGAAGCATCGTGGCCAACATGATTGTTGATGGGTTGCATGCAATGCCATACACATACCACAGCAAGCCTCACACAAAAAAAAAAATGTTGTAGAACAGTCCTACTTATAACATTGCATAACAACCGATCTCCTTAAAAAGAAGAAGAAGAAAAAAATCCCAAAAAAACATAAATCTTTATCCGAAATGAAAAAGAACTCACTAGGAGATATTAAGGGGCAAAATGAGCTCAAAAAGAGATTCAATCAATCAAAAAACTGAATTTTTGAGCTCCATAGCAGTACAAGTGTGAAAAGGGGAAAATTTTATCTTTCCCTTCACGTGGGCTCCAACAATCATGAAAATCCAACAAATGGACCTTCTTGTAAGGCTGATTGATCGGACAAAATCTCCTCTTAAACAGCTTTGTGGATCGAGCGAATCGAAAAAAACAATTTGGGGGCCAGAGGTGTTGTTGTCAAGTAAGCCCTCTTTTGAAACCCATTTGTTATAAACTTTTAAAAGATTTGTTTAAAATGTGAGTTTTGCTACATTTAAAACGCTCATCTCAATCCTCAACCATACACGTGGAGGCCCTTTTATTGATGGTTAAGATTGTTTTACTAGGTACATGTACAAATATTCTCCATCTACATTAGGACCCACTACTTGGATGGCTTGGATAGCTTTACATCATTGCCACGTGTGAGAAGGATGGGCCACCACCATTTTACATCAAAAGTTGAACTAACAAAACAAATCTCTTTTTTTTTTTAAGAGACAACCAAATTTTATTCGAAAGGCACACCAGGTGTGCGAAAGAATACAACTATGTGACATCAAAAAAGCCACTGATTTTGCTTCTTTAACATAAGGAGCCCAACCCACCAAATTCCACTTAATTTCCTTAATAAATTTTATCTTGGACCGAGGAGCTTCTATTCTGGAAGCACCTTCTATTACAATTACCCCAAACAACCCAAAATGAGCAGTCTCCATATCACTTTACTAGCTTTCCCCACTCCCCCTTCATGCCAAGCCCAAAGAAAAAGAAGCTTCACTACTGAGCTCGGCATCACCCAAGCAATCTGGAAGAGCTCTAGAAAATGATTTTCTTTTTAAAGCGATGAGAAAATTATATTAGAAAAGGCCGAAGCTGGAAAACAAAAAGAAAGCTATACAACAACCCAGAAAATTTACAGCTCAGCCCAGTCATCCAGGAAACGAGCAACACCCTTAGAGGCCATAGCCCAATCTCTAACAAGCCTTTTCGCTAGCTTGAAAACGTCCTCTACCCGACCCACCTGATTTTTGAAAACTCTATTATTTCTCTCCTTCCACAAACTTCAAAGACCAGCCAACAGCGAAAGATGCCACACCTTTAGACCCACACTCGAGAGCATTCCTCCATGCCAACTGAAGAAAAACTCAGCTATGGAATTTGGCAATACCTAAGAAATTCAGAAGAGCTTGAAGAACATATGCCAAAACTGTCTTGCAAAATCGCAATGAATGAAGAGATGATTAACCGACTCCCCATCTTGGAAGCACATCACGCAGACATTTGTTAGAACTCTAGAAAATTATCCCAAACCATATTAACAAAAGAGCAGTGGATGAAAAGATGATCCACCAACTCCGCCACTTCCATACACATGAGGCATATGTTAGGGAGAATAAGAGATCACCTTTGGAAGTTATCAATGGTAAGCACCCTTTTCTTACCCACCAACTACCCGAAAGTTGCAACCTAAGGAGGAGCACCATAAAACCAACAACAGAAAGGAAAGAAATGATTGCAAGGCGCACCATAAATCAGATGGTAAAAATATCTAACTGAGAATCTGCCCAAGCCATGGATATGCCACATCAACGAGTCTTTATCCTAAACCGCGGGAGTAATGTCCTTCAAAAGACCAAGAAGCTCCACTATCTCCACAATCTTTTCATCTAACAAATTCGTCCTACAAGGGGGAGACCACACCACCGAACCACGGGAAGTCGAATAGCAATCCTTCACCATAATATCTCTATCTGAAGCAATACGAGCTAGGGCTGGGAAGGATAGCATAAGAGCCCGATCTTCACACCAAACATCAGACCAAGAACGAATCCGGCCTCCATCTCCCAAAGAAAAGGAAATGCCTTCGCGGAAAAAATGCTCTACTAAAGTCACAGCCTTCCAAATACCATAATATTTGTATAAGGACGAACATTTGACCCTCCAACCATTTGTACAAATCCCATATTTGCTCACAACAATTTCCTTCTGTAACCTTCCTTCCTCTGATACATAACAAATCTCTTTATTTTTATAAAATCCTACCATGTAGCATACACTACATAATCTACATGCCACATAGCTTGTAGCATAGGAAAATCACTATTTTCGCATGCTACGTAGCACACAGCATGCTATTTAAAACATTGTCCAAGTAGCACAAGGGAGCGTGAATTTGGATTTGGGGCCTACATCCATGGATTTATGATATCTTTGAATGGTTCATGAATCTATGATATTTCCTATTATTTTTATTTAAAAAATAAAAAATACACTAAAAACACATCTCTATTCTTTTAATTTTTGTAAATTAATTTTTCCAAGCTTATAATATCATTAAAATTGATAGATCTAAGGATTTCCCCAGATTTATGGATCCATGGTCATATTTTATTTCAATAGTAATAAAAATATTTCTTTATTTATTAATAAAAAATTTATGGATCCTTGATCATCACTCCGCCTTGGGCCACAAGGCAACAGTAGAAAAAATAAAAATAAAGAAAACAGAAAAAAACCCAACCAAGAAAACAAGATGGGACAAAATTATTCTCAATTAGTAACGGACTATATCACATCTTTTGTCAGGATGTATATATAATGTTATCCGATAAATAACGATAGCCACAAGATACCTCTCATTTCCTTTAATAATAAAGAAGGAAACAAGTTACAAGTAACCGTTAACATTCTAGCATTATATCTTTAATTCAAATCTCATAAAACTTGACCTGACAAATTGACATGTGTCAGGGATCAGTTTAACAGTTTCACTTGTCACTGATCGGGTTATGTGTCATGTGTTAGCAAGTTAAAAGTTAGCATATGTCGGGTTTCTATCAATTGTTTCACTTAGGTATTGTAATATTTATCATTACTATGTAATTGTAGTGACACGGACACATTAGCGACCTGACAAACTGACAAGTATTCGGTTTTGCAATTTAATATGTCACGTGTCAGGTTGCATGCTTGCAAGTTGCTGAGTTAGCACTTCTTAGGTTTCAGTTATAATTTGTCAGATCCTACAGCTTGTTTCAGTTTCACGACCTATATTTACCATTACTGTGATATCTCATGAAGAACATGCACATAACATTGGTTGTCTGCATAGACAAAATGTTGGAGATGATAGACACATTATGCAGAAACTTCAAATGTGTATTATGGAGTAACAAGATTCCAGGAGCATCTTGGTCATCGACAGAAAAACTGGAGGATGTCGAAATGCTCCTGTAGAGCTTACGGTCAATATGTGTGATTTGTTTCTTGGGACAAACGATATAAGCAGAAGAACAAGGAAAAACAAAATACAGAGAGAGATTGCAAGGCAAGAAAGAATGGAAGGCAGCAATGTAGATTGTGTTATTGATGACGATGATAACATGAAAGATGACGATGATAACAAGAAGATGACGATACGAAATACAAAGGTGAAATGCCAGCCAACATTAGTCCCTTTAGGAAAAGCACTCTTATGGGCCATAAGATTGCAGAACAAGTCCAAATTAGGCCAATCCAAGGGTTCGAACTACATATTAAGCTTATCCAACTTTCCAGGATGAACATCTAGACATTCAACCATTCAATTTGAAGATCCGGACCACATCAAAGGTCCAGAATTAATTAATCAACCATCTGGACAGAGGAAGGTCCTGATGGTTATTCTAGACCAAATCAGGGGCGTAGATCATATCTTTTGACCAATCTAGAGGTCCCACTGGACAATAGGGGCCACAAATGGAATTGGATTGCTCAAATCACCAATCAGCGGGACTGTGGGACACACTAGTCTAACCATAAAATTTATTAGGTCCTATATGTAAACTGCATATGAGATGCAAGGCCTTGTATAATCGTACAAGACTAATCCCCCTATAATTCAGTTGTCTATATGATTGCTTACTCAGTAGGGTTTGTCTATTCGGCCTATTTATTTTAGTTTCCCTATTTGGTTTGCTTTCTTCTTTTTCCATTTCGAAGCTTGTTCAGACAAAACTAGAAAGGGTATTATGAGCACCAATAAGCTGCCTTGGGTTCTTTAAACTGAAGCAGGATTGTAATGGGTCGTTTGGCTCCCAGGAATCGCAAGAACGGTTTCCCAGAAACAGATTCCAATTGCAAGTGATTCTGTCTATGGTGGGGAAAGCTAGTCTCAAGAATCCAGTTTTTGAGTTTGGATAATGGGAAAGAGTTGTTAGGAACTTCGGAGAGAGGAGACCTTTCTATCCTTTTCAAAAGTATAATTGTTGGATGGGAATCCATTTTCCAAAATTTTACAACCCATCTTAAATAAATAAACGCCGAACTTTGGGAATTGGATTCCCAAGGATCATTTCCACCCTTTCCCAAGACCTAGACACACATTCAACCCCTTAACTAATGGAATCCTTTTCCCAAGGGCTAGATTTCCATGAGCCAAACAACCTCTAAAGGATTGTGAGAACCAATAAGCTATTAGTTGTGGCTTCTTTGAACTTAAGTGTGATTGTAAAGGAAGGTTATAAATGCCATACGCATGTAATTTAGGATGGATACATTGATATGAATGGTTTTTCCTCTTTTTTTTCTCTCTTTCTTTCTTTTTTTTTTCATGGATTTGGAGTTTTATGCGATCGTCGTGTACCACTCAAACTGAAAGGAAATTCTATAGGATAGCTATAAGATCAGCCATGATTTATGGATAGAATGTTGGGCAGTTGAGGAAAAACATGTTCATAGGATAAGTGTAGCTGAAATGAGGATGTTGAGATGGATGAGTGGCAAGAGAGCAAGGATAGAATTAGAAAGGAATGCATTCGAGGGAACTTAGGAGTAGCACCAATAGGTAATAAGATGAGGGGAAGTAAATAAATTGTTTGGTCATGTGCAACAGAGACCAAGAACTATGTCGGTTAGGAGTGAGTTGGTACAAGTCGAAGGCTCTAAACGGGTAAGGGGAAGACCCAAAAGGACATGGTTGGGGGTAGTAATAAAAGACTTGATAACCTATGGTCTGAAGGTTTGGCCCCTGATAGAGTGGAATTGCATAACAGGATTCATGCAGCCTACCCTAATTAATTGGGATAATGCTTAGATGATGATGATGATGATTGCAGTTAATGCTATGAACCATTTTAATTAAAAATTGCATTCACTTTTGCATTTCCTGTGAATGGAAATAGTCTTGTCGTGAGATGCTTCTTGACCCCTTCAGTAATGAATCCCTTGGGCTCCCTTTTCTTATCAACAAAGATAATTTTATTAAAAATGCTCGCATAACAAAAAGCTGAAAAAATCTATTAAGGCAATGGATAAGAACCCCAGTCAATGTTGTCAAAATCATTATCGCATCGCAAATCGTAATAGGAGTTGAATCGTATCGAATCGCAAATCGTAAGATTTTTTTTATTTTCTTAAAACTATGAAAAATATAAATAAATCAGAAAAAAAAAAATTAAAAACTTACCAAAAATCCTTTTGCCATCAATATGTACCAAACAATACCATGTCATGATAGTGTTAAAGGATTCTTATCTTTCCTTCTTTTTTTAATCTTTCAAGAAATTTTCCTTAAAGGATCCCTTAATAATTTATGTTCCTGTTACCTCTATTGAATGTAGAATCACACTGGAAGCGACATTTGATACTTTAATTTCTAACCATCATTCTCCAATAAATAAGTCAACATGATCATAACCATCCATAAAAACATTTCAGATTAGTCATACATCAATTTGGTGTTTCGACCAATTAAGTGAGAAATTACTTTAAAAAAAACTGCGATTTACTATTGAAGAGAATATATATCATTTGTTGAAGAGAATTAAATCATTTAATTTCTTATAAAGAACAAAATAAAATAATTTACCTTTTCTAAAATATTCTTTTTTTTAAAGGTTTTTTCTAAATGATTCTAAAAGCTCCAACCAATTTAAAAACATAAAATGAAAGCCAAGTGAAGCTTAAAATAGAAGAAAACAAGTATAATTTGAATCGTAAAGCAGGATTTGAATCATAAATCATAGGATTCAAATCATAAAATCATAGTATTCATATAAAAAGGGATTCAAAGGTGGGATTTAAATCATTTTGTTTAAGATTTGACTCACATCATATATCGTAAATTGTAAATCATATATCGTAAATCGTAGGATTTGGACAACACTGCCCCCAATCATGGATTGACCACTCATCAAAGATGAAGGACCCCTTCCAAAGCCAACGAATCTAAAAGGGAATTGGCCTCTCAAGGGATTTAACAAGATCTACAAATGACAGATCTTAACCCATTAAGAAAATGTGAGACTCTAGAGAAGGAAATCACCAGATGCCCCTGCTATGCATTGCCAGAATCGGCTTCCACCAATAGTGATCCACCCATCCGATTAGCAAATATTTCCGCCCCAGTTTTAAAAGTCAGCAACTAGAATCTATTTAAGGACCTGATCTTGACCAAAAAAGGTGAAGATAATTGCTCGATTCTCACCACTCAACACACCACAAATTCCTTAAGCCCAAGGAGTTCCAATCAGAACCAGTCCAAAGAAGATGACCATGAGCAAGATCATACCAGAAATGCCATCCAAGAGCTACTCTGCACTTCGTTAGAAGGTTGGATTTAGGGATCTCTTTGATGACAGCAAAGCCAAGACCCCGATTAAACAGCAACATTTTAATTTTGTTATTCACTTGAATGATGCTCAAGGCCAAGACCCCAATTAAACAGAAATATTTTAATTTTGTTTTTCACTTGAATGATGCTCAAGGGATGTCCTTCAAAGATCCCAACAAATCTTTCCTTCCAAATCCCCCATATGAAGACGTGTGGAAGCATCCTCAAAAGAATTTTAGCTTCACAACAAAAGGACCGATGCAACCATATGGCTAGAAAAATTGTATAATAAAAAATCGAGCCCATCCAAAGTTCCTCATCAAGGATGTTAGTGCACTTTTCTGTGGCATACTAATGCACCTTATTTGTCAATTACGTAGGTCTTGAGTCTAGGTGTCGCTTGAGCTTAAGGAAGTTGAAGACCGAAGACTCAAGCAGACCTATTGCATCAAGAAAGAAGAAACAAGTAAATGAGATGCCTTGGTAAGCTTTGAACCTTGAACCAAAACCAAACCTCTAAATGACTTGACCCAATAGGCAGACCACTACTCATCTTAGATTGGCCTTAGGTGTCCCAAAAGACCACCCAAAGAATGGCCAAAGAGGTTGCATGAGCTGCTATAAAACACAACTCAAAACAGCAATTTTCATGCCTATCGACCGGTCTTGGCCTATGGCCGACCGGTTGTCAGAGGCCTGAAATGGGATAGCAACAAACTATTGAATCAGCTTGTCCCTGGGCATAATTCGACCAGTCATCTAGTCTATCCGACCAGTCGACAGGGGTCAAAATGGGACAGCAACCATTATCAGTCCCAGGCCCTAATTCGATCGGTCGTCCCTCTATATCCAACTGATCAAGGACTCCATCCGACCGGTCGGTGACCAGTCGGCAGAGAGCCGTTGGCAGCCGTTTTCTAGCCGTTGGAGCTTTTGCTCTATATATTTACAGCCCAATTTTTTGGGTTCTCAGAGAGATTTTAGTGCATTAGAAGCCACCCTCATTGCCCATACCATTAGGGCCTGTTTGTTTTACATTTACATAATGTAAATACAAGTAAATGAGAAATGATTATTTATCAAGTAATTCCTTACCATTTTTCAAAGTTGATAATGACAATCTACTTTTTGTACAGTAAAATCAATGAATGTTTGAATTTCATATGGGGCCCACTATGACACATGTGGCTTATCCACTCCGTCCATCCATTTTGCAAGGTGATTTTAGGGCATGAACCCAAAATTGAGACAAATCCAAAGATGAGGTGGACCACGCCACACGAAACAGTTGGTTAAATGCCTACCATTAAAAACCTTTTACAACCACAATTTCTTATGGTGTGGGCTACTTTAGCTTCGGATCTACCTCATTTTTTGGCTCAAACCTTAAAATGTTCCGATAAAATGGATGGACGGCGTAGATATGTCACAGACATCACAGTGGGGCCCACGAATGGATGACAATCCTTTTCAAAGGTTTTTTACAAAAAGTAAATACACTTCCTCTACACTTCTTATCAAACAGAGGTAAACGATAATAATTACTAACTAACATCAAATTGCATGCATTTAGCTCCGTTTACACCGAAACAAACAGGCCCTTAGGCTCTAATCCTAAGCATTCCAAGCCACCTTCCTTGTATTTGATCACAAGATGGAGCATTCAAAGCTCATGTGAAGATGGACTTGCTCTCTCTTGATCTTTAGATGTTTTAGACACATTGACCATAGGTAGATCATTCGTTTAAACCTCTCTAAAGATCATTTTAGGTGGAATTCCTCTGGGTAACCAACTCCTACTAGTTGTAGAGAATTCACACCATCTCCTATCACCTTGAGCATCTCAAGAGCATCACATGCGAGGTGATTGATCGGTGGAGCTGAGGCATTGGCAACACAGCGGTAACACGATCTGGGGAGCATTAGGGAGCTGATTGAAGCACGGAAGAGCAGAGATCAAGCAACCCAACAAGGCATTGTACAAGGGGCTCAATCCAGCAAGTAAGTTGCCGCTTTAGGAGTCCTAACACTCATTCCTTTTGGTAGGATTGAGTATGAATTTAAGCTTGATAGTTATCCTACTTAAAACCATGTAGGGTTGTTTGATGATCCTCGGCACGTTTGTCGGGCCTAAACAAGTCTCTAAGGGGAGCCACCAACACGAGTACGTACGTGTAGGTTGGGAGGACCTTTAAACTCCTAGGTTGGGTGGAACTTGTCAAACACCTAAGTTGAGAGATGAACCTTCAAAATCTCCGTTCAGGTTGAGAGGTGAACCTATGCAAAAACCTCCGTGTAAAATTTGAAAGGTAAACCTGATTTAAAACTTCCGTTATAGTGAAATCCGGTGTGCTCAAGTGATGAGTACGTGAGCCGGGAGTGGAGTAGACAAGTAGTCGAACCACTATACATATTTTTGTTGGAGATTGTTATTTGAGTCATTTCTATTCATGCATTGTCTTTAATTGTTAACTACATAAATATTTGAATGAAATGTATGCTATGCATTGATAGGTAGATTCTCACACACATCTTGTAGTTTCACTTCTAAACTATTTTCTTAAGTAGCTATATCTTTTGTAGTCTAGATAATAACACATTGATTAAGAGTTCATCATGTTGCATGTTTATAATCTATGTGATTAGGCTAGGTTGCTTAATTATCTTTGCTAGCCTTTATGATTGGACCCACTTAAGCTTGGAAGTTAAGTGTTATTGCTTTAATTAGTTTATAATTTGCTAAGTAGTTTAATCAAGCAAGAAGTTTTTAAATCACCCCCCCCCCCCCCCCCCCCCCCAAACTAAGCTTCCACATGCTCAGCGTCTACAAAGTGTGAGCGATGGACGCAATTTCACTCCATAATCGTTCAAATTAAAGTATGGTCACTTTTAATAAAATAATCTGATGAAAGATCAACTATCCCAATGTCCATTATAGACAAGATCGAGTCATTAATTATAACTTCTTTTTTTTAAAGATTCATTTAATTAGTTGTTAGAATTAGAATTAGTTGAACCAAACCCGCCCGAGGTTTGGGCAAATGGCTAGCGTCA
Source organism: Liriodendron chinense (assembly GCA_003013855.2). Taxonomy (NCBI): domain Eukaryota; kingdom Viridiplantae; phylum Streptophyta; class Magnoliopsida; order Magnoliales; family Magnoliaceae; genus Liriodendron; species Liriodendron chinense. The sequence continues at coordinate 374,239 of ML058549.1, forward strand.
TGGGTTTACTCCCCATAGACGCGAGTTCGACTCCCCTCCCCATGATTTACCCGGTAGATGTGGTTTTACGCATGATTGTGTGCATTCACAAGGAATAGTCTCACCTTAATAAGGGGCGCAGACACCATGTCGTCATTAAAAAAGAAAAGAAATAACTGAACCAAGTTCCCTTTAAAAATTTCCATCACTTTTTTGGTGTGCCACTTTTTCGCCACCAAACGATGTTAGAAAGACAGGGAATTGGTCCGTTTGAAAGCCTACTTAGCTAGCTTTCAAATGAGCCCAAGATCATGCAATTCCGATACAATTTAAGTGAGTTATTATAATTTACAAAATGTCTATATGGTTGGTCCAAGATCCAAGTGCATTGGGGCCATTTCCTACTGCACATTTGCACTATTGTTTTCATTTGTTTCTTAAGCCTAAATAAGGTTGCTTTGGATGTGTAACTCCTTTTCAAATGTTATGTTTATTGAAGAAAATGAGAACGGTTTTCTTTGAGGGTTTAGCATGTGTTGTTTCCAAATTGAGCAATTTATTTTTATTTTTTATTTTTATTTTTTTGAAAGGTCAAATCGAGCATGTGTTGTTAATCCGTAGAATAGAAAGCAGGTGTGTGATCATTAGTTTTAGACTAGTGGACTGTTAGGAATCCTCATTACAGTCTTGGTTTAATCTGTTGTGGTTTTCTTATTGCTTTCAGATCCATTCTAGCAAAGGCATCTCAAAAAACATGTGTGAACATTTAAGTAAAGTCATATGTGAGATTATTTACCAGCCCACCACAGCAAAATGGAGTACTCGAGCATAAGAATCAATACTTGCGAAGCTGCTAGGGCATTGTTACTAAATATGAAAGTTCCTAAAATATTTTAAGAGTGGTGCGGCTTTAATTGCATGCTATTTGATAAATAGGATGCCTTCATCTGTCTCAGATGAAAAAAAAAAACTGTCTTGTGTCCCCAAATCCCTACCTTTAGTCTGTCCGAAAATATTTGGTTAAAGTGTGTTTTGCACATCAGCTTGATCATGAATATAATAAGTTTGAACACAGGGTGATCAAGTGTATTTTTCTTAAGTTTTCTCATACTCTAAGAGGATACAAATGTTACAATCAAGGTGTTCCATAATGGTAATGGTGACCATAATGACCACCACCGCTGCTGTTATCAAACAAGCAGTAACAGCTATTACGGCCCCCATAATAGCTGTTACGGCCCCTCTTTTTTTTAATGTTTCTACACCATTACAGGGTCATTACAGGGCTGTTACAATCCGTTAAGGCTTGTTTTTTCTGTAATGGCCATTTCAGCCCCGTAACGCGTAACGGTTACGACCGTTACAGTCACACAAGTGATTTTAAATACCTTGGTTACAATCTTGCTTCCATGATCAATGATTTGAAGCAGTCTTCAAGAGCTTGGTTCGACAAGTTTAGTAAAAGTGATGCTCGAATTTGGTCTATGAAGCTTAGCTAGGCCGATCATTAGGTGTTTGTAAGGAAGAGTGCGGCAGGCACTATCGTGTTAGCAGTGTATGTGGACAATATTATTATCATGGACAATGACTGTACAGGAATTGAAAAGCTGAAGAGTTTCTTGCGAAAACACTTCTATACAAAAGGACTTAGGCATGGTATGGCAAAACAGTCACGTAAGAGCTGTTATGTAACAGTAACAGTGGTAACCAGTATGAGTTATGGGGCCAAAACGGGCAAAATAAAGGCCCGTAACAGTCCCATAACAGCCAGGGAACAGTCTTTTCACCACAAAAAAAAAGAAATGCCATGACAGCCGTTTCAGCCTGTATCATAACAGTAATGGTGGTGGCCACTACAGCCACTGTTACCGTTATGGAACACCTTGAACTTTGGTTTTCGTCAGTACTTCTTAAGCATTGAAGTTGCAAGGTCCAAGTTGGGAATTAATCTACAAAAACAAAAATATGTGATGGATTTATTAAAGGAGACGGGTCTTTTAGGAGTCAAGCCCACTGAAAATCCTATGCTTACAAGTCAGAAGTTGAGTGGATCCAAGAGAATTTTTTGATGATCTAGCAAGATACCGCCATCTAGTGGAAAAAATAATCTAACCATTACTCGACCTAATATTACATATCCAGTAAATGTGGTTAGTTTATACAAGCTCCATGGGTTCCTCATATGGAGGAGGTGTTTCGTATCCTCAACTATTTGAAGGGAGTGCCTGGTCACAGTATCCTATATAAGAGGAATGGTCATCTCCATGTAAAAGGATATTCGGATGAAGATTGGGCTGGCTCTCCATTTGATAGGCGGTCGACTACCAACTACTGATTTTTGTAAGGGATAAAAATTAAAAAAACAAACAGTGGTGGCGCGTTGAAGTGCTAAAACGGAGTATAAGGCTATGGCTCATGCAATGTGTGAACTCATGTGGTTGAATACATTAATGGGCGAGCTTAGATTTATGGTAGATACTCCTATGAAGCAGTACTCTGATAATCAAGCAGCTTCCCACATTGCAAACAATCCTGTCTATAATGAAAGAACCAAGCACATCGAGGTCGATTGTCACTTTATTGGGGAGAAGGTTACCAACAAGAAAAAATGTATGCCATTTGTCAATTTGCAGGATCAACTGGTGGATATATTCACTAAAGCTCTTAGTCGTCCTCTCCTAGATCATGTCACTATCAAGCTGGGAATTTGTGATATACATGTTCCAACTAGAGGGAGTGTTATGGTCTTACGGACCATCACTCAACCCATTTCTCTGTGTTTAGCTATCTTTATTTAGCCCATTTTACATAAGTCTAGTCGTAGGACATGTTGGATATTCCTATTTTTGTTACTAACAGGTAACGGCATTATTGTAATTATAAAAAAAAAGTCTCTTCAAATAAAACATGAGAAAGTGGGGGACGTCCAAACCCTCACACTCTCTTCTTCCCTTCATTCCTCTTCTCCCTCTCTTTCACTCTTCTTCTTTTCTTCCTTCTCATCCAAATGTACAGAGGGGATTCGGTTTTCTTTGGGTGATGGGAAAAGAATCCAACTCTAGAAGGATTTGTGGATAGGAGAACGCACGCTCTTATCTGAATTTCTGACCAGAATAGCTGTAGATTTGGAGGTGATTGTTGATCAATGTTTCTTGCTAATTGATGACTTGGTATGGTCCCCTTCATGTCAAAGAAACTTATCAGATGAGGAAGCGGAGGAGTGTGCTCAACTTTTGGACTAGCTTTACCGACTCAGGTTCTATCCGTGTGAGGACTCTTTGGCGTCAGCATTGGAGAAATCAGGGAGGTTTTCAGTCTGATCTTTCTATGAGATGTTGGAGTATCATTCATCGGGTGAGGAAAGCGGGGCATTGGCTTTTGTTGGGTCTTGTGGGGCTCCTCCAAAGTGGTGACATTTACTCGGTTGGTGGGTAGAAACAAGATCCTTACTACTCATAATCTCTGAAAGAGGTCGCTAGGAATCTCTAATTGCTGCATGATGTGTATGAGGGAAGCAAAAACAGTGGATCATCTATTTATCCATTGTTCTTTTGTCCAAAGAGTGTCGAAAAGATCCATCGCTTTCTTCAGTGTATCCCGAGTTATGCCAGGATCTAGCTTGGCCTAGAACGGGTACAAGGAAAAAAGAGGCTGAGATGCAGGAACTTGTCATGTTGGCTGTATTATGAACTTTTTGAGGAGAAAGGAATGATCGGTGCTTCCAAAACAAGAGCAGGTCGAAGATGAATGTCTATAGAAAGAGGCTAAAACAAGAGTAGGTCTTCTTTTAGCATTCATTGGGTTATGCCGTCTTCTTTTTCCTCCCTTCTGGCCTCCTAGCACAAGTGCAAGCTTGGGAAAGTGGTGAAGATTATTTGGAGGCTATCAGTTATGGCTGTTCCTTGGGCCGTTTGGGGCGAGCACAGTCGTCATTGCTTCGAAAATAAGGAAGAATCGGCTTTAGGGGTTACTCGCAAAGCTAAGAGACTAGTTGTCGAGTGGGCTTCTTCTTTTCATTGTATTGAGGCCTGCATGCTTCTTGCTTTGTTAGGTTTGTAGGGTTGTTGGTTTTTTTCGGGCTTTGGCCAGCTTTCTAATAAAATTGTTACCGTTTCAAAAAAATACATATAGAAAGAGGCTAAAATGAATGTAATAGGTTGGGCTTCTTGGGTTAAGGATTTTGACCAAAATGATTAGTCGTTCTTAGCTGAGATGTAATTTTGTAATGTACATTTGACCCTTTGTGCTCCCTTAATAAAATGTCATTACCTTTTAAAAAAAGGAGCTAGTCAAGAGGGCCACAATTGTGCAAAACCAATGTACTGCTCTGAAAAACTTGGCTGAATTTTTCTAACCCGTCCACCTGTTTCCAATATGAGGGCCCAAGTGTTGAGTGGACCAGATATATTTTTGGGAAAACATGTAGAAAGTCAGACCAACCTCATGGATGTATTGGATGTTGCACCTATTTGCGATGCTCACACTTGCGTGGCATGTACATGAACTTTATTGAACACGTGAGTGGGATTAGCAAAGTTCTCTAAAATAAAACACATAATAGATGCTTGAGAGTTCTTAAAATGTAGAACATGTTTCAATCATTCAGCTTCAGTTGAAAAAAGAAGAAAGAAAGAAAAACTAGAGTGGTTTGAAGGCAAGGTGATTTCTAAAAGATTATCTCACATTGTAAATCCAATTACCATGTTGAAAGCATCATAACTCTGATTTGGCAATAGAACAGTGATGGATGCTAATTATGAAATAGGAAATTACATAAGCCAATGCACATACCTCCCACTCCTCTTGACTTTGTATCCCCTCATATGCCATCAGGAATGGCTTCATCTTTTCTAACGCATCCCTGAGAGGAATCGGTGGTTTCTCATCGATATCTGGATTTGTACCGAACTCCTCCATCAAATACTCCGGCTCAAACTCTATCTGCATCCCCAAAATCAAAACATTTCAAGACCCAATGCATTGAAACCACTCCTTCCATCTAATCATACTAAAAAGAAAAAAAAAAAAAAAAAAAAAGCAAAAAAATCCAATTACCTTCCAAAAAATAATAATAATAAGATTCAATTCATCAAAATCATTAGCTTGCAAAAAATCAAAAGAAATCAAGACCCAGCTCATCAGAGATAGTGATGCTCGAGCTGAACTAACAGCACCTTAGTTTGGTCGAGGCAGGGCCCGATCTTCCATTATCGGGACTGCTCATCTAGTGGGTCCCATCATGGATGGGTGATAGACAAAAATTTCCACACAGAACCATCCAGCCATCTGATTGGTGGGCAATTTCCAATTGCATATCGACCAACGGTAACATTCTAAAGTCAACCAGTGGTTCAAGCCAATGATCAGATAGCTAGGATTCTCCAAGACTTGTACCCTACAAATCACCGTCCATCTGCAGTGGGGCCTATAGGATGGATGGTCCAGATCACTGAAAGGTGGGCCCTCCTATTTGGAATGCTTGTCCGAAACAAAACCTGGATCCAAAACAGACTCATCACCATATTATTTCATAGGTGTGGCCCAGAGATGTATGGTCCGAACAAACACCGAAAGACGGGCGTCACCTAAACTCTTTACCAAAGCCACTCATTCATTCAATCATTCATATAAAACTTACCAGGAAATTTGCACCAATCCGCTTTACCAAAGCCACTCATTCATTCAATCATTCATTTAAAACTTACCAGGAAATTCGTATCAACCGCCTCCAAATAGGCCTCATCCATTGGTGATGGCAACACTCTGCTGCTCATCTCTTCAAACCCTTCAATCAGCTTATTCATATTCTCATCTCCCAACCTCTGCACCAGCTTATCCCCATCAGCATTGTCGCCAAGGTAAAGCCCAGTACCAGCATCATCAACTTCCGCATCACCAAACCGCCGAGCCCTACCTCTATCGCCTCTCCCTCTAAAATCCCGCATTCCTCTCCCGCCTCTACCTCGCCCACGCCCTCCTCTTCCCCTCCCACCTTCTTCTGGCCTCATGACTGCCCTATCGGCCGCCTCCCAACGGATCGGCCGGGGAGGGCTGGGAGAACTTGGCTGCAGCCTGCCCCTCGTGGGGCCCGTGGCCGGTGGCCGCTGTCGAAGGTGGCGATTCTCTTCACGAACCCGAGTGTCTGATTCTGGAGGCTTCACAGGCATTCCACGGCCCGCTCCAGGCAGGCCCGACTGGAGGCTCCGTGGGAGAATACCTTCTTCCATGGTGCCGAATTTCGGCGCTTGTTCGGAATCATCATCTTCGCGGCGAAAGAAAATTGGTTTCTTGGAAGGGGGATTTGGGTCGGGCTGCTGCGGGTGCGGAGACGGGTGCGGAGAGGAAACGGACGGTTGGGATCGACCGCGGCCGGCGGAAGGATTGGTGGGAGAGATCCACGAAGCGAAGGAATTGATAACTGGGGTAGGAGGGATGGGCTTGCCGCGGCCATGGCCGACGCCGGGAGGGAAGAACGAGTCGGATTCGGCGCTGGAATCAGAATCGGTGGGGGGCACCCTTCCGGGGGCCTGAGGGATGGAGGGTGGGGAGAAGCCTCTGCCTCTGCCTCTGCCTCTGCCGCTGCTGCCTGAGGAGGAGGAGAAGGACGAGGAGGAGAGGAGGAGGGCCTGTTTGGTGGTGGTGGTGGGGCCCGCAGGGGTGGTGGCCAGTCTTCCAACGGCTCTCATTTGGTGGGCTGCGTTTATTTGGAAGGGTTTGTGCTGAGGCGGGATGGGTTGGGAGTGAGTAGAGTTCCGCCTCTGAGGAAATCCAGGCTGCTACCCCTGTTGCAGGGAGGCCGAGTAGCACGAAGATCTGTGGGCCCACCGCAGTGTCCGCGGGGAACGCGGATTGCGCACCGTAAACTCCGTGGGGCCCACCGTGATAAATGTATTTTATCCACGCTGTCCATCCGGTTTTTTTCCTTCTCAGGCCGTTTTAGCCTTTTAGGGCGTAAGCCCAAGATGGAAGCATATCCAAAGCTAAAGCGGACCATGCCACAAGAAACCGTGGGAATTGCATGCTTGCCTTTGAAAACTTCTTGGGAGACATGGAAAACGTTGGCCACGCGTGTGATGTGTGTGTGCAGGCGTGTCAGAACTGATTTCCACGGCTCGATTCCAACTGAACAACGATGACCCCGAGCGCCAAGGAAGGCAGATACGTCGTGATCGATCGTATATGACCGAGATCTGTAGACATCGGTCGCCCAACTAGCCACTCGCTCAAGTTGCTTTGTGAAAATGATCAGGCAATGTTTGAAGGGTGGGGTTCGTCCTTTAGAAAGTGGGTTGCAATTTTACCTTCCGAGCGAAAGGATTTCTCTCAGGGTTACTTTAAAAGATGTAAAGAAAAAGAATTTATAATCGACCATGTGGGCAATCTTTACTGATTGTGAAACTTTCCGCTATGAAAGTAATTTTAAAGATTATGCTACCGAAATTGAATAGTGCGATTAATGCTAAAGAAAGTGAAGATAACTGAATACGCTAAGAAACATAAATGACAACAGACGAAGAACCTGAATAAACTTGCTGAACGCTAATGCAATCTTGACTTGATAGATGCCGAAGCACTTACTCTACGAAACACAAAATACTTGGAATGTAAAAATTGATCGATTACTCTATGAAATGCAAGGGATTTAAATAAATTGGAAAGATAGATTGATTTAGTTGGTGCTGGACCCTTCGCTCTGTTGAGATCCTTCTTCTTTTATAGCTTCAATCGCCCATCCAGATACTTCTACTACTAACCATCCACTTCGACCACTCGCCCACTATTCCTCTTATAGATTTCTCCTTTATGATAACTGTTTGTTGACCTAGCCACGTTCACTCACTCCACTTAGTGTCGTGGCATTTCAGACCGATGCCAACGTATTACTAGGAACTTTGTCGTGGTCGTTGTTACCTTACGGCTACTTACTTGCGTGTTTCCTTCTGATTGACTCTTCACCCATATTAGCAGAATTAGAACCCCCCCCCCCGGTCGATTTCTCTTTTGAAGAAAAAAAGAAAAGAAAAGATGGTGTGTGATAGAAGACTGATGTTTCATTAAATGTTGTCGTCTCTCCTTGCCACGTGTCGGAAGCAAATTCAAAACATATCACCAACTTTGATTTTCGTCGGACGAACGTTTTTGTACAGGTCGAACCCTGTCTTGCCAAGCGTCAAGTCTTTTCATTCGAATGATTTGCCATCATGACTAAACATTAATACTCCCTCAGCTGACGAAATTGAAGTTTCATTCTTACTTTCCTTCTTTCTCAATTCTCTCAATTCTCCGTAAATGACTTCTTCTTCTTGTTCTTCTTCTTCGTTTGATCTTGCTAAAGTAATCGATGCTCTGAATAATCTAACCGATCTCTATACAAGTGAAACAATATTTACCACGGAGGCAGAATGAAGGAAATTATATCATCTAGGTCCTTCATTCATTCCAGGAGTTAAAGCCGACGATATTTCTTCCCTGAATCTATTATTTCATATATGCCCTGGTAAAACAATACTTCTACGTGAAGTTTCACTTCCTGATCCTCAGAATGCCCTGAAACGTCCTCGATCTTGGCCAACTCTTCTCCCAGATTGGAAAACATAGTTTGAACGCATGGATGGCCAATTTAAAGAAACGTGGCAAGATATGGGAATTTATGAATGTGTCAAACTGTCTATAATACCTTTCAAAGCGAATCCGGCCCTTTTATCTGCAGTTTCTGTATTTAGGAGCAGATCCACTAATTTATTCTTCTTCGGATGTGGACCGATGAGTCCTACGATAATGAATATACGCACCTTCACCCACCTATTGCCCTTTGGTGACATAGTTTTTCCGAATTTTGCCGAGGGTGAAGAAAAAAGGATTCGTACCTCAAGGCAGCAAGGCATATTCTCTTTTTCTAACCAATTTCAGAAAAGAAAAAGGGTCGGTAGAATATGAAGAGCTTACAGCCTTTTTCTTGTTTTGGATCTGCCGACATCTTTTGTAATATACTGAACAAATTTTAGGTGTATAAATTTTTTTTTTAAAAACAATTAAGATAAAATCTGACCATTGAGTAGATCATATGGCACTTAACCATAAATATAGATCAATTTGTTTTATGAAATATCGATCTAAACCATGGATCGTACATCCATGTCATATAAAACGAAAATGTACAGTCGGATCGTCAATTCGAGTGCTATAAATGGTCCGATCGATGGACGAATGACTTAAATCCTCTAAATTGACTACCTTAGAAAATGATCTATCCAATGTGTGCTGATCATCTTGTAAATCGTATTATAACATTCAAAATGGTATAAGTATGATAATTTTTTTCTAAGTATAACTTGAGATGTGAGGCCGGATATATGGATGGCCACAATTTATCGAAGATATTAATCAATCTAGTAATCTCATTTATGTAAAACTACTTTCATATGATTCATCTTAAGTAGACCTATCATGCTATCTGATTTGATCATATCATATATATACTTAGATCTTTCTAGTCATGTGCATGTGTATACTGCATCATCATGACCACCCATTACCTCATCTATCATACATAGTTGAACATTGCCACTATTTTTCCATGTACATGTATATCATGGTCTACGATTCTGTGTGGTTAGAATTTAATATTTTATAACCATGTGTAACATACAAGGTTGGCACACACACAAACATGTATATACTCCCACCCATGATATTGAGAGAGTACATTTGATAGGTGTGCCCTCATGGCTATGAACGGTAATACATCATATCTCGTTATTCCAGTATCTTTTGAGAGTGAAATAAATTTTAATAGGATGTGATCACTTTTAAGGAACAAATAAATGTTTTAGATGATAATGACCACCTATGTGGGACCCACTTTGAGAGTGGCACGTGTACGTACTCTAAGCTACACTCTTAAATAAGATTTTCTCTTAAATCCCTCTCTCGTAACCTTTTTCTTAAATTTCTCTTTTCATAACTTTTTCCTTAATACCTCACACGTTACATAAAATAAACCCTTTAAAAAGAGGTGTGCACCACTTCTTACCGTCATTGCACACATACACACAAAGTGAGAAAGAGGTCTTAATAAGTGGGCCCCGTTTCGACCCTACTTGATCTGAGTCGCTCAATCTTATCCAAAGTGCGCCTTAGAGGTATTTTTCCAATTTGATCTACATCTAATGGTTTAGAATACATTAAATCCCTTTTATCAAAAGACGCGCCAATTTAGATTAAATCGTGAAGAATATAGATTTTGTTATTTATATGTTGGAATTCTCATCATTTGTTAAGATCCACCATGACCAAATGGTAGATTTTGCATAACCAAACATTGTATTATCTAGAGCATCACTTGATCATGATAGATCACTTGGTAGGGATATAGGTCAACGGTGTAGATCATACTTCGATCAAGTGTAGTGGGCCCCACATTGAAGGGATGATCAATAATCACACTAAAAAAAAATAGATCCGTTCAAATACACGTGATCCTGCCCATGGAGCGGACCACATATCATTACTTGTGCCGTTAGATGGTGGCCCACCACGAGATCAAGATGTGTGGATGATAAATGATGAGAAATCTTAAATTTAGATTTAATGTTGTACTTGAATGAGATGCACAATGATCATCTCATATGGTGGACCTTACAGTGAGTGGTCACGATCACTCAAGGTGGGCCCCACTATATGATCTTGATCTATTTAATTAGATTGAGAACGAGATATAAAATCCATGTTAAAGGAATTGAATTTGGGAATAATAAGATCCACCCGACCCAGATCTAGATCGGATCATCTGATCAAGGATCAACTAGGGTCGTTGGACCAAAATTGTGAAAAATAAGGAAATGAACAGTCGGATCGGATGGATCTTAACACGTAATTGTTATAAAGGTTGATCTTGACCTTAGACCCACTTAAATCATGATTTAAACTCATGATTCTTGAGATATGAATAAGATTTGACTAGTGAATGGACCCGATTATTCACTTAAGGTCGCAAGTGGACCATCTTAAAACCAATATGATCTAATATTGATCTTGATTTCAGATCATGAATCAATTCCATCTAAACCATATAAAATGTGTCTAAACCCTTGGATTAGTAATTCAACTAGTCATAACCGTCCATCAAGTGGCGAATTGATCAAAATTGAAGATTAAGTATATAAGAACCTAGATCCAACCGACCATATCTTAAATGAACGATTCTAATTAAAGTTTAACGGTCGGATCGAAAGGATCTCGGGTTTATATGAAAATAAAGCCAAAATGAACGGTTAAGATTGGTAGATCATGAACTAAATGTGAAATATGACTAAACCAAAGGTGTGGATCGTTAGCTTGATGATCTAATTGTCAAATCAACGGTCATACTTGTTTATTAACGGATAATAATTAATTATATCATGAAATTAAGTATGAAAGTAACCCTATTCGCATAACATTTAAAAGGGAACCCAACGAGAACGAAAACCGAGAACCCGTCAACTAGTCGCAGAGGATTGTATCCAAGGAGCTCAAGCAGAATAAAACTTTTGAGTAAGTAACACTACACCAGGATGGTATTTCCAGCATGCATTCATGAATCTTATGATATAAACTGCTTATTTGATATATGTCATTATCAGAAATGTGATGTTTAAGTTGAACACCAGACAACTCGGGGATAGAAATCCCTTAAATTCTCGGGCAGAGTTCCCAATCGGAACCCGAGTTGGTACCAATAGGGCCTCCTCCCAAGGCTGCGGCTCAGGGCTGGAGAAGGAGTATAGTCAGCTTTAGAATAGACTACTCATCGTTGAATGGGTGTTGGCAGGCCGGAAGCTGTGTGCAGCCATGGCCCTGGTGATTCCTGAGTATGGAGTTGTTTATATGATAGATGGCATATTTTATTGTTATTTTGGTAAACATGATATGTATTGAATCATCCAAATTATTGTTACTTATTGGGCTTCTAGCTCACGATGTTGTATATGGAAACCATCCAGGAAAAGACATAGTGGAGGCGTCTCTATGAAGATGACTTCGACAGAATAACTGGTGGAGGAGCCAGAAGAAAATAAGAGAATTTAGTCTTTATATTGTTAGAACTAGAGAATGAACATTCTCCGGAATGTGGTGTTTTGCTGATCTGGGGTTCTGAATATAGAAGCATTCGTAGACAATCACAAGCATTCACAAAATACACAAAAGAAGAGATATCGCAAGGCGAATTTTATTCCAGAGATTCTGAGATCTTATACATTCCAGGCCGTGATCTGGCACGAACCCTTAATTACATCGAATGATCGATGACCCTTGATTAAAAGGCAAAAGACTAGTCAGTGGGGACTATGGTCTCAGAGTTCATTGGTCACGGAGACCTGTGTTTTGGTGTGGTCACGGAGACCTGTGTTTTGGTGTGGTCACGGAGACCTGTGTTTGTATGGTCGCGGAGACCTGTGTTTGTATGGTCGCGGAGACCTGTGTTTGTTATAGACTGATCCACCTTTGTACGAGTCGGATGTCTATGTCCCATGTTTTGACTGGAGATCCGGGCTGAGACTGTCAGGGTTTATGGCTGAGATGGACGACTCTGGGCTCGCGCCTGTCAATGTAGGGACAGGTGACCTCGGGAAGTCCATTCTACAGTTGTGTGTACCTGCGCAGCTCAACCAGCGGATGCCGTTTGGATGGGTAGGGCATCGACTGTTCTTGGAATATCAGTTTTTAACAGATTGTGTGTGATAGTTCAGAACTCTCCTGGTGTGGTTTATCGTGTTAACCATAGTCCCCTTTGCTTAGTCCAGACCTGGATTCGGGTCATATTATGATAGTACACGTAATGATGATGCGTCAGTATGATTCTGGGCGCCGGCGGCCTCTTTTCGGGAGAATTGTTCCATTCAGCTCGTTGGGTCGGATCGGACTCCGAAGGCTTGTGTTCTGCTCATTGGGTAGCCCGGATGGGTCGTTTGACTGCTCCATTGCGTCCGGAACGCTCGAAATACCCAAAATAGGCTCAAACGGGGCTTAAAAATGTTATAAAATGAGGATTTAAAGGTGCTGGAATGAATGTGCAAAGTGCTGATTTTTGCGATCCGCTGGCCTGATTTTATCGACGCGCTGGGGCCAGCGCGTCCATAAATGATTTTTATGATGCGCCGGGTAATTTTATGACGCACTGGAGCCAGTGCGTCCTTAAAATCTAATTTTCCGATCCGCTGGCCTATTTTGCGACGCGCTGCGGATAGTGCGTCCTTAAATTCTATTTTTTGGATGCGCTGGGCGCAGTGCGTCCTTAAATTCTATTTTTTGGATGCGCTGGGCGCAGTGCGTCCTTAAATTCTATTTTTTGGATGCGCTGGGCGTATTCGTGTCCCACAGATTTGGGTTTTGCAAATTGGGAGTTTTGCGGGGTCCGTCTCGCGATGAATGCCGATGCACTGCTCCTATTTCTTCATAATTGAGGTATCTTCCCAATTTTGGACAGTTTTGGTCACGGTGTCCGGTGGGGTCCACTACCGGTCCAATTTCATGCTTGAGGCAAATCTGATGCGTGTGTTGTGATTCGTGCCGTGATTTTCGATGCACTGGTCCTAAATCCGACCGGGTGACGGTTTTGGCGTTTGGAATCATCATTTCGGGGATCCTCACTTTTGGGACCCCAACAGATGCCCCTCCGATGCGTTGTGATGGACGCGCGGCGATCTATTGCGAGGCATCGGATTTTCTGGGTCCCACTATAAATAGGGGATCCCTGGTCATTTCGTCATTTCACTGTTCATTCCCGGCGATCAGAGCTCTCGGCCAGCGCATCGATTTATTCTCCAGCGCATCGATTTATTATCGCCAGCGCGTCGAAATATTAGGTAGCGCGTCGATTTATTCGAACTTGTGTATTTTATCGACGCGCTGCGCATAGCGCGGCCAATATTTTTGGACTTCGTTTTTCCTGCGATTTTCTTAACGCTCCATAGGCAGCGCATACAATAAATGGACGCGCTGGAGCCCGCACTTTGTTTTTACTTGAAATCATCTATTTAATCGACGCGCTAGGGTCAGCGCGTCCTCTCGTGCCTGTAGAAACCCCTTTTCATGACGCGCTGAGCCCAGCGCGGTTATACTTGTGAATTATTCGATGCGCTGGTCCCAGCGCGTACCCACGTGCCTGGGAAAGCTTTTTTAATTGACGCGCTAAGGTGAATTTACCATTTCTTGGACGCGCTGGGCCCGGCGCGTCATGTCCTCTGGATTTGTGAATTTGCCTGATTTTCTCGACGCGCTGGGCTCTATGCGTGCGACTTTGGGACTTAGTGAAATTCACTAAATCTGTTACGTAAACTGGCTCCCACACACATCTCCGGACTTGATCGATTGGCCCGATTGCAAGGTGTGTTAAGGCCAATAGGCGCTGATCTCTGAGTTGGGGAAGTTGTCCAATTTTGGTGTCCCATCTTGGTGCGCTTATCGTGGCTTAACAGACTCACTTGCGGGTTCATTTGACCGTTGCTCACGATATTTGAGATTTGTTCCGGGTGCGTGGGGTCTCATGCACCCTCCTATTAAACCAGATCTGCTTTGAGTATCAACAGGGTATGTGAAACCTCGCGCACCTA